>SEMN01000078.1:859639-892139 GCA_005408345.1 Macquaria australasica
GAAATCAACTGTGGGAATGAAGGAGGGAAGAAAAGAAGGAAAGGAAGGACTATTAGAAGGAAAGGACACGAGGAAGGAAACTAGGAAGGGGGCAAGGAAGACAAATGGAGAGGAAAGTCAGGAAACAAAATGAGTGAAAGAGAGATGTAGGGATGGCAGAAATGGAGTTTAGAAGATGATAATAAAGAGGCGAGTGGACTATAGCTCTACCATGTGCAGTTAGTTAATGGTGGTAAGATGGTACTTTAATTGGATTAAATGGCTCAAACCTCAAGACTGTTGCGTTACACTGACATTACTGAATTACACTTATCAACTGGGATCATCAGTAACTCTGTGTGTGTGTGTGTGTGTGTGTGTGTGTGTGTGTGACCAGCATTAATCCAACCAGAGGAGACGAAACAGAGACGTTTTAACCTCCATTTTGCTCTTTTTTCCCCTCCTTTCTTACCTTTTCACGTTTCAACTCTTGTTCCCCTTTATCTGCCGTCTGTGTGTGTGTGTGTGTGTGTGTGTGTGTGTGAGAGATGTGTGTGTGTGTGTGAGAGAGATTACCCAATTAAAATGTAGAAAAAGTGATTAACGCGGAAAACTGCACGCACAGTGATTTCACAACAGTGAGCGAGCAAGAAACTCTGGATTCAAACTCTTTTTGTAGATAAGAAACAATAAAAAATAACAAAATAAATCATATGTTGTGTGTGTGTGTGTGTGTTGTAAGTTGGACTGGAGATATGGGGGAGATGTGGGTGATTTGCACATTATTGTAAGGTTTGAAAAGGATTTAAATAGACTTTTAGCATCCACTGGGGGGCGCCAGTATCCGAAATCTTCAAATTCGACACTCGTGGCTTTAAACCTATTTTCACCTGGATCTAATTTACCTACACTTCCAAAAAAATTTTTTTGTGTTTTACTGTTGCAACAAGATGCTAACCGCTGCAGTGTTACAGTAAACAATGTCCTCCTGCAACAGGAATGGTGCAGAAAATGCTGCTGGTGGTAAAAAGTGAAGAATAAAATGTGGAAATTGTGAACGAGCTGCTTTGCATCAGATTCCCTGCGTGAATAAATAGTTAAACTACAGTATCTGTGCTCCAAATGGGCTCTTTAAAATCATCCAGGTGTTTGTATTTTAAGCAGCCTTAAACCTGGTATTTTGGGGGAAAGTCAAATCAAATATTCAGAATGTATATTTGTCGAATGCAGCGTCTGTTTTTTAGGAGACACTGGGTTTATTTGAAAGCCTTTCTCTCTTCTCCCACCTCCCCGTCATGTTTCTGTCTTCTTCTTCTGATGAGAAAAAACAAACAGCCTCCCTCTCCTTCCCTCTCTGCCTTCACGTCTCTGTCATCCCTCGCCTCTGGTCACGTCTGAACCAAACGTATACACAGAAGCTGCTATAATGGCCTGTTAACTTGGATCTCCCTCCGTCTTTTTCCCCTCCTCTCCGCTCCCCTCTTCACTGACTCTCATCTGTTTCTACTTAAACATGTCAGATCTCATTTTCTCCAGTGCCCCCTTTTGTGTCTTCTGGAGGAGGGGAGGGCTGGGCTTGTTTTCGTCACACCGAGAGGAGTCAGCGGCTGCTGCTGCATCAAAAATTTGGGCGATGGATTGGATATGAAATAACCGGTTTTCATGACTTTGAGGGTGAAAAATTGCACGAAACTCCTCCCACACATCGGTTTGCACGCTTTTTTTTTTTTTTTAATGACGCACATCTCAGTGATCTGGAAAACTTAAAGTAAATTAATCTACATCTTGGCTTGTCGCTTCCTGACCTTTTTAGCAGTGTGAAACTACAGAGTGAATAAGGAAGAGGAAGCCATGCATGTGTTTGCTCTAAGCTCCAATAGCTGAGAATTTGGAATTAAAGGGGGGATTTTAAGACGAGAGACTTATTTATTCTGAAGAGTCCCTTCCTCCTCCTCCTCCTCCCATTTCTTCTTCTTCTCTTTTTTCACTACCCCCCCCCCCCCCATCACATCCAACCTCTTTAATCTGCTCACAATATTGTCAGGAAATGGCTCTGGCGACAGGAGTGCTGAGAAACAGAGAGAGAGAGCAGGTATATTTTGCTTTTTCAAGGGCGTCTCCAGGTGTGGTGTTATTTGACACCGTTTTAAAGACTGTGAGAACTCAGCAGCACTGCAAAGGAAAGACAAAGAGATAGAAAAGCCAAGAGAACAGAGAGAGAAAGATGGAGAGGGAAGTAGAAAAAGAAAAAGAAAGTCAAGCTGCTGCTATAAAAATGCACTAAAATAAATGCAAAAAGAAATGTATTATGTATTAGACTCAAGTTACTGAGTTACTTTTCCACACAGGAGACTTTTCTTAGATGTGGTCTTTATAATATCGTTATAACAGTCTGATCATTTTAAATGAGTGTTTTCACTATTTTAATTGTTCAAAAAATAAAACAACCCCAAAAGAACTCTACAAAATAAAAGCAAATGCGTATTTATCACACGTGAAACACATTTTATATGTTTATCACACGTGCAACACCATTTCACTTTAGAGGTGATAAATTCGAGTGATCGTGGCACGTGTGATTTTCAGATATTTCACAGTTAAAATGTAAGAAACCACATGTAAAAACAACTATTTTATCAAATCTAAAACATGTGGTACTCACATACAGGCTTGTGAAATGTGAAATGCTGCGTCACATGATAATTTTCACGACATGATCATATTTAACATGTCACCTGCACGGTTTTGTGTGGGGAAATAAAACACATAAACGAATCGACATGGTTTAATCGACATTTATATCTCCAGATTTGCTGAAAAGCTGATAGAGGAGATCAGAATTGTGGATGTGGATGTGATTAAAGTGATTTATTTAAGAGTTAAGATTATAAAACTAAACCAAAAGTAATGAGAAATGTAATCAGTTGCCTCATTTAGTTTTGGAGACGACATGACGACAAAGGTCCCCCTAACCTTAACAAAGTACTTATCTGAACCCAAACCACGATCTTTCCCTAAACCTAACCAAGTCGTTTTTGTGCCTAAATCTAATGAAATTGTTAACCATAGTGTTGTCACATTAAAAAACTGGAAACTGGGCTGCTTTGATGCTACAGTGTGTGGAATAAAATGCTCTATTATACTACTCCGGATAGCTTTGGCTTCTTTGCTGTCGTGCTGGTAAAACGCCATTTGACTTGTTTTGACCTGAGAAAGAGAGCGAGTTCGGAAAAAGACGGGAGAGACAGGCTGATAAGGACGAAATGACGGAAGCTGCTATTTAATAATGTCAGAGAGGAGTGACGTGAGGATAACTGGAGAGAGGGGGAGAGAGCAGGAGTCAGATCCCTCCGACCCTCCAGGAAAAGTCTGGCTTGAGTTAGCCATGCAGAAGCCATGCATCGCTCCCCTCCCACCCCAACACTTGTCCTCGTCTCCTCCCTTCTCCCTCCATTTGCTGTCTGAAGGGAAAGACGGTGCATTTACTGTTCCTCTCTTTCTTTCTCTGTTTCCAGCTGTTTTGGCAGTGCCTTGTCTTTTTTGGTTTGGTTTGCTTGTTTATATTTGTCTGCAGGACGGTGGAGTTGAGCTGCACTCAGGTAGGAGGGTGAGGGAGGTGAGGGAGGGAGGAATCTGTAAGCATTACAACCCTCTGACTGTTTGTCTTCATACCTGTTTGTCTCTACATGTTTTACTACTCGACACATATGAAGTGTGTGTCAGGTGTCATGCGGGGACACTAACCTCAGCTGCTGTATTGATGACCCCCCTGCTGTCGTTGCCGTAGCAACTTTGTCCTCAACATTTTTGCAGATATTAAGTTGAACTTGGGACCTTGAAGGCTTTATAACTGAGCAGAGATGTCGAGTGTGTGAGAAAGAAAGGAGTGCAAACAGAGAAAGAGGGCCAAGTAAACAAATATGAAAATATAGCAGAAGTATGACACACACACACACATAGTATCTTCAGTCTACCCATCAAACAGACAGTTTTGTCAAACATTTCTTACACTGCTGCAAGATTTCTTTCTCATCATTGTGCACATTTGCATGGTTGTACGACGCTGCCTGTGTGTTGATCTGAGTGTGTGTGTGTGTGTGTGCGTGTGTTTCACAGTGTACTTATGTGAAAAAGAGTTAGCTGTTTGGAGCTAAACCAGGAACTCCCACGGGAGATCAGTGTCAGATCTCTCTGCCTCTGCAAGTTGTTTCAAAGTTCGGGGGAAACTGTTTCGTCTGACAAAGTCGAAAAACCTGATCAGAATCACTTTATTCACCGAGAAAAGAATAAATGTGGCTGAGCGATGCTGCAGAGACATATCAACAAGTACCAACACACATACTGACGTATATACTGATTCATATGGGACATATGGCACATATATACCGGATTTTGCTGTTGTAGAGGCTGGTGAAAAAGACAAAGAGGACACAGAATAATTAAGAATTTCTGTAGTGTAGTGATAAGAGAATAGACATTGTGCAGATAAATGTAGTTACAGTGAGTAGTTAGAGGGCAGAAACAGTCAATGTTCAGTGTTCAGTTATACATTAGGAGGTAACACAAAACTAAGAGAGACCAAAGCATTGCTAGTTGTCAGAAGATACTAGCTAGCTTGTTATTAAGAGCGTAGTAGAGTGTAGTCCGTACTCAGAGAACACTGAAAGCAAAGGTTTATGGGTATAAATATGTGTTTTGTGTTGCAACATTTCCAACACGATGTGCTGATTGCTGCTAGTGATGGGAGAACCGGTTCATTTCAGTGACTTAGTTCCTTAAATCTCGCTCAGTAAAATGAACTACTCTTTTTTTGAGTCATTCGTTCATTTCTGTCTGGGGACACGGCGACTCATTTCTGTCCAATACCGAGCCTGTGTAGCTGTCACGTGAGAAAAATGAATTATTGTTGCGCAGGCACGGCCACAATGAGCGAATTACTCTCTGAGACGACTCGTCGTTCAAATGAACGATACGCTCATGATCGACACATCACTAATTGCTGCTTTGAATGCCGTGTTAGCATGTGCAGGTTATACGAGCCGACGCTTGCGCCAAACCAGATCACAAAACTCTTTGGGAGGAAATATATCGTGCAGATGCAAAAACGTCCAGGTCTAGTGAACAGCAGACTGTTTTTACATCTACAACTTGGCCGACTCAACAGAGCTACTTTAGCGGCTAGCAGCCACGTGTTAACATCGACACTGGTTGATTAGAAACCTACAATTGACACTTTAACTACAAAAGTATGTGTTTAATATTAGACTTAATCTATAGTTTGACAGAACAAGCTGTCCTTTAAGTAGAAATGCAACATCTTGAATGTTACTTTTGTTAGTATAGTGATGGCAACACTGCTGCTAACTTAATGAAGAAAATCCTACCGTATATTGTCATTATAGGAAATGTTATTAAGATATATGTATAAGGAAATGTTTCAAATAAGGCAAACCTGTGCTTCCTTTTTTTTCCCGATATGATGCTTCTTGCAACTGTTGAAAGATTTGGGACACGAGAGCCCTTCTGCATCCTTACTACACATCACTTAAATACTCCTCCTTGTATAACTCTTTTGGTCTTCACAGTTTTTACGTGACATTGAGCTTTATTTGTGCCTTTGTGGATCCCTCAGGTCTGTAGCTCTACTTTTGCTTTCGACGGTGGGTTCACTTGTGATAAAAGTCACATGTTGAGCTCGTAATTATAATGTCACTTGCGCATAGCATGCAGATTTAGCCTGCTGGATCTCTAAGACGCCCCATTCTTTCTAGGTTTTTCGGTCCTTGGAGGTATTTTGTTATTTAAGTGTAGATTTGTGTCCCATCGGTGTGTCTCAGTACCTCCCAAAGAGATTAGGGGCCAATTTCACAGCCGAGGATTAAGCTTCATCCCTGACTAAACTCATTTTTCTCCCCCAATGGAAACCTTCATTGAGACAGAAAATTACTCTAAGACTTGTAGCAGCATTTATGTCTGACACACACACGCACACACACTCCTCCATAAGTTTGGCAGTCGCTAATTATCCTTCAGCTTTCCCTGCAGCGGCTTCATTATTTAGTTGCAAAGTTTTAGGTAAGTGTTCCTGAGTACTAGTGTGTTAAGATATGTAAAGAATAAATAAAATGTCATTAAAAAAGTGTTGATAACATTGTAAAACATGTACAGGCTGGATGGTGGCGCTGTTTTCCGCAATAAATACATGGTGTTTTTAGAAGTCTTCATTTCCTTCAGTTCCAGAGTGCAGTCGAGGACGTCTTGTCCCCGGTTTCTGACCGCAGCGTGTCCAGCAGTATTAGGTTATCTGCTCTCGAGGGATTAACCGATTTTCTCTGGTCTGGAGGAATGTGTGAGAGCTGAGCGGCTCTGGCAGAGCGGACAGCGGATCAGAGTACACTCAGCCCAGCCCGAGGAGCCGGAGACTGGAGGGTGTTTACATTAGTGCACATTAATATTCAGGATGTCAGCCTCAGCCCTGCGAGGGCCTTTGGTACATACATGGAGCGATCAGTAACATCAGGAAAATAATAGATACACAGTAGATCTTGTGTGTGTTGGTTCTTTAGTTTACTTGTTTTCTCTGCTTCTTATGTGAGCAATGGAGTTCGAACAGTTTTGGTTATTTCACAGAGATTTTCTGTCTTTTTTTTGTTTTGTCTCTTGCTCTTCTCGCTGGTTTTCTCTGTCGGAAAAAAAAAAGGTAATGTCACATAAACTGTCCACCAAAATGGATTTAGTGATATTTGAATCAAAATCTGATGACAGTCGTGGCAGATGAAGCAGTTTAGCTGAGTTTTTTTCCTGAACTTTAACTTGAATATTTAATGTTATGGGGAAATGCCAAGTTTTCAAGAGAGTTAAGTCATATGAAATTAATATATATTGCTGCGTCCCATTTTATAACCTGGGTAGAGGTGGTTATGGTAAACAGTAACACATTATGTGGTGCAGCATGTGATCTTGTTCAGCCAGACCCTCATTTCGTTCCTTTCTTTATTTACACATATAAACATTTTTTAAAAAGATACAAGTGAATGTGAAGGAGAATCGCTTAAAAACCCTTCAGGGGCTTGAAAAGTGGGATTCTCCAGGCAGCATATTACAGGATATAATCACAGAAATTAAGTATACACAATTTGTATGTATCTATGAGTAATTTTAGACATATAGATTAGCATGGTACTTGACAACAATGCAAAAACTCTATAGAATGTATAACCTATGAAAAAAATAAAGGAGTCCAAAGTTTTGGTTCATGTTTCACCTTCTCACTACTACCCTGCATCACCACGCTAGTATGCTAACATGTGTTGTAAATCCTGCTGTAAGACGACCCAGGGCACCGCTCTGCCACAAAGGCCACACGTTGCAGAGGGCAGCGTGTTCATTGGGTTTTATCTTCCTCGGACGGGGATGCAGATTTGGCCTCCGTCTCCCGGTGCGGCCTGGTCACATTACTCATCACAGCAGAATTTGCGTTTTCACAAATCACGCCAAGTGTGATGCGGTTTCCCACGCTTCTCATCTGTGCCTGTGGTGATGTCATCAAGCAGCAGCAGGCAGCGCAGCTCACAGCGATGACCTCATGTGTTGTTGCTGCTGCTGCTGGGTCGCTCACAGTTTCAGGGGTGTGTTTTAGAGGCTGCGGGCTGCTTTTAATCTGATGTGACACGGCTGGTGAAAGTTCAGTTTTGGTAATTTTCTTGTAACGGAAGGATTGCAGTGGGAAGTTCACACACAGACGCCAGACTAATGCTCCAATTAGCCTGAAAGATTTTAGCCAACAGAAACATAAATATTCATCCGACTCCCAACCATCATTAAAGCTTTGCCCTCATGATCCAAAATACAGAATTAAATACTGCTGGTGCTGCTCTATTGGGAGCATTAGGTTTGGGAATGAAACGTTGTTCAGCTTTAGAAAATGGCCCCTTTTAAACTTTAAAATAAGTGCTTGACAATAAAAAAAACCCATTTTGTAATCTCTGCATTCCAGTTTCAACCAGCAGCTGCAGTAATGGCTTGAGGTTTCCCTGCAGAATGGGCTTCAGGTCCTTTGTGAAAGGCCTGTTATTGCAACGTCTCAAATGGTTTTAACCCCTTAAATTGTACGTTCATGCCTCGGCTTAAGGAAACCATGAAAAAGATTCAGTTCCAATCCTGTGTTGAATTTTGGAGTTTGTCTTTCAGCATCTCTGAAGGATCCGGATGATAAAAGTGTTTTGCCAGCTGAACACTTACTGTAACACTGTTCCATATTTATAATTCATTTGGTATGAATTGCTATTCCTTTTTTTAATAAATGTTGCACAGCTCATTTTGTAACAGAATCCCTCAAATAAACAAAAGCGACCTGGTACAGACGCCGCCGCACACTTGGCCTCATCGCATCTTGGAATGAAATTTTGCCGCTTTCCTCATGTATTTGCATTGTTCTTTGGCTTTGAGGGGGAAGCTAAATGTTTAACCACCAACCAACAACACTGATTATTATTTGATTAAGGGACTACGGGGTAAGACTGCAGGAGGCAAATGGAATTAAAGAGCATAATAGAGCAGAACTAAATACCAAAACACTGGGACGGCCTAATCCTCGCTCAGCACAACAATGTGCAGCGGGAGGAGGAATGTGGAGTGTTTGTCTGCTTGCGTGGGTCTGTAGAATATATGTGTGTGTTGTTGTACTTGTACACATATGTGGATCGAATGGCTGCCCAAGAGTAGATCATGAAGACCCTCTAAAGTGAGGATGTTTTGCGTTTGTTCACCTCATTAAAAGGCTGACTTAAAGTTTAGCATAGCGCTCAGAATTATCAAGAATCGATGCGGCACATTATTCCTCTTCCTTGTCAAAACCTGCCGCCTACATTACCCACAATGCAACCCTGACAGTTCAGTCAGAGTCAAGTGTGTTATGCTGCTAGCCTGCAGCAGAGGTGAGGAGCGGGCTGCAGAGGTCTAACTCCCCTCCTCCAGATTTTTCTCATTTTTTAAAACTTCTTCATACAACTTTTTTTTCACATGTGCAGTAGCACTCTCCAACACCTGTTGATGTGTTAATGGAGTTCCCTTTTTAAGAACTAAGTCTAGGATCAGAATTAGCTTTAGGCCTCCCACTGGTGGTACTATCCTTCAAATGCAGAGTTTGGGTTGATTTTCAAATCTTTGTTTGAACCCACAGACCTTTATTTTATTTTTCCAGCTCCCCACGATCCCAAAGTTGCCCCCAAAAAAAGAAATACAGCAAGAAATATTTCAGCTGAATCATGGTGAAATGTTGCACAAGACTTAGACAGAAAGAGTCTTAACTCAAGGTCCACATAAAGGTACCCGAGTTGTGTCCTTGAGGTCAAATCAATGTGTGGAATTGATTTTCGTCCTCCTTCTTTCTCCTCCTTGCTTCCGTTTCTTAAAATATTTTAAAACCTGCATTGTTTACATCCATGTTTACATCTGCTAGCAGCCTTTTCTCCCTTGCTAGCGGAATAGCGCGAAACCATCGGCAGGAAATGTGCATCGTTCCATCGTGTGTGCATGCATCCTCAGGAATATATAGTGCTACTTGTGGTCAAAAACCTTGAGTTAATACCTTTATTTCCAAGGTCCAGAATTAACTTTCAATTAAATTGAGGCATAGACATGATCTGCAGCCTGTTAGTTTAACCCGTGGGGCCCTAAGCTGTATATTAAATGACAAAATCTGATATTAGCCAAATAAAACATGTGAGAGACCTGATACCAGCAGCTGAAGTCAGGATTGTTGTTATAAATGCAGATTGAAATCCTGAGTCAAGCGTCTGGCTCACGGTCTTCTGAGCATTATTGGTAACAATCTGGACTCCGAACAGGATGACCAAGTTGTACCAAGCAGGGATCTCCTGTTGCGTAACAGTCTGTATTATAGATTGGAAAAAATTATAGTAGAATTTGTCCAACTGACCTCTGTCTCTGGAGAACATAAATCTGCTGCAGGACTGTGCTGCAGATGTAATCTATATGCATAAGCAAAGGCAAGGTAGCTTCCAGAATATTAAATGATTGTAGGAGGCGACTTAAAAGATGTGAGAAAGTGGGGCTGGATATTTTATTGGATAATTTATTTTCAGCTGCACCTTGTCCTTAAAGGATTATACTGATGTTTTCGCATGTTTTAACCGAACCACAAATAATGTATACGTCACATTACTGCCAAACCTTTTCCAAAGCATTTCATACATTTTTAGATTGATTTCTCAGCTTCTGCATATAAGCAAAGGCAGGAGAATTAGGCGTACGTGTGCAGTGAGTATCATTGTGTTTGCCTCTTTGTCTCTCTTTACTGTATTTCATTGCTTTGTCCAGGGTGACCCAGCCTGAGGCTCCATTGTCCTGTACCGATAGTACTGTCAGTATGGTATTAACAAATCATCTTTTTTTTTGAGATCCCATCCAAAGTGAACTCTGTCTTCTTTTCATCATAATTTCATTACAGCCCTGTGATGGACAGGTCCATGTTCACTGTCCAAATGGGACCTTTTAGACAGCCAGACATCTGCTGTTCTAAATATGAATCCAACCGAACACACGTTAACCTCTCTACAACGTTAAAGGTGGACTCTACCGATTTTATGGCAGTTTACTCATCATGGGGGGAAATTCTGTGTCTCTGGAAGAGCTTTGTCAAGTCAGAGAAAATGACCCTCATGATGTCGTCGGGATCATCGCTTGATCTCGGAGAGAAAACCTGATTACAGTTTGAAAGACATGGGCATTTACCAAACAGGGAGGTTTAACGAAAGACACTATCAAATGTAGTTGTGGGAATTTTTGGAGCTTGAACCACACAAGGGACTCAGGATGTCAGGATGTCTTGGCTTCTGCCGCTTCAATTTGGACCATTCTTGTATTAATCTGTCTCTTGTGAGTCCCTCAACTTTATGTAAGCACATGACTTTAGTACTCCTTTAACCAAGACACCAATCGGGACTAAAAGTCAAGACATCTCGACCTCTGTTGCATCGATTTTGACCCCTCTCTGACTTCATGGTGCATTACTAAATTGCTCGAGTACCCCTTTAATGTTTGCTTACTGTCTCTACAGTGATGTAAACATGAATCACTGTATAAAATGACAATTGCTGTAGTGTAAAGTACATGTGTGCACTCAAAACCACAGCCACTGCATGTTCCTTTAAACCACTGCATTTTGAATTCTGTGTAATATAGTGTGAAGGCAAACAAAGCACATCAAGTGTCTCACTGTGTCGAGATGCAGCGAGCTGTTGTTACATCAGTGTTGCCTTCAGGGTGTTGCTGCTTCAGGCAGACGAGGGAGCGCTGTGAATTGAACACCAAAAAAGAAATGTTATTATTTTTAAAGGTTTTAGTTTAGTGCATCATCGTTCTGTCTTGTTTGTTTATTCCCAAACTGCCAAGTCTTTCTGTCTTTAACCCGTCTTTCACTTCTCATTATTCTGTCCTTTTGTTCTGGTTTCTGTCTCTGGATTTATGGACATATATCTAAACATGCTAGCCTGACACGGATGATGGATGGATGAATAAGCACTTTTCCTCTGGGAGCGACAGAACAAGAGGAAAGTATATTAAAAAAAAACACTGGAAGGTGGCAGATGAAAGGAGGAAAATGGATGAAAAGAGAGGAACAGAAAGAAACAGAGAAAGATGAAGAGATTTGGAAGAATAGCCAAAATTTCCCCCTGTGGTCCACCTCGCCCCTCTGAAATCTTTCCCCCATGGTCCCCCTTCTCCACACACACACACACACACACACACACACACACACACACACACACCATCACCACGACCACATTATCTGTCCCAAACCAGAGTTATATAACTAGATTGGGGTTCTGAGCCAGACATTTTCTTATGTAACCCCTCTCTCTCACACCACAGAGGGACAACAGCTGCATTTTTACTTCTGGTAATAATTGAAGGGTTTCGTTCCAATTTCAGTGGGAAAAAAATAAGGGGGCTCTAAATTTCTCTAAAATCACTAAAGTTTTTCATTTACTTATGTAACTCTTCTGTCAGATCACACCGAAACAGTTGGGTTTAGCTAAAGCTGCACAATGGAAACTTTGCTCATGAGCAGCACCAAACGGCAAAAATAAGTATTTGATTGAATTCTGGGGACTTAATTACCCATATTTCCTGCAACAGGATGTTAATAATGCCGCCTTCATGTTGCATCATACAGACTGTAAATACGGACAGCTAGTTGTAATTCTGAGTAGGAGATATGAGGCCTTTCCGACAGCTACGACATACCCTACTTGGCGAAAAGCACAATATGTTGACACACTAGCTTAGTTGCTGATGAGTTTAGTTTTCTTTGGATGAAGTATTTGCTGACAATGAGTTTTGTGTTTTTAATCGTCAATTTTTTAACTTCCTGACTTGAATCAGTTTCTTTTCAGTTAGAGTGGTTGGAAATCCTGCCTTTATGCAAAAATGTTTGTTAACAGAATTTACATCCACATATTAATTTCCTGGTGTAGTCCAGTCTTTCATGTGTTGTTGCCTCAGTGTTTGGGGTCATACAGCCTTCAGCATTTGGCCGTTTGGGGTATCTGAACAAATGGACGAGCCTGGGAATGTTGTGGATTATGTTCTGCACACACACACACACACACACACACACACACACACACACACACACACACACACACACACTGCTATCACTCGAATGCGGACAGCTGTTCATTCCTTACATGGCCAATCATCTCTGAAATCAAGCACACATTGTCTTCATTAGATGCTTCCTATAGAACAACTTGGGGAAGCGTCTGTGTGCTGCTCTTTATCGGAGGTGGGACAGTTAACCTAATGTCCTGTATATTTGCCAAACCAACCACCAAAACGCTTGTTATTAAGTGTAAATCTCACCTGTTTTATTGCTTGCCCAGGTATGGCTGGTGAGGTGAAGTGCAGTCGTAGTGGGTGTTATATAAGTTATCAAATGTGCAGCAGACTTTGGGCCAACAATGCTAATTTACTAAGAGGTTTTCTGGCAATTTTCATGGATTAGAGAACTGAAACTTACAGTTTTAGTCAAAAGGTTTATTACTATATAATGCACGTATCACATTAGATCATATCATTGTAACATCATAATATTGTTCCTCGAGTGAAAAGTGTTGTCTTGTGAGATAAAGGATTTGTCTGAGCCACTAATATAGTTAAATGCCTCCCACTTTTTTTATTTTTTTATTTTTATCAAACTCCTAACAGTAATCTGGCTCTGTGTATGTGTGTGTGTGTGGGTGGGGGGGGGGGTGGATTAGCAGATTAATAGCCTCCTACAGCGCACACACACGCACAAATAGAAATATACACACACGTGCACATGTATTAATGCAAACTTGCAGGCATTAAAACAAGCTTAAGACTGCAGCTGACAGTAGTCGACTCCATCTCGCTGTCAGAATAAGCAGATGAGGAAGAAGTTGGGACAATATGTTGGACTGTTGTCAGCATATATATACTGTCAAAGTCATTAGACACAGTGCAGAAGGACACAGTGTATAGACAATATACTGTACACATCATTCCAAACTGGGGGGGGGGATTGACCATCCGACATTCACACACACTTCAGTCGGTCAGCTGTGCGGAGGTGAGAGAGACGCCAGGGCTCTCTTCTCTAGCTCTCTTTCTTTTATTTCTTACACAACTATTTCTGTCACTTTTCACGTGAACAACAGAGTGCAACACTATGAATGTCTTCCAGGAAAGACTGGCTGAAAATGTGCTCGTTTATCTTCATTTTTAAACGTTATCGGTATTGATATCTGTGAATCGTTGATGATTTCAGCAGTTTACAGCTCTGCCATGTCTTTAGTTTGATCCTCCTGTGAGAATTAAACTTTCTTCAGTTTTACTTGGTGGTTGTTTTTTCTCACTTGTTCCTACATGTGTTATCACAAATGAGTCTTCCATAGAGAACTGATTATATTATTATTATTGTTATTATCATTATGGATCCATCAGCAGACTATTTGCTAGGTTAATCGATATGTCGAAAATGTCTGTAAAATGTCTGTACTTTTTCAATTCTGACCAACAGTCCAAAATCCAAAGATATATTTAATTTACAATCATATATGACAAAGGAAAGCATCAATCCTCGATTATTCGATTATCAAAATAGTCGCCGATTCAATTTTTGACGATCGACTAATCAATTAATCAACTAATTGTTTCAGCTCTAATGTAGAAGGAAGGTTTTGAATACATTTTTGGCGTTTTTCTATGTTAAAAAGTGACGGATTGGCAAGTGGAAACAGTTAAACTGGGACTTTCTCTAAGCACAGACGCTTGGGGTCATTTGTTTACCATTTGAGGTTTCCTTATACCCATATACTATAAACAGAGGGGTGACAAAGGAACATAAAGCGCGTTGGTAAGGTGTTGGGCCACCATGAGGGGAGATACGAACACCTTCTTCCAAAAGATATTCTCTCCTTTGGTGTTTTTAATGGCGGTGGAGGAGAGAGAGCTGTCTAACATGTCGCTCCACAATCTCCCATAGGTGTTGTTGGGTTGAGATATGGTTTCACATGTAAGGTTCACATAACTTTCATACTCGTCAAACTATTCAGAGCGAGAGTTGCGTCCATATTCAAGCATATCCTCAGAGGGCGGCTCTACCTCAGGGTTGTGCCTTGTCACCTTGCGGCGTCACGATTGTGTCTCTGCTTTTCGCTGTTTTTTTTGGGATCGATGCTGTCTTCAGCATTTGGCCTTGGGCCACTGGACAAATGGACGAGCCTGGGAGTCTTGTGGATTAAGTTGTACACACACACACACACACACACACACACACACACACACACACACACACACACACACACACACACACTTGGCTTTGTTTTCAGACTCACATTTGATTAATTAAAAAACGAATTTAAATAAAGTAATACAATCAGAAGGTAGATTCATACCTGCAGGATGAAGGATGAAAGTCACACACACACACACACACACACACACACATAAAGGCAGGATTAAGGGCTAAGGATGGGTTTAAGGATGTGGTGGTTGGCAAATCTCTATAGACATTTACGTGTGTGTGTGTGTGTGTGTCCCTGCGGTGGATCACAGTGTAATCTCAGTTATTCCCCTGGCTTGCTCTCTGGAGGCATGAACACACACACACACACACACACACATAGAAACCAACAAACACACACATTTTTAGTGTATCAGAGTGTAATCTGTGTTCCTGTCCTGCTCAGTGGGAATCATTAAAGAGCAGTTAATTACCCATAATCCACTCTGGGCCAGATGTCTGCTCTGTTGGAGTGGTCAGGATTTTGTGTGTGTCAATATTTGCCACCTCCTCTTACTCATTCTTTTCCTTTTTATTTTCTCCCTTCTGTCTGTCTTTTTTTTCTCACATTTCTCCTCCTTTTTCTTCTCTTTGTGTTGAGTTTGTAAACTTGATTTTGTCTTTGCCTCTATCTCCTCTCTCTGTCTCAGTTTCTCTGCCCACAAATCTGTTCATCCCTCCCTCTCCTCCCTCTCCTCTCCTCCCTCTCCTCTCCTCCCTCTTTCGCTCTCATTTTGCTTCATACTCACTTGGACCCAGAGGGACTCAGAGTTGACTTGTTGCAGCCTTCACAAAACAAACTTAGCAGTAAAAACCTTCTGTCTGAGCCACTTTAAGGTACTGTAACAGTTTGTGTGCACTGTATATATGTGTGTCTGTGTGTGTTTAAGTCTTCATGTATGTTTAACTTATATCTTTCTTATTACATTGAGAGTGCACTGTTACAGACTTTGAGCTCTGATATCCGTCTGGTTGTTGGTGATAACAGAAGTTTTATGGCTTTATGGTTATTTTACACCTTCAAGTGTTAACTTGTTAAGGGTTTATTTTACAACTTTCAGTTTTAACTGGGTCAGCTAATCTTAAGTTTACCTGGTTACAGAGGAAAAATGTGTAAATAACCTAAATTGTTATATATTTTTTATTTGAAGTGATGAATTACTGTTGCAGTTTTTTGGACCGTGTAGCCTAACAAACCAAATAGTATTTGAGAATGATTTTTATGTTGTTGTTTTTTTAAATCCAAATTTGGTGTAAAATGGGTTTTTAATATAAAATAATACTCAGCTTACACAGTGAGTTTAGGTTATCGTAGAAATGTTGAGTTTGGAAACAGCAGAACAATCTCACCAGATGGTCCATTTAGTAGCTATTCTGGAGCTTTTTATCACATGGTCTTCGTCAGCAGATGGAGTTTTCTCACATGTCACCAATGAGGACCTCTCATGCATGTTGACTTAAAAGTTGAGATTCACAGTTCATTAAAATTTCATCACAAGTTCTGTACTCGGTTTTCCTGCTCACATATTAAACTTCAGCAATGTTCAGCCTGAAAAAGCCAATCGTTTTCATATATAAGCGATGCAATAGGCAGATTTTTGTGTAAAAATACTCTATATTTTCAACCTAAAAGCCATCACACCAGCATTTAAAATTGTGCGGGCTTATTGCAATGGATTTGCTCGTGGGATGGAAGTAAATCTACATTCACTTTGTTCAAATTTGGTGATCTTAAACATACAAATTCAAGCCGTCGACCAATAGCAAACTGTCTTAACAGTGTTTGACCTTTGAGGGCTTATTACCTTTGTTGCACCATTAGCATGTCGACAGTTAGCTTTCCAGCTAACACTGCTCGCCACGCCTTTACTGTGCCACTTTCTGGTGTGACCTGGGCTAAAATAAAATGAGGCTGTCTTTAACTGACAAACTGACAAAATTCAAAATCCTGTGAAAGCTGGATTAACCAAGTTTGGCTGAACCACTTCTGTGTCCAGCCACTAAGAAGAAGAAATGTAGTTCATGGCCGTCTTGCTGGGAGATTTCTGGGAGGTTTCCCACTGCAGCTTTTAACAGTCAGAGGTGTACAGCATGAAATAAAATCAAAGGTTTCATATATTTTCTAAACCCAGCGAGGGGTCTACTTTCAAACAAAGTTTCCTGTCCTTGAATAACCTCAACACCTTGTATTAGCTCAACTGGTGGAAAAAAAAGATTTTTTCTGGTAAAAATGAGTTTTGGGTGAACAGAAAGTGAATCACAGACATGAGACAATGTTTAATTTACTTGGAGGAATCACTCGGTACTCCTAAACCAGATTTGTTTGCAATCTCCTTGGAAAAATAAGGTAAAGCAAGTTAAGCAAGTTTCGATGCCTTAACACTGCGTCTGTGTAGCTGAAATAATGCAACTTGAACTGGACAAACAGGTAAATCAATTTGTGTGTAATTTTCTTTCCTAGTAGCGGCTCTTGCTGATAGGGGGAATACCTCTTGAACAGACCATGACAGTTAGGTAAACAAAGCTTAAATGCTGTTGTTACAGAGAAAGAAGAGGAGGGCGATCTTTTGTTTGTCTGGTTTTGATCCCTCGTTTCTCTCAAAGCAACCACTAGCTTATTATGAGAAGCTCTGGGCTTGGCATGCACTGCATTGTTTGCATGTTGGTTCAAGGTCGGGCCACGTTCATGGGAACGAGGAAAGAGGACAGTAAATATTATGGGTGAGATTTGGGCAGCCTTAGGTGAACCTGTGAGAGAACTGAAGTGATGCTGAAGGGAAAGAAAGATCTTGTGGTCATTCTCTTGTGAATATGATATTAGAAGAGACAGAGACAGTGGGAGTGCGAAATCTTCTCACCTTGTCTGGCTTTTTCTGGGACAGACAGAGAAAGAGATGCAGATAAACGAGGGTACAGACATGAAAGCAGAAAGAGGCTGAAATTGTTAAAAGAAGTGGTTCAAAGAGAGAAGAACAGAGCGTGTGATAGAGCGAGCCGTCAGCATAAGACAGTGAGAAAGAGAGCAAACGTCCCCGTTATTCACAGCGACGGCTGACAAGACGCAGCCGCTTGTGTGAAATCGATGCCGTCAACTTAACGAGATGTTCTGAAAAATGGCAAATCAGCAAGAAAAGGGAACAGCTCGCTCTCTAACAGCCCTCGGCACTGTTACGTCAGCATCAGGATCGAATATAGGCAAAAGCTAAAAGCGATCTTTGTGGGAGGCCCAGGGATGAACCTGGATTAGTGATGGTTTAGGGATATTTGTAATAGGGAATCCCAGCAGATTTCGCTGTGCAAATATGTTTCTCATACGCCAGGGACCATTAACTGCTGTTGCAAAAGGGAAAAGAAGAACACATGTTGCAGGATGTGGGTTCAGTTCCTTGTGATAGCAGCCATCCACCTGCTGAAGCATCCTTGAGCAAGGCACAGGATCACTACTAGCTCCAATGATGTTGCTCGTTTAGCTCTCCTCCATGTTAAAGGCCAATAAGTGAAAACTCGTCTTTCTTTTCCATCAGTTTCCTCCAGCTTCCTTCATGTTCAGATGCTCATATCATATTTTTTTAGCCACGCTAACAGTGTGGCTTTCTGGATGTCAATGCTGGTCTGTCGGTCAGTGCAGACTGAAATATCTCCACAGCTGTTGGATTGATTGTGATTATATTTGGTACAGATATTCATGGTCCCCTGAGGATGTATCCTAATGACTCTGGCGATCAGTGGCCTTTTCCTCTAGTGCTGCCGTGAGGTCCACATTAGTGGTTTTTAGGAAAATGTCTTGACAACCATTGGATGGATTTTCATGAAATCTGGTACAGACGTTAATATTTACCCCTCAGAGGATTTGTAATAACTTTGGTGATCCGCTGACTTTTATGTAGCTCCATCATCAGGTCAACATTTACCTGCAAAACTAATGACATTCCCATCAGCCTCAGATGTACTTTGGGTTTGTTAATTAGCAAATGTTAGCATGCTAACACGCTAAACTAAGACGGTGAACATGGTGATTACTACACCTGATAAACATCAGCATGGCAGCATTGTCACTGTGAGCACGTTAGCATGCTGACGTTAGCATTTAGCATAAGTAGCCTCACAGATCCTCCAGCATCCTGCACTTTTAGATGCTCACATCATATTTTTCAAGCTTAAAGGTCCTCAAATGTGAGAATTTACTGCTTTTCTCTGTTTTATGTCTTTGTAAACTGAATGAAAACCCTGGACTTACGTTATTTTTTAACAAAACAAGCAATTTTAGGGGCTTTAGGCTTTATTGTGCTTGACATTTTTCACCATTTTCTGACAGGTTATAGACCAAATGATTCATTAATTAATCAAGAAGATAATCAGCAGATTAATCAATAATAAAAATAGCAGCCCTTGATGAGGGTTTAAAAGCCAACTGTGTGAGAGCAGGAGTAGAAATACAGAGAAACAGACGTCATCTGTCCTGCAGGACACAACCAACACATAATGGTCCTAATAAAGAGAGGAGAGAGGAGATGAGCTGTGAAGTCAGTTTTCTCAGTTTCACTGCTCAGGCTGTTACAGCCGTGATGGCTCTCTGCAGAAGTGTACCAGTAAACATCCCAATGAAACCACAGAGCAGAGAGAGAGAGACAGAGAGACAGAGAGAGAGAGAGAGAGAGACAGAGAGAGAAACAGAGAGAGACAGAGAGAGAGAGACAGAGAGAGAGAGACAGAGAGAGAGACAGAGAGAGAGACAGGTAGGCCAACCTCGATTCCCTGGAAGAAAACAGACGGAAGTCATCGTGCTGGAATCTCATCTTCATTTCCTCGTGTTTGATCCTATCTGCGTGTTTGCAGAGAAATAAATGTCAGCGAATGTGATATGTGTGAAAGGTCAAGACATCAGAACTGCAATCAGAGGAGATTTAATTTAGATTTGTTAGATACATCGTATTTGCCATGATGGCATCAGTGCGGAAAGTAAAAAGTAAAAGATAAACTGATTATGCAAAAGTATCTTTTTACTAATGAAGTGTTCTTTGGCTTCATACAGGTGACTGAACACACAGACACTGAATGTAAAATGTGTTGCATACAAGTTATTTATGATGAGATGACACTTATTATTATTATTATTATTATTATATTATTATATTGAAGTGAATCTGTAGGAACCTGGAGACACTTCATCTGAAGAGATAAGAGATGATCTCATGTCTAAATAAAGAATAATTCATATAGATTTAGTTTGTGGTGAAACATGTCACTTTGCAATTACTGTGTACACATTTTTGTAAAATTATCAATAAGGAAATATAGTTTTTTGTCCTCAGAAATGGGTATACAGCAATGTCTTAAAATAACCCCTAACTTCAAAACAGGTTTCTTGCCAGGACTAAATATGGTTGTGTGGGTGTGATATCTTTTTTTCTAGACTGTTGATATTTTAGAGCACAGCTCTGCAGTACATTCAGCACCTTTATCTATCAGTCTGTTTATCAGGATGTGTGATGCAGCAGTGAAGAAGAGGAGGAGGAGGAGGAGGAGAGGTGACAAGACAGAGCAGAGCTGGAGGAGGAGGAGGAGGAGGAGGAAGTGTGGAGCAGATTTATGATGGCAACAGGTTCACTCTCGTTGTAACAGATCAATATAAAGACAGACACAGAGGGAGAGAGAGAGACTGTCGTGTGTGTGTGAATTCTTGTTGTATTTAGAGACCATTATTTACATTTAATATTTAAATTAAAGCATGTTGAATGAAATGTAATTGAACTGAATTGAAAAAAACACAGCGAAGTTGTCCAGCAAACAAATCACATATCCTGACCGAATTACAAATAACAAATCTATCTTCTACTGCACCTGCACCGAAAAAACAATGGCAGACACTGACTAAATTATTAAGGTCGCTGTCGAAGACAAAGCCCTGATGGGAAATCCTCCTACCGTCTCCGTCCTTTTTCCAGCCGATATGACGGTTGCACTTTTAGGAGGAGATGAAGAGTGACTATTTAAAGCACAGAGGAAAATATAATTGTAAGTGAAAAGCAAATGTCACAGTACAGTCCGAAGAATATGATGGACTTAGAGAAAGATGGAGAGATATGAAGGGATATGAAAGGAGACGACAGGAGAGTGAGGACAAGGATGGCCTCCAGTGCTCTTTACTGTCTGTTTCTGCCAAATGGACGTGACTTACCGGCTGTGTGTGTGTGTGTGTGTGTGTGTGGTCAGGTTTAGTTTATGGTTAACGGCGACCTGTTTTCTGTGTGTGTGCAACATTTGGTTGAGTAAAGAATTTGATGAATCTCACAAACAAGAAAGACTTTTTTTAACTTTGAATGCACGTCTCTTTCACTGCTAACTTACACCAACGACAGGAACGGCAATGCATTTATATTTGTTGACATTAATTATATTACTTCTTTAATTGTTACCTGTTGAGTGACTCATAAAGTAAAAGATAAACTCGTGCTGGTTAAAGTTTTACAGCTGCTCAGATGTTTTTTGACCTTTGTTTTGCTGCTAATCTAAGTTTAGATTTCACTTTGTGTTTTAGCAATAATTAGTTTTCTTTTTCAACAATGTAAAGAGTAAAGCGCTGATTCCTTAATTGATACAACAGATTAACTGATAAGTGAAAATAATCCCTCAATGTAATATAGGTGCTTGTTGCAGCGTCAGAGTTAACCTACCATTAGCCCTGCGAGCTAAATGCTAACCATCGTCTGTGATTGTATGATTTACTTTGGATTAGCTTATTTGGAATGAAACACATGTATAGATTTATTGATTATATATTGAACTATTTGTTATTTTTAATGTTGAGATGGGCACTGTAGCTGTCATGCTAGCTGGTTAGTTTGTGCTAATGCGCTAATTATGTGACCGTTTTCATTACAGTCTTTTTTTAAATTTATTTAAATGCACAGAGCTAATTTCACCTGACGTGGCTGTAGATATCCAACGTGAACTGGTTTCAGCCGTGCATGAAACTGTGTGTGTGTGTGTGTGTGTCACCTGTGTTTTACTAGACAGTGTGTTGACTCGATAAAAGGAGGAGGTGAAGGGAGGAGAGATAAAAAGAGAAATGGGGGACAGATGAAGGTAGAAGGTGTGTGTGCAAACAATGTCTATACACTCTATACATCCCTCTCCTCTCCTCCTCTCCCCTCCTCATCCTCATTCTGTATTCTCCCCATTCCTCTCCTCTCTCTCTGTCTCACTCTTTCACCCTCTCCATCTCATCCCCGTGCCGCTCACTTCACTTTCAATTTCTCTCCCTCGGTCTGAACCCACTCAGTCTCCCCGTCTTCATTTATTCATTCCTCTGACTCTCAGTATACACTTTCTCTTTCCACCTCCGTCACTCCCCTGCAGTCTTTCTTTATCACTCTCTCTCTCTGCAGTTAAACTATATGGCCAAAAGTATGTGGACACCCAAACATTACTCCAATATGTGTTTTTTTAAACATCTCCTTCTGAAACAGCCTCTGTTAGAAGACGTTCCACCAGATTTTGGTACCTGGCTGCAGGGATTTACTCCCATTCAGCCATGTGAGCATTAGTGAGGTCCAACACTTCCATTACAAACTAGGAAAACCATTTCTTTATGGACCAAGGAGTATAGTTAGTATCTTTAGGTAAAGGTTGGTGGGGTAGTGTTTATGTCAAAGCTTGAAGGAGATTTCTTCAATTTTATTAGTCATTAGATTGTATGAGGTAAGCTCCAGATCTAAAACGTTGTTGTATGTTAATGATATGTAAGATTTTCCTGGTCACTGGAGGAAAACAGATTGTGTGCACTGTGTGATTTGGGAAAAGTGGAATATCCCATTTTCTTTTGTGTTATGCATAATATGTTTGAAGAATGTACATTTTCCATGAAATGTCTCAACATAATTGGGAAATATTCTGGAGTACAGATTAATAATTGGATTGGTTGTTTAATTTTGATGTGTTTAAGTTTGCTAACTTTGTCTCAAAAGCCTGGAGAAGAAGGCAAGATGGACTGTTTAATTAGTATCTTACTTTGATTTCTCCAGTAGTCATTTATACATGTTGTTGTGGACAATGAAGGTATGAAAGTTTGAAAATTACTTGATTGGTTTTCTTCATTTCTTGATTTATTTTTGAAGTATTGTTTGAATATTCTGGATCTGCCTTATATGACTTTGTGGTGTCTTGTCAGCTCGTGAACTTTTCCAACTCTTATTTGGGGGTCAAGCTCAGCTCAGACCCCACAAAAAGTAGTGGATGGAGGTGTCCACATACTTTCGGCCATATAGTGTATCTCCCCTCTGTTTTCTGGTCACATAGCTGATAGTGAGCCAATCTAACTCTCTCTCTCTCTCTGTGCCAACCCCTCCCCTTTTTTCTTATTTCTTGCTCTACCTCTTTCACTCCACCCCCCATCTCTCTCTCTGTTTTCTCTCTCTCTCTCTCTCTCTCTCTGTTTTTTCTCTCTCTCTCTCTCTCTCTCTGTTTCTCAGTCTCTGGCTTCTGATTGGCTGCTTTCTGCCTGGCTCTTTATGAATTGAACGGCAGTGGCTGGATGCGACTGGCTGGAAGCTAATCAACTCAACGAATGCTCTCTCTCTCTCTCTCTCTCTCTCTCACTATCTCTCTCTCTCACTCACACACACACACACACACACACATACGCACATGCTCATCGGCAACAGCCAAACCTTTCATTGAAATGTGTAGAGGTGCTCATACACACTTCCTCTCTCTCTCTCTCTCTCTCTCTCTCTCTCTCTCTCTCTCTCTCACTCTCACACACATGCATGCTTGCACACTCATGATCACACACACACACCCACACACACACACCGGCACACAGCCTGCTTTGTCAACAGCTCACGTAGCGCGGTGCACTCAGGCGAGCTCTCACACACACACACACACACATAGCGTAGGACACACACTCTTCTCTCTCTCTCTTTCTCGTCTTCTGTCACTCTCTCGTTCACCCTCAGCCGCAATCACATGCCGAGCCTCACAAACACACACACACACATAGACATGCAGTCACACACTCCGGGATGCAGACGGCTTCAGTGATGCTGTGACGCCTTTCACACACACACTTTCTCGGTTGTCCCTCGTCTTGTGCGCTCACATGCTTTAACACACGACGCACACACACACACACACACACACACACACACACACACACACACACACACACACACACACACACCTCATCAGCCTCTCTCTCTCAGTCAGTCAGTCAGTCAGTCAGTGTGTGTGTGTGTTAGTGGAATGAGGCGGTGATGTTTTGGGACAGGAAGAATAGTATGGGCAATTCCCAACGGCGGCCGAAAGGAAGACACAGACCCAAATCGGCAACAGGTACTTTATCGTTCTAAATGTTGTCTTTTTGTTTTTTCTCTCTCTGTCTGTCAGTCTATGCATCCCTCCATCCATCCATCCATCCATCCGTCCGTCCGTCTGTCTGTCTGTGTGGTGTTGGTTTTCCATTCAATGCATCCTTCCATCCATAAATGTCTCTTATTCAGGCGTCTCACATCCATCCATTTATCTTTCCTCCGTTTATCTGACACACACACGTGCACATTTCATTCACACATTCATCCATCCATCTATCTATTGATGGGTGTTTCACGTCCATGCATCCCTCCTTCAAACCAACAATGCATCTTTTCCTTTTCATTCATTTTACACACACACACACACACACACACACACACACACACGCTGGCAAGCCTGCATTCATTCACGCAGCTATGTATTTATCTGTTGATCTGTCCATCTTCAAATTTCCCTCTATCCCTCCGTCCACAAATGCGTCATGTTTAGGTGTCTCACGTCCATGCATCCATCCATACCATGCACGTCTTAACTGGCAAGCCCACAGTCATTCACCTACATCTACTATATCCAACTATTAATCTATCTATCTAGTATTGTTTTGCCTTCAAGTCTTCCAAAATGTGTTGCATGTATAATCAGGTGTCTCACATCCATCTACAGCTTAGCTGACATGCCTACATTCATTCACCATTCTGTCTATTGATCTATGCATCTAGTATTGGTTTTGACATCCACTTTTATCCATTTTTTCCCGAATTTCTGCATCCCTCCATGCATCATATTCATCCATGCATTCCTCTTTTCATTCTTCCATCAACCCATCCATCCATCCAAAGGTCCAATACTTCTTTGCATCTGTTTTCTCCATCCAAAATGTTATATTCAGGTTTCTTATGTCCATGCATCCCTCTTTTCATCCATCCATCCGTCTTTTTCTCCATTCATTTTACACAAACATGCTGCCAAACTTCCATTCCTTCCATATCTGTTCATCTAGTATTGTTTTGCCATCCAACTAAATTTTTCCGTCCAATTATCTACCAGTTTTCCATCCCTCCATCCAAAACGCTTCATTTTCAGGTTTCTTGTGTCCATGCATGCTTTTTCTTTCATCCATCCATCTTCTCATCCAGTCATCTTTTCCTTCAGCTGGGTTGCCAGGTTTGAATGAACTAGGTCAATTGGTCTTTTGCCTCTTGGCGTGCGACTGGGCTGAAAGACTGTATGTGTGTTTCTCTCTCTCTCTCTCTCTCTCTCTCTCTCTCTCTCTCTGTGTGTGTGTGTGTGTGTGTGTGTATGTCCTATACAGCTTTTTGGTCTACTGCTGCTGCTGAGCTGAAAGTGTGTCTATGTGTGAAGATACTATCAGGTTGTATGTTTCACACATACTGCTGCCACATGCTGCAGTCTCTTGTGCGCGTGTGTTTGTGTGTGTTAGAGTGTGCGACTGCTCGGCTGCAATGCCTCGTCCTGCACGCCTGGATGGGATTACTAGTGGGCTCTTCAATTATCTCTGAGGGCGAGCGAGGTAGAGCTAGTGTGCGAGAGAGAGAGAGAGGGGAAGGGAAACCAGAGAGAAGCGGAGATGACTCGCTTCCTTGCCGGACGATAAAGGAGGAGAGGAGGACGAGGAGGGGAAGGAAGGGATGGAGTGAGAGAGGGGACAGCGGGAGGTGAGGAAGAGGATGAAGCAGAAAGAGAGAGAGAGAGAGGAGGAGGGGGAGGGGGTGAGGAGGAAAGGAGGGAGAACGAGGGGGAGAGAGAGGAAAGGAAGAAAGGAAATCAGAGGAAATGAAAAAAAATAGGTGGATAGACATGAACGACGGACAGGCAGGCATGATGAAGGTCTGGATGGACGGGGGGAGGAAGAGGAGGAAGAGGATGTTGCATATAAAAAAAAACACACATGCGAAGTGTTTATGTCATGCTGCAGAGCTGCACAGAGCACACAATGCCAACCGAGAGTAAACACACCCATATGCTCACTCTCTTTCTCTGTCCACACACACACACACACACACACACTATATGCATATCCTCTGGAGAACAGTGTGTGTGTACGTGTGTGTGTGTGTGTGTGTGTGTGTGTGTGCGTGGTGCAGTATGTATGTAAGCTTTAACACAAGCCGACAGCCACCCAGCCTGCACACACCTGCTGTGGTGAAATAATCAGCACAAGACGCTCGCCGATACGTTTGACCTTGACTTTAATCAGCATCCGAAGTGTATTTATCGCCTTCAGACGTGATGGTCACATTACTGTCAGCCGGTGCTGCGTTATGTTCCCGACAGTGTAATTTACTGTGATTACTGGTAAGATGATGATATAGTCAGGGACAAGAGGCATAATTGATGCTTAATAGGTAGAAGGAGGAAGTGCATTTTACATGAACGAAGGAGACTGTCCTCACCAGAAGAACAGCAGCAGTAATCATTTAGTCAAACACTTAAAACGAGCTGTATGTTGATGTTTACCTGCAAGGACCTCTTGTGGCTTTTGTGAATAATGATTATTGTCTCTGTGAAGGAAAGACGGAAGTGTTATGTTGTTATGACGCAGCAAAACGTCGTAGGGAGGAGGATGGCGTAGATGGTTGGGTGTACAAAGTGTCTGACACGGTCAACATTGGTTTCTTGTTCCAGAACCTTAAACAAGCACGATTAAATACTCAGAAAAGAGCTGCTGCTGTAAGTGGACCTTGAGTTGGAATTGTTTTGTCAAACTACTATTTTCAATGTCAAGAATGGACTTTAATGTCAAACTTTTAAGCCGACACAGACAAGGAACCAGATGCATATAACTCTAAAACTGAGACAGCACTCTTTTCGTCAGATTTATAAAGCTGCACGTACTCCTGGTTCTGTCTTATAAATCTAAATCTTTGTGGAACTGGGTGCACATCATTAACAGGGAAATGGTGGCTTAAATGTTAATAAAAAGAATCATAAAATTAATTTATAAATGCGCCTTTGATTTGACATTTTACAGAACACTGCGTCGACTGCGAAAATGAGAACGCGATCAGTGAAATTGGCAAACAACCTAAAACAAACAATGTTTTACTACAAGGTCACATCTCTCACTTTATATGTCATGTCCACTTGATCGTAGGGTTATGTTGTCCTGCCGATAAGGGCGTCAGATCAGAAAACCCTCATGCGATTTGTTTAGGAAGAGAATAACAAATGACTTGTGTCATTTAGTTTGGAGGATCTGGTTTAAATCTGACTGACACAGACGATGTGTCTGTGTTCCTCTCCTTGGATTTTCTGTTGAAGGAATTTTTAATTTCCTCTTTGCTTGGTCTGTTCAGCCGTTACTTCTCTCATTAACTGCCAATCTCTTCTTGTTCTGGTTATTTTCCTTTTATGTCTTCTTCTTTGTTTATCACAAACAAACTGAAAACGACAAATACAACACTTCCTGTACAGCAGACCTCCTGAATGCATTTGCTTAAAGAGTCTTTTTACTTTGTACTTTGTCTGATCGTTCAGGCGACCTCCTCTCCATCTCTTTCATTTTTTCTCATTACTTTTTACCCTCCTTTATCCCTCATATGTTCTCTCCGTCTTGTCTTTATGTTTTTTGTCTTATGCCGGGATCAGACTACGCTGTGTTAGCCCGATTTGAACTGATTTGGCAGATGTGTGGCATCGACACTTTGTTGTTTTGTCCCATGTCGTGTTTTATAGCAGAAGACAAACTATTAGTGCGTCTAGGACACCTCATAAGATCTGAAAGATGAGCTTGTAAACATCTTTTTGACTTTAGTTTGATGATGTAGCCTCAGATGCCGTGGTTTTTGACATTCCTAATCACTGAAGTTATGTTCCCTCTTGCCCTCTCACCTTTGCACATAATGCAAGTTTCAGGGTTTAATGTGTAGTCTGACATCTCTTCGCCAAGTCACGGCAGGAGCTGAAGTCATCATGATGCCTAATCAGATAGATAGAAGTCTCACCTCATCTTTCTTTTCTTTTTCTTTTTTTACCTTTTCTTTCATCTCCCCATCATTTCCTCTCTGTCCCACGTTCTGGGTTTTACTTCACTCTTTCACACTCCCTCCTCTCTCCTTCTGTTTTGACTCCATTTTCACTCTTCTCTCGTGTTCATATTTGGCTGATGCTTTTGCAAATTAAACACACACACACACACACACACACACACACACACACACACACACACACACACACACACAGTGACTGTACGTTTTCTATATGATGCATCTATTTCTGTGCTCTTCTGCTGCTATGCAACCGTCGTCTTAGTGATCACCCGATAACTCTCTTCCTTTGTTCCTGTTTCCACACTCAAAAATGTCATTTTCTACATTATTTGCTCTGTTTCCATTCACTCACTCATGCTAATAAGCATGACCGACCACACACACACACACACACACACACACACACACACACACACACACCGAACACGTTCATTCATATATTTTCAGATGGATGATGTCATTTTCAGCACAGCCAGCACCCTGCAGCAGGAGAGGGAGGGAGAGAGGGGAAGGGGAAAGAGAAGGGGGTGTGTGTTGAGATAATTGGATGGCAGCAAGGAGGAGGAGGGTTTAGAGGAAGCGATTGAGAGATCCGAGGCAAGACACGAGATGTGAGGAAGAGCGGCGAGCGAGGAGAGAGATGTAGGACGATGAAGGGAGAGAGAGAGAGAGATGTAAGGGATGAAGATGCTCACAGAGAGACAAAGAAAGGAGAGGAGAAGAAGAAGAGGAAGTAGGGGAGGAGGAGCGGGAGGAGACAGGAAACGGCGCCTGGGAGTGTGTGGCCGAGGCTGCTGCTGCCATGGCAACCGTACAGGTGTTAAAGCAGGTCAATTGAATGCTGGTCGGCACTCTGCCAGTGACCAACAAGCACGTGTGTGTGTGTGTGTGTGTGGGTGCATTCACTGGTTTGTCCATTCATTAACAACAGAGTGTGTGTGTGTGTGTTTGTGTGTGTGTGTGTGTGTGTGTTGCCTACTGATATCTGTTTGCCGCATGGCAGGCGTGTCACAGGTCACTATGTGGTCTGCTCTGCCGACCGGTTTTACACGTGAAGGGCATGTCTCGAGTCCAAACTGTGTGTTATTGATGACATTAAAAGGAAACTCCAGTATTTTTTAACCTGGGCCCTATTGTTTTTTTACAAATGTTGGGGTCTAAATGACTAATAGTTACCAAAAGTTTTGGAGTTCTGGTCCAGTAGATCGCCTCCGCCGGCATCCACGAACGGGCTGCAATGGCTGCAACATAATCCTGCACCCGTGAAAAGTCCGTCCAGTAAAAGTGCTTGTTTTTGCCACTGACTCTGGCTCAGACTGTTATGTAAGTGTGTGACAACATTATGGAAAGGATCCCTACAGAGACATACCGTTTTGTTAAAGAGTAAGATCCTTAAGACATAACAATCTGAACTAGAGTCAGTGGCAAAAACAAGCACTTTTAGTGGACGGACTTTTTGTGGATGCCGGCGGAGGCAATAGTGAAAATAGTGAGAAATGCGTCACAATGACCCAGAGCCCAAAGTGACACCTTCACAATGCTTTATTAGTCCAAAACTCATTATTATTATTACCAATAAAGTAAAATTACTAAAGCATTTAAAAGGAAAAGCTACAAATCATCACATTTGTGAAGCTGGACCCATGAAATGTTTTTGCAGGAAAAATGATTTAAGCGATTATCAGAATAGTTGCCAATTAGTTTTCTGTCAATCGATAAATCGTTTCAGCTCTACTTATATAAACTGTTAGGAAGTTTAATTTATAACAAAACATCATATTTTTATAAGCTCTTCATATGTTTTGTGTGCAAAAATCTTGATTTGTAAACTGGTAACTAAAGCTGTCAGATAAATTTAGTGAGTAAGTAAATGTACTTAGTTACATTGACCACTTTGGACTTGGTCTTGACTTGATCCTGAAACTGCTTGTACTTGTCTCAGAATTCACTTTACATGGACCTGGCTTCAGCCCTGTTTATCTGCTCTATAATGCAGATTTTGTGGTATTGCAGGCTGTTATTAGCTTATATCCCTCTTCTCGCTCATCAAAATTAATGGTGTGTTGCAAACAAAAGAAGATGGAGACAATTAATAGCAGATGCTGCTTTAAGATGGAACTGAAGCCCTGTGCTGCATTTCAACATGGGACGTTAAATACACAATATGCTTGGAATTGAATTAGTCTAAGTCATAAATAAATGTAACTTCCCTTTTGAAAACGTTAAATTATTTTGTGTTTTTATTCTGTGTTTGGGGAAAAGAAAAGAGCACAACAAAATGATGAAAGACTGCTGCTGTAACTTTCAAGTCATGGTAACATGTATATTATCAAGGTCTTTCAGCTGCTACTTGATCCTAAAATAAGCCATAACTCAGAGAGAAAACAGAGATAAATTAGCAGAAGAAAAACTATGATTTCCAATTGAGTGTTACAGAAATAGTTTGGCTGAACGTTAAAACTTCCTGTAACATAGACGTCACAAGTTCAGTGACCCCTGCAGTCGTCTTGTTTTCTCCTTGTGGTCAAACTTTTCTTTATCTTGACACTGAACCAGCACTGGCTTGTTAGTGGAAATCTGTTTGGAGAGAAACCTGAGAACAATCAATGCTCATTGTTGCTGAGTCACAGTTATAAAAGCTCAGAGGGTTACAACAACAATTTATATCACAAATGAAAAAATATACCTTACAAATCAGCCATTTTCTCCCTTTATTTCAATCTCCACAGATCACACTTGCCATAATTGTAATCACATTTCTGCAGCCTTAAAATATGGCTAATTAGCCTCTTATTCACCTGTTCAAACACACACTCACACACCTGGTTAGGTGCTGGCCTAACCACCCGCAGCAATTTAGGGTTCAGTGTCTTATCCAAGGACACTTCATCGTGTGGACAGGAGGAGCCTGGGGTTTGAACCGCCAACCCTGTCATTAGTGGACGACCCACTCTACCTCCTTAGCCACAAATATGTAATCCAGTACTTTCTTTTGGTTGCATAGCAACACTCAGACTGGTCAGTTTGCTCTTGTTTCTGCAGTGAAACACTTTATGTTTCTCTGTTGTCTCAAAGGTCTCAAAAATGCACGAGACATTTTTAATGTATCCCGGCAGCCCCTCATCTCCCTCAGAACTTTTTATTTTCCTGCACCGCCGTGCTTTAAATCCAATGTTACACAGGAGCCGCCGAGTGCAGCCGCAGTCTTAATGGTGACTGAGCAGCTTCTCTGGAGCTGTCGGGAGTTTAGTGCCTTGCTGAGAGGAACCTCAGCTGTTGTATTTAAAGCTGAAGAGAGCATTAATCACTCGCTCTCTCTGTGGTGGAGTTCTGCGAACTCAGCGGCCTCACAGTCCTGGGCCGGGTTCTCCAACACTTAAGCTGCCGTGGCTTCCAGATATCAGGTATTAATAACACCTGTCATCGACTGTGTTGCCTTAATTCTTCCTTTGTCTGGCCTTTTTTTCTGCAGGGCGCTCTCACTGCTGTAACTTTCATTCTATTCATTCTTTCTGTTGTGTCGTGCAGGGACACTCATACCTCGAACCCCAAGTGCATAAATCAATTTAAATGAAAAGAAAAAGACACCCGATCTAAAAGGGACCGTAGCACACTCAGACCTGGTCCAAAGTACATCCAAGGATGAATAGAACAGATCCAAACAGACAGACAGCACTGTTCACAGTTCACTCTCTGTCTCACCTCAAACGACACATTTCCCACCTGCGATGATTAAGATGCACCTCATGATCAGAGCTGCCGCATTAACATGAGACAGTAAAGTGAAAGAGCAACCTCACATCAGCTGAAAAGATTGTTTTTGCTGCCCTCCACTGGCTGAGATTCCCACTTTGCAGCGTACTCCCAGGGCGTGGTCAGTTCGCTGTGACATCACTGTTTTGGCGTGGGTTACAGGTGCAAGACAGTAGATATCTGAGAGGTGAAACAACCAGAAGAGGTCAGCAAGATGATGTTTTTCAGCTTGGTATAAAGTTACTCTTGAAACATTCATTCTCTATTTTAGAATCTATTTCGACAGCAACCAGAGCACTGCTTAGCTTTTCTCTTGGCTGTGTTTCTTTTCAGTCCACCAGCTAACACTGATTATACCGTACAGCTTGCGGGATACATAGAATAATGCTCTCTGTGACCTCTTGTTCTCTTATTCTCTTATGTTCTGCACCTGAATCCAATGCATTCACTTACACAAGCACAGTACAGATGCACAATCACGCACATATTTCCCTGCATTATCTGTGTGTGTGTGTGTGTGTGTGTGTGTGTGTGTGTGTATTTGTATATTATCCAGCTCTTTGTTTCATGTTTTCTCTCAGTTATTTCTTTTACATTTTAAAACTTCAAA
>SEMN01000078.1:897139-904639 GCA_005408345.1 Macquaria australasica
GCGAGCTCATCAGATCACCGCAGAGTGATTTGCGTTTATTAGAGCTGTATGTCTGGTGAACAGGAAGTAGATGGAGGGCTGTTTCCTGCCAAATTCTCCTCAGAGACAATGGCTCCTGGAAGTAATCTGACCGAGACAGGACAGTCCGCTAGGGCCAATATGTGTGCGTGCGCGCACGTGTGTGTGTGGTGTGTGTGTGTGTTGGCGTGTGCTGTCATGGGAGGTGGTCTGTGCAACACCAACCCACCGGGAAGTCCAGACACACACATGCACTGGCACAGTGTGGGAACACGCCGAAATGAGAGGCAGGATGAAAAGAAAAACACTTTTTTTTTTTTATTCAGAGTGTTGTGGATGTGAGTCACAGGCGGCGCAGTGGGAGCTGGTATCGGTCGCCGGGCACCACTGGGGCTTGTAGTTTGCTGTCAGACAAGGTTAACTCTATCAAAGCAGGCTGGAACTACAGGAAGTGGTGCCAAAACAAATCAGAGGGCCTGGCAGCTGGCGATAAGGTAGGTGCCCGTGGGAATTGTAGTCCATTCTGACAGATGAGGCCGACTGTCAAAGTGGGCCAGACAGGAAGTGCAGCTCTGGATCTGGACCAATAGCAACAAAAGTATTATTATAACAGTCTATAAACCACTGTCAGGGTACAGCTTATTGACAATTTGTTTAGCTAAATCACATGTGAACAGTGGTGGAAAGTACACTAAGTACATTTACTTAAGTACTGTAAGTTTGAGGTAATTGTATTTCCATTTTATGCTGCTTTATCCTTCTGCTCTACTACATGTGAGAGGGAAATATTGCACATTTTACTCAACTAAATGTATTTATTTAGAGCCCTAAAATCCCCCGAAGCGCTGAGAGGAGCTGCAGAGTTTGCAATAATACTCACGGAAAATTTACACATTTCATTTGATCTATAGTTAATATAAAAGTATTGATTAGTAGAGCTTTAAAGTTTCAAAAAGTTTGGTTTTTGAAGCGGGAATCCTGATTGCTCTGTTGGCTAAGATGCATGTAGATAGTGATCGCCTATTTGCTTTCTTCTGATTCAACAAAGAAAACTGTACAAAAACATTTAAAAATGTACTTTAATTCAATTCATATAAACAGAAAGTCCTTCCTTGCCCTCTAAAACAGCCGGTACAACAGCTACGTTTTGCTGCACTGACACCTTTCAGCCTAATGATTTGTTAAATGTCTCCTACTTTGCTTTTTGTCCCATTCTCTTGTCTTGTTTATTGGTATGAATGAATAAGTTTCCACATCTGTTATCCAGCTGCTTGTGGTTGGAATACAAAAACCAACCGCTGCATCTCTGACCTGGTGGGAAGTTTATCAACAGTCGAAACTCAGACTAAACACAAAAATGCCCACAGTGTAAAAAATACCCTTGTAGATGTTAAAAATAAAAGGAAATGTATGTTGTGGAAATGAAATATTGCAGCAGGATTACAGCCAAAATAAAAGCACAGGACGTCTCTTCCTGTTAAAGCAGTGTGGCTGGTCCTCGCTGCCGGTTGTTGCAGTTTGCAGCATAAAATATTGAAAGCATCACAAGTGTTGTTCAGCATAAAATGTTAAAGAGACATCATGTATTGCGGTCGCGTTGTGTGTTTACTTGTGTTCACTTGTATGTATCACTCGGCAGGCTGATTGCTGAAACTGTCCACTGCGTAAAGCGTTTCCCTGTTGTTGTGTTTAAGAGCAGCAGTCTCAGGAAACAGGATTCACTTCAAACTGTTGCCACTGACGTCTCTCTCTCTCTCTCTCTCTCTCTCTCTCTCTCTCGTTATCATTTTCTGTCTTTTTCAAACTTTTATTTTGAAACTTTGTGTGGCTGGGTGAGTTTGTGCAGATGTTTTTTTTGCATGAAATGGGAGTTGACAGCTGTTCTGAGTGTGTGCGTGTGTGTGTGTGTGTGTGTGTGTGTGTACAGTACACCTTGGACCATCTGTGTCCTGGTGTATACAGCAGCAGGGCATGTGTATTTACTACAGGGTTAGTGTGTGTGTGCGTGTGTGTGTGAGGTAAAGTGATAAAGGAAGATTGATGGACTACAGCAGGACGTGTGTGCACTGACCTCCGCTGATGGGGTCAAAAGGTCACAGAGAGCGGCCTTGGCAGAGGAAAGACTGTCTGTGTGTGTGTGTGTGTGTGTGTGTGTGTGTGAGGCAGAGAGTGAGTTAGGCAGGGTTGCGAAGAGGAATGGTTATAGCCATTAACCTTGGAAGACCTGTGACATCACTTCCTGTCCATTTGCCGCAGTCTTTTCCTCTGGGGCGAGAGGCGGGACACATACACAGATACAAACTCTCCCTCGGTTTCCCGTGTGCACCAAACACACTGCATACACACGCACACACACACATACGCACAAACTTCCTGACCTCTGGTAGAAGTAGCTGAGTCAGCCTCAAGGGCCCTGCCCAGTGATATCTGCAGTATGTTTGTGTTATCAATCACTGTGATAAATAATCAGTGACTCTCTCTCTATGTGTGTGTGTGTGTGTGTGTGTGTGTGTGTATGCAGTGTGTTTGGTGCCTGAATTTACAGCTGCAGTCGGTGAAGTGACACACAGTCCATCCGAACAGTCTGGACTTGAGTTAGTGGAGTGTTGAAGTTACAGAGTGAGAACTCTGAAGATTGACTTCAGTTAAATTCAAGATAAAACTTCAACAGAAAGATCAGTGTAGTTCTGAAATCTATCAATGAGGCTTTCAGATTTTAACTTTTAAAAGAAAATTTACATAAAAAGAAGGAAAAAATAGAAAGTCAAAAGCTGAAAAAACCTGGATTACCTTTAGAGTGAAAAGTGAATGTGATTAATGAGAACAAAAAAAAAAGAAAATGTCACAAATTACAAGAAACAACAGCTGACTAAAGAACATCAGCTCAAGGTCCACTTACTAGCTTTTTCTGAACTTTATCACATGGTCATTAGCAGATGGAGTTTGCTCAATGGTCATGGAGGCTGAAATGTTCAAACTCAACTTTTACTCAACTGAGCAAACTCCATCTGCTGAATAAGACCATGTGATATGGTTGAAAGCTCAGAAACAAGCTAGTAAGTGGACCTCGAGGGGAGATGGCACTTACTATGAGTTTGTGCTTTTGTCTGATTAAAAACAAAGTTGTTGCATCTGTTTATTTAAGTGTTTTTTTTAAAGTTATATTGAGCACTTTTCTTTTAAGGTTTTACTAAATAACTTGTTACAGTTAAGGTTTGTCATGTTTTTGCTGACTTTTATGTGAAAACAAAAACCTGGTTTGAGTCCGACCTGGTTCACGTTTTTTTATACATATCAGATGAAAAACTTGACATTTCTTTTTGTATTGTCTCTTACAGCTGAGGAATAAACTTTACTATTAGAGCTGATGTAGATATAAGATGACAGTATATTTAAACAGAAAACATAAACTCTATCTGCAAGGTAATATGGTGATCTATTGGCTGGAAACTAATAATTACCATAAACAAAGGTGAAAATAGTACAATACAGTTGTTAAAGATCAAAGTCTTAATCCAGCAGATTTTCCTGCCTGTTGGCTCAAAGTGTAAAATGTGCAGTAAAGACGCTGCAAGTCATTTTTATGATCATCTCATTTGTTTATGCTAATCATACCGGTGTTTCAGCATGAATCTGTTGCTAATTTGTTGTTGTTAAATGCTCCTTCAAACAGTCTGCACGCCTGTAAAGTATCTGCGCGTTGGGCTGCTGCTGACCTAATTTTGACTTAAATGATGCGAGATTATCACTGAAGGAGAGTTTTAAGGGGATCTGAAGGGATTTTGTAGTTCAGAGACTGAGTAAAAATTAAGATAAAACTCATATTTGGGTCAGGAAGCTCACATAACACGGAGTCAGATGCTCGTACACAGCCGGCGGTGTGGCTGCAGAAAGTGAATGACATCAAAGATTAGGAATCCTGCTTTGGGAAACAGCTTTTTAACTTGAACGTTTGGCTGTCTGAAATCCTCCTCTTTCCATTTTAAGGTGGATCTCATAATGACTCATTCATTGGCAGTACTGCATATTAGATCATTGTGGTTATTAGATATTCCACGCCATATTATATAACCAATCTGGATTTGCTTACTCTTAACAGTCGTTAAAGAACATTATGCATAGGTGGAGTACACAACAGCCTGCTTTGCATTTATATACTTGTACTTTTTCACTCTTTGGAGCGGCAGAGTGCAGCTGCATCTATTCAATAAGTCCCCTCATGCTTTAAACGCCTTGCTCAAGGGAATAGTAGTTGTTGAGTTAGGGGTGAGCTTGTGTGTCCTCTAAGCTGTGGCAGTTGTTTATATCTGCAAGGATTCATTGTCCTGCATTGCATCTATAAATGTTCACGTCTTATATTAGGAGTCTTTATGAAAAATGTATAGTTTTCCACCTTTCAGATTAGTTTTTTTTAAAGCATTTTCATGCAGTTCTTCACCATTTATTGTTTGCATGATATTCTAGTTTGCATGTCACATAGGTGTGTGTGCCAAATCATGTTATTCATGATAAAACTGGCCACATGTTGATGTATTTACGTCATGATTTTTGTACAGGATCAACACACAGGGCTTAAAGCAAAAGTAATGATCCTGCTGGCTCCACCGTAGAGGAGTTAGTTCCAAAAACAAAACAAAAAAAACATTGATTTTGGTAGTGTTGAAGTGGTTTGATAACATCAGCCTTCAAACTAAAAGAGCAGATTATATATTACACAACGAAGGCCACACACACCGTCATTATTAAGTAGATTGATTGCAAGGCGAGACACATCAAGATCTGATTCAGCTGAGGTGACAATGATCGATTGATCGCATTATATGTTCATTTTGTGGCAATTAATAAGACCTGCATGTGGCAGCGTTGGTAAAGAAAGAAAATCTTATCACTTTTCACAACTTGGGAGAGATGGAGTCAAATGGAAAAGGTCACCATCAGATGGGGTTGTGTGAGGAAATTGAAACTTTGATATTGATCAGCTGGACTGGAGCCACAGCTCTGCCTCTCTCTGACCACACCAGCTGAAAAACAGCTCTTTTTTTGTACAATTATGCTGTTATAAAATGTACATTGTAGTTTTGTAGACAGTCTGTTATGAATAGACAGGTGTTTCATTAAATCCCGGATATTGATCAGTCATGTCACCTGTCCCTGACCACAGTTTTTATTCAGTTAACTCTTCCATTATGTTTTGATGAATTCATTTTCTATTTAAAGACTAATATGCTGGAAAGGTTCACCAGTCGTGAATGCCTGCAGACACCCACAGAACTTCACTTAATTAAGTGTGGATTTAGTGAAGAGTTTTAGTGTCCAGTGGTGGATTAGAGGCCTTTTCACAATTAAAGCAATATACTTCTGGTTGAAACACTGGAAGTCTGAGATTTTGTTGGCATGAATACAGTAAAATGTGGGAGTAAAATTTATATTCAGTGAACACAAAATATGGGAGTTAAGCAATTACAGTTTTTGCATATTAGCATTAACCTACGATATCCATATAATCTGTAAATTACATTTGCAAACACACAATCACACACACGAGTAAACCTGACGTGAGTGTGTGAAATGACTGAAATGCTTAGTCATTCATACTTATGTGTGTGTGTGTGTGTGTGCACCTGTTTGTGTGTGTGTGAATTTACATGTGCCACTGCCAGGCTGATTCGGCTGTATCCATGGCAACCGCGGCATAATAAGAGCATGTATTGAAAATAATGGTTATTAATTCCAAAAATACTGACATTATCTTCATGTGGCTGTTTTGGAGAGGAAGCCAGTGTGTGTGTGTGTGTGTGTGTGTGTGTGTGAGTGTGTGTGTATGTGTTCCCAGTAGTGAGTCACATTAACTATCTCCCTGTCCGACTAACCATCACAATCAATGTGACGTAAATCTCTGCGTCAGTAATTAGCATAAAATTGGATCTTTGTTCCTGTTAGCAAACATGGCTGAGCACATCCAGCTCTTCAATTAGGCCCCGACTGACACACACACACACACACACACACACACACTAAAACACACTTTTCCAGCAGAGAAGATGACATCAGTATGTACATTCATGCTGTTTCTTTTTGGGATGATATGTTTGCATACACACACATATTGTATACATGAATACACACACACACACACACACATTGTATACATGAATACACACACACACACACACACACACACACACACACACATAAAACATATACATGCACGCTCACAAAATGTCCATTTGGCATGTCAATTGTTTTGTTTGTGTTCAGTTCAGTCGAGCTTATTCTCCATGGTGGCTGAGCCAGGTGGATTAGCCCTGTGATTACACACACACACACACACATCTCCTCATTACACTCAATTCCATTACTCCACCCTCTCGCTTGTCCCCCATTTTGTGTGTGTGTGTGTGTGTGTAATGAAGGAGATATGACAGAAGAAGAAGGAGGGAGAGGATGGAAAGCTCAAGGGAATAAAGTGAGCGATGACAGAGACAGGAGGGAAGGAAACGATGGGGAAAGAAGTGGAAAGGAGGAGCTTTGTGTGATTGAGGGAATAAAGGAGGAAATCAGGCGAGACCTGGAAAGAGAGAGGAAGGAAGGAAAGAAGGAAAGTGATTTAGAGAAAGAGGGAGGAGGAGGATAAATGAGTGAAAGGAGGGAAGGCGAGGATGAATTGTGGCTCATGTCACTATAAATTACTTCCAGGGTCTAAAAATTGCAGACAGCCAGGTCTCACTGTAGAGTAGAAGAATATACACCCTTTTAGTGGCTGTGTGTGTGTATTGATTTAGGAACTGTATTTGTGTGATTGCATTTGTCCTCAATTGCTTGTGATGCCAGACACACACCCGTCCGTTAATAAGCTGTCACTCAAAATGTTTATCGGGGTATGAAGCCTTATGTTCAAGGTCCTCAAAGCATTTAAAGGCCTTTAATACTGTATTGACAAGTCTTTTTGCTTCAAGCTAATGCAACAGTAAAATTATATTTGGCGTTTATATTTGATGACTTTTACGTTAAATGTAATAAGACACACACAAGTTGTGCTGTTTGATCAGAAACAGTCAGCTCTAATTTCAAGTAGACAAAAGCTCATAAAATAGTAATAAAGTTGTATTTCTGAAAGCTTCAGATAGACCCTGTTTATTCCTCAAACAGATGCAGCAATAACTATGTGACTGTATATTGTGTGTTTGTGAATGTGCTGTTTAATGTGTCATTGAAAACATCTGTTACTGAGTCACAGCTCCTTAATTGTGTTTGCAATTAGTGGCTTAAGAAGTAAACAGATCATTTATTTTTAAGATATTACTTAATAAACTGTGTATACTGTATGTAATATTGGGATAAACAGGAAAACATTACTTTTAAATTCCATTAATAATACTTACTTACTACTGCCTCGAACACATGAATAATTGATGCAGTTTGTGGTTTCCTCGCTGTCATTGTGTGTGTGTTTTATACCTGCTTCTCCTGCAGGGGGCAGCA
>SEMN01000078.1:909639-914239 GCA_005408345.1 Macquaria australasica
CCTGCTGACATCCAGCTTTGTGGAGCTTCCTATTGGTTTCTAATGGCACTGTATGATCTGGCTTTGCACTGCAGCAGTGGAGGTGTGTTTTGGATCTGAGCCTGAATCCTGCAGGGCTTCCAGTCTGTGAAAAACCTTAGATGGATGATGACTCCTTGCTGTGTTGATGTGCAGTGAGATCAGTCACAGAAACAGTGATGTCTCAAAGGTACGACAGTAACTAAGGTAGTTAACGCTCCCTCCCTCTCCCTGTCTCTCTCTCTGTCTAGCTCGGGTATTTACAGTAATTTGTGCCACATTTTTAAAAACTCCTGAGGCTTGTGTGACTTAAGTACGTATTATCTAAGTCACACAAATACACAGATGCACACTCTCACCCACACAAGATCATATATTTAACTTGTTAAAAGTCCCACATCTTCAAAAACTCTATTTGAGTTAGCAACTGCGAAGCCAGAGATGCTATGGTAGGGCACACGGCTGATGTTTAAGCTATATCTATAACTATAACTTTAAAGAAACCCTTTTAGTTTCCATATGTCATGTGTTTACAACTGCTGTACAATTAAAATACCTTTCAAGATGTTTTTAACTGTGACTTTGAGAAGTTTGGTGCCACCGATCACACTTGGTTAGCACCTTTGACCTTTTGTGTCAACCAAAATCACATTAAAGAGCACGCTCAGGCATTTGTTACAGATGACTCTGACATTTTGCATATATTGAAACACTTACCTACTCAGCTTCCACTATTTTTATGTAGCTGTAGAAAACCTGATGTGCTTTGCTTTAACTACAGCTGGAACATCTTATATTTTCAGTTCCCCTATTTAGGTACTTACTCCGCTCTGAGCGATCTCAAGAGTGCGTCCTTTTTTTATTGTAAACAATGAGAAAAGGAAGCCAGCGTTTTGAAAAGATGTTCCCAGTGAGCACTCAACTCAGTCACATTTCTTACAATATGGTGGGGACAAAATATCTCTCAGAGGGTTGGAGTATTTCTCATTTTCTGCATCTACTGTAGGTTGCAAAGGTCAGGAAATTTGTACTCCAGTAGCCAAAATCGAGGTGCAACCTTTGAAAAATTTGAGAAACCTCTGACTTTTTGGTTGTTTGACCCATTAGTTTCCTAACACAATGAAAGGATTTGCACCGGATCTAACCTCTGCAGGCTATTTACCTGCTTTCATCACACAGTCGCTGAGGGTTACTTAAAATGCTCAAGCGTGAGCCAGCTGAACGTCCTGTGGTGCATGCTAAAGATATCAAAGGACCAAACTCCCAACAAGTAATTGATGCTGCAATCTTCTGGTTACAATTCAGCATCTTTGAATAGATTTGCACACATGCAACATAAATTATGCCACAGAAACATGTCTGTATTCACCCTTTGGGAACAACTTGTCCACTGAAGAAGCTTTGGCAGCCTCCATTTCCTGTCACTGACAAAATAGGGAATGTATGTAGACCTTCCACACAAAACACACTATATCTATGCAGGAAATGTATTGTAATGTATTTACCTAAATCAAGTTTATTTATTTCAAAAACACAGATCTAGTCTTAAATAATAATGTGGATTTAAGTTACCTGTAGGCCTCAAAGTACCACAGTTTGCTTTAATTTTGTGCCAATATGTATTTTGTTAATATATGTCAGTATATTTTCAAATGCCGACAATGATGTATGTTGGAAGTTATTTTGCATACAGGACGTAAAGAAATAGTCACAACATATACAGCACAGTAGGTGAGTTTGTGCAAAAGTTTGTTTCCCTGCTTGAAATACTGCAGACTGAAAAATGTGGGGGGAAAAAACAACTATAATCTGCTGGATGAGCCTCGGTTTCAAACTCAAGTTCCCTAATGGGATATTTAGCTTGCAGCAAGACCCACAACACAATACATACATCCAGTAAACACAGATTAGTTTAAGAAAGAAACAATGCAAAAGAAAGCGCAGTAGATTTACTCAAAATGAGTATGTATTTAAGTCTCCAAAATGAAAAAAAGTAAAATAACATAGAACATATGACTGCTCTACAGTACGTTATAAATCATGCACGATTGCCTTTGTTCTCTTCTCTGCGGCTGATGCTAACTGACGTGCGCTTCTGTATCATAAACAGTAGCTCTCTCTGGTGGGAGCCGATTGTGTGAAAGCAGCTTAGGAAGATGAAGCCGGTAGCTGGGAGGGTGAAATTGTGATTCCATACAGTACGGCGGGTTTTGTGAGAGAAGACGGCTGCTTCAGAGCAAACAAGACGCGATAGTGCCGGTGAATTCACTGCAGAGTAACTTGCCTGTATGTCTGTCTGCTGGGAACTGAGTGTTCTTAAAATTTTAACATTTTTTCTTTTGTGTGTGTGTGTGTGTGTGTGTGTGTGTGTGTGTGCTTCAAATCAAGAAATAGTTTCTGCGCATTCCCCCCAGAGATACTTCCCACACACATGTCGGAGTCTGCATTTATATTTAGAGTTTTTGGTGTTTATCTGAGGAACCAAAGCAGTTTGCTGGAGCAGTAGTTGGTGCTTCAGTGTCTTGCTCAGGAACACTCTGACATGGACACTGTATTTTCTGTAGGAAGTTCTGTTACAGGAAAATCTGTCTCAGCCAAAAGGGGAGATCACTCTGCCTTTATTTTTGTCACAGGTGTTCTGTGAGGTGCTGTGGAAGATCATTTAATGTTAAAATACTGAAGGAAAAACAAATTAAAGTGAAGCCAGACCAGGAGTATTGATGTTTTAAATCTCATTATCTAAAGAAAGTAAGGTGTAAGTAAGTGAAGTTGTGGACATCCATAGTATGAGACTGCAGAGGTTGTTATTGTCTGGTTTGCACCAAGTTTTTAATTATATCTTGAGGTGAATGTACAAAGATCATTTAGTCAGGTTTATTTTCAGAACTATTTTACTTGCACAGTCTCCTATGGATGTTGCTTGGAGTACAAATTTCAGCCACTCATTTCTGTACCAACTCAGTGACCTCAACAGTTGAGGGTGAACATGATTTGGTTTCTTGCTGTCTGAACTCTGGGATTAAGTCCTATCCAGGCGTCTGAAATCAGGATATGATGTTTACATGTGTGACACATAACCGGGATACGAGTGTGCATGTAAACGCACTCATTGTTTTTGTGTCATTTTAGACTTTATATGATTTACACTAGCTAACTGAGCCACCAGGTCTCCCTAATAGGGAACTCTATTTAGTATATTGTTCGCTATATTCAGGTCATCCACAATGCATGATTGCAGCTAAAACTTTGTGAGTGACAATCGCTTCACTGCATGTCACCTTGCATTGTGGGATAACTGAGTCCAATACAAGTTTCCCAAGAAATTATGTTCAGTTTTGGGCCATTGTACTAATACTCAGTGGCAATGCAGGAGGTAAAGTGCCATTTACTGTATGATGTGTGGTGAAAGGTAGGGGCTTGGAGTGTATCTCTATAGACTTTGACGCCCTGAGTTCAAACCTTATCTCACACCACTTTTTAAAATATTGACGATCATTCACTTAACTTAACAGTAACCCTACTGTTGTTGCCATGCACAGCTATTGTAGGAATAATTATTTTTAAAAAACACTGGCATTGAACGTGTGTCTCTGCAGTTAAAGTGATTTGTCCCCTTCGGGTTGCTGTAAGGCCGGTTTTGTTGACGGACTCCTGCTTTCGACATGTGCAAAGAAAAAGAAAAAGAAGCTAATGCTAACGAACACGCAATTATGTCTCTGTGTTCTGTTTATTGTTTTTTATTAAATCTGCTCAGCTATGTGAAACCAAGATGCTCGTTTACACTATTAAACATAATTATTGATTTTGCAGAATTGTTAATTATCAACCTGGACAAATTCTCATCTCACTTTTGCATTAATGCTGATTGCCTCGTGTGACTCTACTACCTCTCACTTGACCTTGTGTGGCCATCAGAACTTATAACGAGATTGATTTCAGTGTCCGCAGAAAGTTTGTGCATGTCTTCTAAAAGCCTGACAGCTCAGTTGGACAGCGACGACGGTCACATTTGGGCTTTCCTGTGTTTGTTAGTCGTCATGTTTTATCAGCTGCTGGATGTGTCAAATGATTTCATCACCACTGATTCAAAGTAACGCCTCATTCATGTCGACGTTGAATGGCCATTTGCGATCGCTCGGGATGATTGTTGTGATTGTCTGTTTGTGTTGGAGGTTTGATAGTGACAGGGGCCGACATTTCCTTCCCTTATTTTTCAAATCACACAAATTTCCTCTGTTCTCCTCCCTACAAATGTCATCCCTCTTTCCCTCCTCCTCCCTCTCTTCTTCTTCTTTCTCTCCCTAATGCCACAATCACAATTTGTCTCTTTTTTTCTCTCATACCTCCCTGCCCTAATCCCTCTTTCTCCGCCTCCCTCCCTCCCTCTCTCTCTATCTCCTCCCATGACTGTCCCTCTGTCTTCCTCCCACTCCTTTTCCCTCCTAATTAAGCGCTCCCTCTCTCTGCTTCCCCTCCAAATCTGTTCTCTACCTCTCCTCCCGTCCATCCCTCCCTCATTTTCTCTCTAATCCCTATTTCTTTTTTTTTTCACCCTCTATCCCTCCCCTCCTTCCTTCCTTCC
>SEMN01000078.1:914259-1208022 GCA_005408345.1 Macquaria australasica
CCTTCCTTTCTCCTTCTCTATCCCTCTCTTTTTTCCATTTTTTTCTTTCTCTATCTTCCTCATCTCCTGTCTCATCATTCTTCTCTTTTGTCCCCCTCCTCCTTTCTCTCCACCTTTCTCTCTTTCATCTCCTCTCTCCCCCTTTCTCCCCCATCCACCTTAATGGACGTTTTCTTCCTTCATTCCTTGCCTCTCTTGTCCTTTCTGTTCCCTTTCTCTCCTCTATTTTTCCTCCTCCTTTTCCTTCCCACCTTGCTCTCAATAATCTTATTTCCCTTCCTTATTTCACTTCCTCTCTCCCCTCTCTTACCCTCCGTCCTCTCTCCCTCCCTCCATACATCACTTCCTCTCAACATTTTCCCCTCCCTCTCTTTCCTCCCTCTCCCTCCAGCCACCAGCGGTCTAGAGGCGGAGAGCGGCAGGCGCGGTGGCAGCAGCATCAGCAGCCACGGCGACGGCAACCACAGCAGCAGCAGTGGCGGCGGTGGAGGTGGAGGCAGCAGCAGCAGCGGTGGCGCGGCCCACTTCAGGTCTCCATGGCAACAGAGCGTGAACGTGTTCGGCTCGTGGAGCAGGCCGGAGTGTGTCGAGGAGCTGCACCAGCAGGCGCAGCTCAACCTCCAGAGCCTGCTGCAAGGTAAGGATGGATAGAGAGGAAGAGAGGAGGGTTGGATGGATGGAGGGACTGTGTGTGTGTGTGGGTGAGAGTGTGTGCTGTGTTTTGAGTGGGTGGGAAAGGCGTGGAGGGAGAAGCGGAGGCGGGTGGGAAAGTGTTTACATGCGTGTGTGGCATTGGACTGCATTGATATGGGTGTGTGTCGACCGCCTTAAAGGTGTGTGTGTGTGTGAGGGTGTGTGTGTGTTAAATTTCCCTTGCTACCTGGTGTTTATATTGTACTGAAGGGTGTGTGTGTGTGTCTGTGTGTGTGTGTGTGCATGTTAGCTCATAGGGACATGGTGATGGTGATGGTGTGTATTGGATTCACCTTGCAGCGTTGTTATTTAAGGTAGTATTTGTGGTTTTGGATAGGATGAGAACTGAGTTGACATATGTGTGTGTGTGTGTGTGTGTGTGTGTTATATTTCGGCTGTGTGTGTGTAGAAAGAGGCATTCAAAGACGTCTGTTTACAGTTTAGTTAGTAGTCAGTGGTTGTAACTCTGCCTTGTTTTTGTTTTTTAAGGTGGAACACTGTCATTCTCCTTGTAATACCAATCTCTTGTTTGTAGTGTTCAACCTGTGTGTGTGTGTGTGTGTGTGTGTGTGTGCAAATTAGTACTCAAGGGAACTAGGGTTTCCAACTGTTCTCAGGTAACACAGTTTCTCTGCTTCTGTTTTCTGCTAGTTGTCTCTCTCTCTCTCTCTCTCTCTCTCTCTCTCTCTCTCTCTCTCTCTCTTTCTCTCTCTTTCTCTCTGTGTGACTCATGCTGTCTCGCCCTTTGCCCGGCTCTTCCGTTAAAACGATCACTGTGGGTTTTTAGCTGAATGAACGGGAGGTGGTGGCTGAATGGCATGACAACTTTGAACAAACACCTGAGGGAATGAATAAATGAACGAATGAATGTCTTAACACATTACATTTCACGGTTCACGTGTTTACATTATATTGATTTTGGAGATATTTTACATCTTGTCAAAGTCAAAGGCTTCATTTTTCTTACTGTCAACAAATTCTATGAAACAACCAAAACCAACAAAGTGTTTATCCATCTCTTAATACTTCCTGACTTCCCTACCCTGTGGTACGGTGGCCCCAAGCCCACTGGCTCCCATTGATAATGTAAACCTTTAAAAAAGGGTCACAACTGTATAGTTTCATTTTAAAAAAGGGAAAGTAATTGCCTAAAACGGCTGGGCATTGCAGTTTTTAACAAATGTTACTCAAACTCATTACTCAAGGGTAATTAGTGCATTTGTTAGGGTCTATTTGCAGCTGCGGATTAATACACAATTGATTCTCTAGTCACTATTGATAGTGTTAGGACAATGTATGTGGGATTGACAAAAAAAAAAATCTAAAATACGACTGTGGCTGTCGAATGGGTTCGATTAATTCTATCTTTTTGTTTTGGCACAATGTGTAAAATGTTGATTTACCGAGTTATAACGATGTCAGAAAGTAATGTAGAGGCTAGCTGGCTACATTAGCTGCCATAACTATTCACGTCACATGCTAGAAGGCTCTGGCTAACTTGTTGGGAATCTGGTGGTAACACTTACACCTCGCTGTATTTGTTGACGAGATAATATCTTGAGAGGTGACTGAACAGTGTGCAGACTGGAGAGCCAGCTGTCTGTGGGTATCAGGCTGATGTCTTGTCATAAAACTCCATCAGATGGAGCAGATGAGTTAATGAGCAGACCTTCAGTTTCTGCCCTGCCTGCAGTCTATACTAATTATTAATAGTAGATGTCTGTACTCCACATAATGGCTCTTTGCAATAATATGCATGGTAGCCATACAAGTGGTCAGTCATGTTTTGGTATAAGAAAATAGTTGATTACAATTGTGAGTCATAAACAACTTGAAAAAAAAAAGATATGGTACACAAAAATGTGAGTAGTTACTAAGGAACGAATCAGGAAGGAGTAGTTCCTTAATGACTATATAGTAGATCATGATGAGTTACCAGAGAACAGACCGGGAGATACTATATTAATGAATCATCAATCAAGTATCCGTGAATCGTAATAACAAAAACTTTCTTTATAAGTCATTCCTGATCAACTCTGAACTAGCAGCCACTCATTCATTACTAATTACTTAATAACAAGGTTCGCACAAAGCCTTGAAAATTTGGATAATGCTTAATTTTAACCGTTATGTTTTCAAGGTTAGGAATATGCTTGAATTCTAATATACTCCTTGAAAAATGCTTGATTTTTCAGCATAATCTGGTGTTTCATCATCAACACAATTACTCATGGAAACCAAAAATCTTTTAATATTTGAAATGAAACAATCCCGCCGTCATACTTGTTTGCTGTCTCCTGGAATTTATAGTTACAGTTTAGCCACAATTTAGTTAGTATGTGATGATAAACTCTTCGAGAGTCTGTCTTTAGTTAGTTAGTCTTTAGGTACCTTGGAAGTGCTTGAAAAGTGCTTGAATTTTACTCTTAAACAGCTGTACGAACCCTGTAATAATTAGGTTCTCTGTTTGTGCACCCCCAAGTAAAGTGGTGCATCGTACTGAGTAGTTACAATGTTCGTTACTTCATGATTATCTGATCATTACTTTCTGGAAGTTTGGACTGGACTTAATTGGACTATTAAACTATTAAAGTCCATTAACGATTCATTAATTATCACGTCGTTCCTGATTCGTTCCTCTCTTGTTCCTCAGTAGCTACTCACATTTTTTTGTTACCGTTTTCAATAGTCTTTAGACAAACATGGAGGTCTATGGCACAGAGGAATGAGTGGGTCAGTGGGAGAATGAATGCTATATCAGACTTTGGCTACACAAGTAATACTAGTAGGATCAATTCAACCTTGGTTTTGGTCTTTTCATGGGATCTGCTAATCCTTAAAACGATGTGAGTACAAAACGAACAACAAAATAGAGCAGTTCGTGTGTTTTGACCCTATTGGTTTCGGAGACTTTCTTTCTTCACTTCCTCTCACTCTCTGTCGCCTCCTACCTCTTTCTCCATCTCTTTTCCTTTCCTTTCTCCACTGTCACATCTTTTTACTGCATGTGTGTGTGTGCGTGTGTGTTCATGTGTGTATTAAGCCAGTTATTGTCTCAGACGAGCTGGCATCTTGTGTAAGATAAAAATAAGATGGATGAATGCAGTCGTGGGTGGACGGCAGCAACGTGTGTGTGTGTGTGTGAGAAAGAGACTAGTGAGCATGTGCGTGTGGCCATTCATCTTTTCTGTCGTCTGTGCTCATTTGTGTCACTTTGTGTTTATGTGTTCACTGCTGCCTGTGTGTGTGTGTGTTTCCCACTGTCATGAACAGTATGTCTGTGTGTGTGTTCCTGTGTATGTTTTCAGTTTGTATACCAGTGTCCATTTGTGTTGTGTGTGTCCATCTGTTTGGGTGCGTGTTATATAACGCTGAAGCAACCAGCTGTACTCTCTCTCTCTCTGGCCATCCTCACCGTCGGTCTCCCACTGGCCTCAGCTCGGTAAAATATTCATACTCTTTCCCGCTCCTCAACACTCTGCCCTCCATATTTATGAAGCTGGCTGTCGTCCTCCGGTGTTAGACGGATCTGCTGCGTTTTCTGCCGAGACTCAGCTCCCCCCCACACACACACACCCGCAGTGAGATTTGTGTGAGATTTATTTCACTGTTGCTGCTAAGTGAGCAGTGTTCCCTCTCATCACCAACACCCCGCCATGGAGTGATTAGCATACAGGGCTTTCATATGATCGACTGAAGTCTTAGTCATAATTAGTCTCAATCTGATTTTGACCACTTACGTTCAACAAGTCCTGCAAACTAACTGGCAAAATATGTCGTTCCTCATTGCCTTTTAAAAAAACGACGCCACTTAGCGTTTTCCGATCGGCGGGATGACGTTGTTTGTCTTCCAAAACACAGTTACGAAAGTGATTCACATGATCTATTCCTGATCTGCCACTGCTATGGTTTTTGTTTGAGTTAGGTTTAGGCACAAAAGGTAGAACAAGATTATGATTTGGGTTGAAAACAACTACCTTAACCTTCATCCTCTTCATCAAAAGAAGAAGAACTACTTGGTTAAGGTTAAGGAAAGATCATGCTTTGGGTTTAGAACTCCTCCCTATGTGGTTATGTGGCTCTAAAACAAGTCAAGCTATTTCCACCTTTGCTCCCGACAGACAAGAGACACAATTCACACGGTTGCTAAAGGTCAGGTTAACTTCAACATATTTATGACTGATGCTGTCATTGTTCTTGAGAGGACAGTCTACTTACAGTGGGTTTTTGCCCTTGAATAGACACCAGACAAATAGTCATGATTTTGTGTTTCTGGCCTGAATTTGTGGCTGCCTGCTTTATGTATTTGTGAGCAATGCTTACGTGCAGATTACAAAAAATGGAGGCAGCCTCATGTCTCACAAATGATTGTCCCTCACCAATTTTTAGGTACATCTGGGAGTCCCACGAGGCTCCTGCAAGCTCACACGTTGCTCGTTAGTGTGGTATTTGGTTTGATTAGTGAAACACGTTGAAATGAACGAGAGGAAATGATGTGGTGTTGCAAGTTGCAGCTTGCATGTTGCATATTTGGTGAAAAGACTCTGGTGGGAGGACCCCCAAAACATACATTTTTTAATCACATTTTCTACAGTGACATGCTATATTATATACTATAATGATCTTTTGGACAGGATAGATCCTTTTCGCATGGCCTCCTCTTAGCAGGATAAAGGGTTCATTTTCATCATCCAGCTCTGTTATGAGATCAGATTTCTGTCGCTTCTATTGCTGTGTGCTAGTGTATTTCGTCCAGAAGGTATAAGGTAGGACTACAATCCCACTTAGATCCAGGGTCACAAGACGGTTCACCATAAGCCTTGGTTAGCCAGTTAGCAAGTACCAAAACGAAACATACACTCGTAACATGTACAGTAATCTAAAGTCCAAGTAAAATATCTATACACTTCATTATGTTCAGTATTATACCCAACATGTCTATATAATGTAATATTTTCCTAAGATATAGATGGATTTACATTATGATTCAATTTATTTCACCTTTTCTCATCACTGTGCACTGAATTGAATAGTTTTTTCCAATACATGGTAAGCATCTGCACAGCTTCCACACAGCTAACATTTTCATATTATCTGTCCCCATTAACAGTCTGCAACACAACTGAAGCTCAGTATTTCCATTAAGATTTGCAACAATGACATCTGCACACTGTGTGATCAAAGTTTTTTGGTGGCTATGTTAAAACATTCACATGCTGCTGCTTGGTAGCAATAAATAATGCATTTAAAGCTCAGTATTGTACTCCACTGAAGGCAGATATATTCTATTCTATACAGGTTGATAATAGGAAGATTTGCACCTCACTTATTTCCTTCTGCTCCTAACTGACTCTGCCCAGTGCCATGCATATTTATGAAAGGTTTTTCCCTCCTCTGCAGACAGATTAACTGTGTTTTTTTGGCAGGATTTACAGCAGCCAGATTTGCATTGTGTAATTTTTTTTTTCCTGCACTGCATTAATTAACAGCAAAATATTCATATAATTCTTTCACATTAACAGTGAACTTTGCGTTTGAAGTTTAGCTAGTGTCATCCATTACAGCCAGACTGGCTATTTGCACGTACTTGCTCTGTAATTTTTACGACAGCCCATTAAGCAACACTCAAATATTCATACTTTACCGCCTCCTCAACACTCAACATATTGCACTGACATCCTCTTTAGTGTAGGTAACAGTGTTTGTACAAATTCACACATGTTGAGTAATTTTACTGCAATCTTGTGACTCTTTTTTGAATTATACAGAGGATACATCCCATTAAAAAAGATGAGTATGACTTCGGTCCTAGTTTGATTTGATGCAGCAGTTTCTAATCTGCTGTATAATTCTTCTCTTTATGCACTGTCTGTTATTTTTGAGTGTTTTGCACCTTCAGTTAACATTAAACTGATGAAATTTCCCATTGAATTTGTAGAACTTCCTTGGAGTTGTAGACAATCTGTCAGAGTGAATGTGAGGCGCTCCTGGCAGCTTGTGTTGGCCTGCTTCCTAATTAAGACACTTTTATTTTGGTTTTATTTGGCAGCTTAAGATCCGATCTGTAATGACAGCGTGTCGACCCAGCAACATATCATTCTGAAACGTGAATTGGCATTTAATATATAAAACTATTGGAAGTAATGTGGGACAGGAGCATGTTTAGATTTAGCTACTAATAAAGAGCTGTATTATGAGTCGTGGCAGGTTACAGGTGCTAACATGGAGCATTTTAACATTAACACATATTCATTTGGATGCATTCAACATAGTCCTACTTTACATTTTACATTTTTTACTTTACGAGTTACCAGCACAGATGATGATGACGACAATTAAGTTTTTATTATAGTGCCATGCATAAAATAACCATAACCATAAACAGAATACATCACATACACATTCAAATGAAACTACTGTACAAAAGACTAAAATCTAACAATATCAATTCATGTAACTTCAGACCTTAATGTCTACATATAAATTCTTACATTTGGAGTGAAAACTGTCGGATTACTTGACGGCACAAACAGGATGAGGGCACTGTTCTTCCAGAGCAAACAAGACTAAAGCTTTGTTTGTGGTCTCATGTGGCCTCATGTGGACCACCTTTCTGATGACGAAAGGTGGTGGACGGAGAGAAAAGGTGGAGGGATCAGTCAACAAAACATCTGACTTTATAACAATGTTTTTTTTTGTTGTAACCATTACCACGATCGTACCCTGACCTTAACCGTGTGATTATCGTAACCATGACGACGAAGGTCCCTTAACCTTAACTGAGTATTTATGTGAACCCAAACCAAGATATTTTTCTAACCCTAACCAAGTCATGTTTGTTCCTAAACCTAACCAAACCTTAACCATAGCATCATAATTCGATATGGTATACAGTTTTGGAAGGCACACTTTTGTGTCGTTGTAGAGGGCAGTTACAATGTATTTTGTCGTTTAGTTTGGAGGACTTGTTGTATTTTAAATATCATCATTAAGGGGCCCAAACAATGTAAAATGTCTGCATACTTTGGGCCCTATAGTGTACGGTAACATTAGGTTGAGGACAGACAGTCTTAATGTGAGTTTTTATGACTATAGATGCTGTGATACTGGCTTTAACAAGCACTCTTGACAAAGTTATGTCACACTTCAGGCTGGAATATATTTTTTCAGTGGAGGTCAATGCTATCATTAGTGCTTAGAGCTAGAAAAGAGTTACCTGTCTGCTCTGTTTTCACCAAACTCGAGGCCATAATTAGACTGCAGCAGATGCATTAGCAGCAGCACCATCAATAGCCTTTACTGTTCACTTTATAATTTTATTTGCACCCTTTTATTACCTTTCTGCGGATCAGTGAGCTTCATTTTATCTTACCATATCTTATCTCATGCGGCAGCACTCTTCTCAGTACTCAAAGTGCCAATGCTGCAACCTTTCCTCACAGTGGACAATGCAAGGTGATGTGATATAACCGACCAAACTTTAAAATGTCGCAGTAACCCTTTAATTGTATCAGAGGAGGCTCGAGTCAATGCCAGCTGCGATGCAAACAGTCTGATAATGTTTCCCTGTCTGCACTAACTTGACTATAAAATGTCACAGCGACCCTTTATTTGTGTCAGAGAAGGTCTGAGTCAATGCTGGCTGTTATCTACACAGGCTGCAAAGGTTTTGCTGTGGTCTATACACATTACTGAACAGGTGCAGCATTGATCAAGTGGAGAATGCTGATGCAGGAGAAACTGTCGTTTCCATTTTATAATCTTTAAAGGCAGAGTTCATGTCACCACTTTGAGACTTCAACTCCAATAAATTATTTACTGTTGAATAATTGACCTTATTTGAGATGTTGAACCATTGCATTTATAATATACACATCATTTTGAGCAATAGATATGGTTTTGATTGATTATGATAATTGATTTAAAGTTCCTGACTGACTCTGCGTGACAAATACTGTACATGTCAATTTAAAGGCCTTTTACAATTAGTTTATGCAAGTGGTTTGTTAACGCAGCATTTAATTTAGGCAGACATTTAGCATTTCTGGGCAAAATTGGCTCATGAACAGAGAGCTCAAACGAGTCCTTGTTGTCAAACTGAAATTCAGCCCAGAGCAGTACCTTTGGCAGTGAGGGGAGCTCTTTTTAGAGGATTAATAGATTGTTTGAACTTTTATTACTGACTGACCTTTATAATCTGGTAGTCTGTTTGTTTTTTAACCACAAAATAGTGCCATTCTTTCTCCAGGAAATGAGTCAGTTCGGCCAAACTGTCACTCTCTTTCTTTTTTCCAATTCCCTCTGTGTAGAGCTTTTCCTTGGAGTGACGTCGCTGCGAATCAGGCGAGACAAACTCGTCTGTCTTGTTTCTTTCCTTGGGGGTCTTTTAGAGAAGTTTTTCAAATACAGGCTGAAGTGTGACACACTTAAATGCTATGATCCAGAGACATTTGTATTTAAGCCAACCTGCCAAAACCTCAAATGAACCTGGTGCTGATCAAACACAGGGTTGGGCTGACAGTAGTATCCTGAAGGTTAGAGGAGCAGACTCATGATGAAAATGTCACCTCTTTGAATCTGTTTAGAGGATAGAAAACTCACAGCTGATGATGATGTGAAGGAAAACTTTGACACATGGGGGTCAGCCTGTCCTTGAGCAAAGCACTCAGTAGAAGTTGTGCAGCGGCAGAGAAGAATACAATATAGTGCTGAACGGTTAAGGATGCGCTATTCTAAGCATGTGTGAAACAGTTTATATTTAATTCATGCAAACATTTACTCCTTCTGATTGTTTGTCCCCGTTTAAACAACGCTATTCAAACTCAGAAGTCAGAACAGTTTTCAGGTAGCCAACCATGTCCATCCCCCTTATTCCTTTAAATGAAGCCACTGCTTATGATGCCGCTGCAGAGGGCTTCGGCAAAAGCCGCAGGGTCGCCAGAAGAAAAAGTTGAACCTGGATCATTTTGCATCATCATCCAGCAACGTTGCATTTGCAACTGTATTTGCTGATCAAATACATGCAAGCGCACGTTCCTGGTGGATTACTTTTTAATGTGAGTGAGGTAGTTTTCCCGGTGATCATCGCAACAGAGGATAAAATATAAATATAAACCTCTGTGCAGTGTTTTGGGCATCTAATAAGCCTTCAAACTCATGGATATGTTACTCAAACTGAACTTCCTGGAGTGTATTTCATCTCCTTACTGGTACCTGAAACAACACACCCACACCAATGCAGCCCCTTGTGTTTTTCTTACACAATGCTGTTTTCAGTCTGAACCCATGGTCAATGAATGCACACTTGACTGTGTTCTAGTGCTGGAGCGGTAACTCTGAAATGTTTCTGAGCCAGCTATCTGGCTAGGATTTGTGGGTGCAGACTTGGAACGATATGGGCTGAGAATCAGCTCCATTTAGCAGTATTTGAGCCAGCATTGGCCCCTGGAACTAGTCATTCTTCTGGCATGAGTTTGGCAACCAGGCATACTGGATTTACACTGGACCAAGTGATTTTAGCCACCTGGGATTACCCAAAAAAGCAGCTGATATCAGACTGCAGGACAAGAAAACCAAATGTCAGGAGTGGATCTGATAGTTGTCTTATATGCAGAAGTAATTTCTGAAATTGCCTTACTATTTGCTCAAGATAAATTCAGAAAATCAGCTGGACGTAGCTCTGCTCTCACAAACTGGAGCCAGATCAGTACAGGTGATGGAGACTGTGACATGGGAAATAATTACTTGGGATTGAAAGAGCATCGGGGGGTAGAAGTAGTAGAAGTAATCGAGACAGGACGGGAAAAGTTACAGAACCAGGATGAGACTGGAAGCAATAAATCAGGACTGGATAAAACAGAAAACATAACTTCTGTCAACCTCTTCTCTAAACCAATTAGGGAATAAGGTCAAGATGTAAACGTTTGTGGTTACTAAGATATGTCTGTAGTTCCTCAGGCTCTAAACTTAATTGGGCAGATGCCATGGCAAGCTGAATAGAAGTTAAAGATGCTACTTGCAGTGTGTCTTTGGTTCACCTTAATGAATTAAAAACAAAGAACACTCTACAGGACCGACTCTCCCCGTTAGAAATTGTCAAGCTGTCATGCGCAAATATACCTTGGATATCTGACAGGAATTAGAGACAAGATTTGTTCCCACAAAGAGAGCCTGATAATTGGATCAGAACCCTCCTTGCGGTTTCTAATGACCAACATAAACTAGGCCACTAACCGCCAAATCTGTCCTTCTAGGTCACAACCATCCTCTTTCATGGTACATTCTTACAAACACCAGCCCCTTTCCCCTGTAATGGATTGATCAATTGTGCATGTTAAATCACAAGGACAAAGACATGACATGCATATGGGTGCACTCAAACACACACACACACACACACACACACAAGCACACACTTACATCCGTGGCGGCGTGCACGTAGCGTACACAGACAAACAAACGCTCTGGCTGTGGTGAAAGAGGGGTATTGTTAATTTCTCTCTTTCCCCCCTTCGTCTTCCTGGAGGGGAGAAGAAGGGGTGACCCAAATTTGACACGACTGGGGCACATATTGTCAAGGATGGTTGGGTTTATCTGTGAATGGGTGCACTGTACACACAACACACACACACACACACACACACACACACACACACACACACACACACACACACACACACATACATACATAAAAGATGCAGATTCATGCACGTAGACACAAGTTGTTAAATTACATTTAAAGTTAGCTTATTCACACATGCATTTCGGCGTACAACAGAGCCACACACACATTCGAGCACTCACAGCACATGCACACAAACACCTAAATGAGTGATACACATGCACACCTATACACAAACACACACAATATACAGGTTAGTGATGCATGAGTGCTTGGCCTGCTTGTCTGGACAGAGGAAGGGGGTGGGGTAGGGTCGTGCTTAATTGCTGTGTGTGTGTGTGTGTGTGTGTGTGTGTGTGTGTGTGTGCGTGCATTAGTGGGAGTGACCGGCATACCTTTACACCTCGCACACCAATAGCATCCCTCCTCCTCCCCCCCTCATTTCCCCACCACAGTACCCTGCAGTCATGTAGTTGAGCTGCACTCAGCGGAGCCTGGCTGCTATCTGAAGCATGGATCTAGAGCTGTTTACCTTCCCTCTCCTGCCGCGTCAGTGCTGCTGCTTTTAGCCCTCAGCTTCTGCCGGTCAGTGCACCGATCCACAGCGTGGGTTTTCAAACTTTTTAACTTGTAACTGGAGGACCACATTTCATTCGCTACCAGGGTAGCATCTGCAGGTGGCTGAGTTAGTAACTTGTGGTGGAAGAAGTATCCGGATCCTTAATGTGAGTAAAAGTACTCGATTAGAAGTAAAATTCCTTCGTTCAAAGTGTAAAAGTATGGAAGTATTATCAGCAAAATGTACTCTGGCAGTTTGATCATTACTAGTACTGATGCATTACTCTGTAAGCAGCATGTAAAATGTTGTGGCTGGTCAGAGTTAGTTTAATAGATAACAGTGCATCATATTTTGTAAGCAGATCACATGTTTTGTATGTAAAAGCTTAATTTGTGCAGTAATTTGTAAATGTAGGGGGAGTAAACATACAGAATTTTAATACAGAAGTAGCATAAATGGAAATACTCAAATAAAGTACCTCATAATTGCGCTTAAGAACAGTACTTTACCAACTGACTACTTATCACAACAACCTTGGGGTTGCTAGGCTGTGTTATAACCCTTTGGCTGGTGCATATCCTCCTTTAACATAGCTTTTTATGTCTTTATGTACTTATGTAAAAGACAAGTTTCACATTTTGGAAAATGCGCTTGAAAAATATGCAATGGTTACAGCTTGTAACTCCCTGTATAACAACAATTTCAGGTTTTTTACATTACTGTTTGTGTGCTGATTAAACAATCAAGATATAAAGTGTTAATTAGTGAGCTTTAGGGCTGCTACCAGGGGCATATTTTTGAATTTTGAACAGAGGCAGGCCAGCAGTCTAAGCTAATCGCCTCCTGGCTCCAACTCTGTTACTTAACGCACAGATATGAGAGAGGTATTAGTCTTCTCATCTCACTTGGCAAGAAAGTGAATAAGCTTATCACCGAAATGTTGAACCGCTCCTTTAAATAATTAGAAGGGGCTGAAAAGCAAGTTTTGGCACCCCGGATGTTTCTTTGTTAATGGCTGGCTACTGATATTTAAAGCATTTATTAACCATTAAAAAAGACATCATCATCTTAGAAAAAGGTACTTCAACCCACTGCTTATGCTGCATGAACAAATAAAGCTTCAACACCTTTTGATGTGAGATTAATCAGAAACATGTTTGCCAACACTGCCAGCATCTCCTACCCTGTTAGTGCCATTAGTTTTGACAGATTGGGCCTCATCGGCGTTATGTTGTGTGAATTCCCTTCCTCCTCCTCCTCTTCCACCCTCTTCTTTTTCTACACCTACTTTGTGTTTTTCTTCTGTCCCTTTTCTCCAATATTTCTCCTTCAACTGCCTCGTCTTTACTTTCTTGTAGTTCCATATTTCTCCTTCTTCTCCACCCACATCTTCTTCTGCTGCCTTTTCTCTGTTTCTTATTTTTTGATATATATATATACTTCTTCCTCTGCCTTTTCTTAATCTTTTGCTGCTTCTTCTTATTGCACAGTTTGTTCATATCTCATTTTCTCTGCACTTTCTCTCCTTAATTGTTCGTCATTGTAGTTTGTCCCCTTTTTACCCCTTCTTGCATGTCATTTTTCAATTACTTCTTGATTTCTGTTTTTTCCTCATTTCATTCCTTTCCTTTCCATCCTGCTTCTTCTTATATCCTCTTCTTCTGCATCTCTTAAATTGAGCCCGCTCTTCTTTTTCTTCCTCTGCTTCTTGAAAAGTTTCTTCTGCTTCTTTTGTCCCTCATTTTCTTCCTCTACTTCCTCTGTGTGTCGTCTTTTTTTCTCCCCTTTCGTCCTTTTCCTCCTCTGCATCATTGCCATCTTCATCTGCTTCTCCTTCACTTCTTCCACCTCCTCCTCTTCTTCTTCCTTATCAGTCTGCGTACCCCCTGTGTCTTCGGACTATTGCTGACGCCTCACTTCTTTGGGCCGCTGCAGTCTGGAAGAGACGGGTTTTGGCTTCTGCTCACTGTTTACTAACCGGCTGATCCTGCTGTTTTTGCATGCGGCAGTCAGGCAGTTTATAATCAATTATTTTTAACACTGCAAAATAGACAGTTCTCTATCATGAGCACCGGGTGTGTAATATACCTCTCTGAATACAAATAGCTAGGGACGTGGTTTCTTAAAGCAAGCGCTTACAAAGTGAAACATCTAATAGCTTCCTGAGGAATTGGCAGGTGCAGTGAACAAACAAGTTCTCAGTTCATCATGTCATCATTAATATTTATGTCCAAACTTTAATTGCAAACAGAAGAGTTTGGTTTCAAAGAGAGAAATTTGATGGAAAAACCTGCCTCCCCTTCAAGGTTTCAGCTAGTTCAGTTATATTTTAAAAACTATTAGTCAAGTCATTAAAGGAATAGTTCCACATTATGAAAAATATGCTCATTCACTTTCTTTTTCGAGCGTTGAATGAGAGGATCAATACTGCTCTCGTGTCTGTGCATTAAACAGCAAGCTACTGCCAGCAGCCTGATATCTGAGCTTAGCATAAAACTGGAAACGGGGAAATAGCTAGCCTAGCTCTGCTCAAATGTAGCAAAATCCACCTGCTAGCACCTCTAAAGCTCACAGAAATAACCCCAAAATAAAACCAATCTATCTCAACAATTTGTGGTTTTGCGGAGCGTTATGTGGAGGACTGTTTCTTGGCCGGGCGCAGAAACTTCCTGAAGTCTTGTTGTCACAGTGAGGTTGAGCCAGGCTAGCTGTTTCCCCCTGTTTCCAGTCTTTATGCTAAGCTAAGCTAACAGGCTGTAGCCTTATACTTAGCTTACAGACTTGAGAGTGGTATTGATCTTCTTAGTCTCAGCAAGAAAGCAACTATTCCTTTAATAAAAGGTCATGAGTTTATCACTTTCTAATAAACCATCAATTCTGCAGTTATAAAGGTTATACTTAAGAGACAGTCCTCCTGGAGGTTAAACACCAGGCAGAGTCTGTTAATACTTAACCACCTGATTGTTGTTTTTATCAGTGGGTTATAACTGACTATTAAGCTTTAGTAAACAGTTAATTAACCATTAATAAAGCCATTTCAGTAGTCATAAATAACCTATAAGTGAGTTGTACAGCTTTTAAAATTAAATGCATGCAAAAGTTTCTACACTGCAGCTGCAGCACAGCACAACAAGCCAATATGAGTCATGTTGTAGCAGCGTTACGCTAACTGTTTGTGAGTTAGCAGGAGCTTGCGTGACGCTCATTGGGATTAATGAGTTTAACGTTTTTTGCGTGGGAGCATTAATTCCAACCAGATTAAATTGGTCAGAGTTTGCACAAGCATGCTAGCCTCGTGCTGAAAGGAGGCAGGTTTTCTTAGTCAGATCCCGTGCTTTGTTGCCAAGCATGTTCCCAAAAACATCCTCAACTTTTTTTAAATTTAATTTAATTTGCATCCAAACCATCAGAGCTTCTGCAGCGATCTTGTCCAAATCTTGTCTCATCCTTCGCTTTCCTTTCCCTTTCTGTCCCCTCATTTCCTCTCACTTGCTGTTTGTATTTCCCACATCATGTAGAAGAGAATAAAACGTAACTGTCAACATGTGGTGGGAAATTGTTTTCAGTGTCACCTCAGGGACATAAAACAAGAAGCAGCCCACAATGTGTAATCCTCATCTTGTGAAAACCTCTTTGCTCCAGTTTTTCATTGTCACGGTTTACATCCCTCAGTGAAATACCATCCTTGAGTTTGTAAAACCGAATAACCTCCAAAATGCACCGTGGTTGATCGGAAAACGACAGCTGACATATGTTTTTAGTACATCATCTTAATCTGTGCTGAAGGTTGTGAAGGTTTTGGAGTGTGCAGAGGCTGTGCTGAGTTTCCTCTGACGTTTATAGGCATAATTGCACTTACAACGGGTGAGTTCCTATAGACGTTTTCCTGCTGCTGGCATTTTTTAGTTTAGCAGAGCGAAGACGTCAACAGCAACGATCCCAAATGCCATTAAGAAAACAACACAAAATCAGTGGGTGGGTGGACTGCCTGCCCTCATATAAAAACACATCATTATCTTTTTGTATTTCGTGGTGCTGCTGCTGTATATTAATTCCTATTCATGACTCTATATTCGTGACTCCAGACTACTCCCACGTTGCCTGCACTCGCTTCAATTTGACACCTGCCAAACTTTCTGTAAACTCCCTACATTTCTGAATGTGTTTACCAGGCGTGAAGGCTGTGCAGCAGAGTCTTGAGGCCATTACAGCTTACAGAGTTTAAAAGCAGAGGCAATCACCCCGTAAATTCTAGTACTTTTCCATATGAATACTGCAGGAAGTCCAGTAGTCACTAAAATGAAAGCAAGGTAATGACTACACAATGACCAGCAAGAGAACAATGAGGATATTTCACACAAAAATTACAAAATCTAAATAAATCTATACGTCACTTTCTTTTCCAGTTTGTAACATAATTACATTTATTTGATTTAAAGCAGCATTAATTTGTTTTTTGGCCACTTGGGGGCAGCAGAACAAGCTTTATACACAACAATGACAAATTAAAGATGCTGTAAAGCTACATAGAGTTCATGTAAATTTAAGTTTTCGACTTCTGATTCTGATAAAAAAACTTAAACAATATCAAAATTGTTGCCAATTAATTTGGTGACTAATTGTTTAAGATCTACTTGGTATGTAAAAGCGGAGAAAACATTTTTTCCCCCCATTGATTAAATTGATTTTCAGCAATTCCTCCCATTAGTGAATCAGTTCATACAATTAAATTGGCACTTTTCTGTCACAACAGAGGTTTTGACTGTTTGTGGATAAAGGCTCGTGCCATCTGTCTCCTACAGTACCATTTTACCAAAAAATCATCCTGGTCACCCCCCAAATACAATCTTCTGAATTATGTTTATGGTAATTATCTGTTTATTTAAGTTATTTATATATTGATTGATGCTCGAATGCTAAATGTAGCACCTTTAATTTTTGTTTTCTGGTGCTGTTAAAGGTCCCACTTGTGACTTAATTTCCCAATATCAATATCAAACAGAGGTTACCGTAAACCACTCTTTGGTGGGTGGAGAGGTGTTGACATGCTTCGCGTTGTCACCCGCTCCCCCCTGTGTCGCTAGGCAACCGTACGCCACCAGTAAAGGAATTCATATTGTCCCGGGAAGCAAGTTCAACCTAAAACTCTATACCTCACTGACGCTGCTGTTCCACTAAAGCTGTCAGCGGGGTGGTGCTGGGAGTGTGTGTGTGTGTGTGTGTGTGTGTGTGTGTGTGTGTGTGTGTGTGTGTGTGTGTGTGTGTGTGTGTGTGCACGTGTGTGTGTGTCTGTTAGAGGGCTTTAGGGATGAGTGGAGAGTGGGGAGTGAGTCGGGAGTGTGTTTTGGGGTAAAGGATTGGCTAAGGGGTTGTGAGGGAGAGCGTGTGTGTGTGTGTGTATAGTGGGAGAAAGAAGGGGTGTGTGTGTGTGTATGGGGGGTGGGTTAGGAATCTGTTTACAATGGCCTGAGGGAGAGTCGTCTAAGCTGCCTGAGAAGGAGAAACAGTCAGATATCGAGAAGAAGCATGAGAGAAAAAGTCCAAGACGAGGAGAGAAAGAAGGACGAGGCGGAAAGAAAAATAGAGAGAGAGCTGAAGAGAAGGGATGAATGAGAGGAGAGAAAGCCCCGCAACTCATGAGAGGATTAGAAACAAACTTAAGGAGTCATTTAAAGTTGCTCTGCAGGAGTTGCACCGGGAGTCACAGGAGGGAAACTGCAGGGTGATGCAAAGCAGCAGTCGGACTAGATCTCTGCTCTCGGCCATGCAAATAGGATATCTGGTGTGTGAGTTTGGGTTGTGGGTTTCTGTGTTTTTGTGCTGCAGAGAGTTGACGCTAACTTACAGGCTTTTTTTCTCTCTCTGTCTGTTTGTGTGCTTGTGCTGTTGGATGCTTTGTTCATGTGTGCAAATGTGTGTGTGTGTGTGTGTGTGTGTGTGTCTGTGCAGATTTTGAGGAGCAGTTGTACGACACCAAGCTGACCGGTCAGACTTTCCGGCATCCGTCCTCGCAGAGCTCTGACGACACGTCCACCTCGCTCAGCCGATCGCCCATCTCCCTCAACAACAAGAGACCTGACTTCATCTTCCTGTTAAACACACACACACACACACACACACACACACACACACACAGAAACCAAACCATGTCCACCTCACTTATCTTTTTCACTTTTCTCCCTGAACAGCAAGACAGCAGCCTCCACATTCCCACTAAACTCACGCTAACTCACTCCGTCCCACTCTTTCTGCCCTTTTTGCCCTTAGTCTCTCTCTCTCTCTCCTCCACTCTTTATTTCTGCACTACCGTTTCTTTCTAAACTTATTCAACACTTTCTTTTTCTTCTGAGCTTAGTGAACCAGACGTCAGGCATCTACTGTGTGTTACCCACCTCGCTGCACACTCTTAAAGTATGTTTGTCCTTCACAACGACGTTGTTGTGGCGAGTTTAAATCTGTCTCCTTCCCTTCATTTATTCATTTTATTTCAACCACCTGTGATACAATATTTCACATAATATCATCTTTTGATTAATGTGGCAGGATGATTTATGTTACCATTTGATGTCTCCATTTAATCTGATGAATCTTTAATGACCTGGTGAGTGCAAGTTGTATTTAATGTTATAATTCTTTACATTTTCCTATTTCAATATTTGTGACTAGGATTTTTGTGCAATTGCAATTCTATGTATTTACGATCAGTCAGTAAAAACCTCTATGTACAGTGGTCATTTTCATTGTTACTGGTGGAGTCCTCAATATCCTGTGCAGGATTCAAGTTATATACCCACGCACATGGGACTCACAGAAAACATACACGTACTGTACGCCATGCAGAGGATAAAAGTCAGTGCATGTGCACATACAAATTTGAGGTACTTGTACTTTACTTGAGTATTTCCATTATATGCAACGTTATACTTCTACTCCACTACATCTCAGAGGCAAATATTGTAGATTTTACTCCACTACATTTATCTGACAACTTCAGTTACTAGTCACTTTTCAGATTATACTTTTTCATACAGTGAAAACCACGTTATTCCAAATTTAGTGCTTTTAAATTTAAGATTTTCTGATAAACTGAAGGACGAAGTGTTCCTTTATGGGTTGAGAAAATTCTCCTACTTCTTAAGCTACATAAACTATTTAAACCCCTCCTTGGATCAGCTGGAAAATGCATCGTCACAAAGCTGAAAACAGGGCTGTTTTCCTGAGCTCATGAAAAGTTTAAACTTTTTAGAGATATGTGGTTCTCACAGGACAGCGATGCTACAAACACATAATGATCTTATAGAATATGATGCATCGCTGTAGATTAAACTAGCCAATAGTACACATTAATACAGCAGTGATATTAATCCAGAAACATCAAGTAAAACACTTACAGGGACAATTTTACTGCACAATGAGTATTTTTTGAGTAAATTTTGCTGCTAATACTTTTCCTTAAGTAAGGTTTTAAATGCATGACTTGTACTTGCAGTGGAGTATTTTCCCATTATAGTATTAGTACTTTTATTTAAGTAAAGGATCCGAATCCTACCACCACTGATGGTGTCTGCCGACATTGTTTGGCTGCACTGTAAACTGATAAACAAGTTGCTGCTGACAAAGTAGACGTTCAAGGGGTGTATGCTGCCCCCAGTGTTCAATACATGTCATTTTTTATTGGATTTCTGGGTCCTTGTATCACTAAAACACTCTCCAATGATCTTAAGGATTATAACATGACCGTCAAAGTGAGATATGTGTCTTACTGATTGGCTGTTGGGGTGACTACATCATTTCTGTCGGGCATGTTTATTGTCAGCTTCAGTTGCAGCCTTTAATTAGTAACACAATACAGTAACATTATTCTGACAAATTACTATTTCAGTGTCACTAATACTGTTTCATCTTCAGAATATGTGTTGTGACAAAATGCCTCGTTGCTTTTGTTATCATCCCTTTTATTATATAAAAGACTAAAGCTGAAATATCCGAAAACCTATTGTACAGTGTATCCCACCCCTCTTTTTAGATTTGTCAGAATTAGTCATCATCCTTTTCACACTCTCAGCAGGTTTCCATAAACAAAATGCCAAATCATTTAGTGTCTCCCAGACGGAAATATCACTAATGATTAAAGTAGCAAATCAGTGCTATTTGTTAGTCAGCTCGTGCTCCTTGAAACACAGTCACTGACTGATTTTGGAATATAAGTCAGCTGGTAAAAATGAATTTTAAGGACTTGAGCAATAGTCATTTTATTATTTTGTTGTCATATGATGTTATACAGTATCTACAAAGGATCAACATGGATGAAACAGACTCTCTTCCTCTCTGTTTTCACTCTTTCTGCCTTTGCTGCTAATAGTTCTCAGGCTATTTCCCAGCACTGTGTCATTATGGCAGCTTGATGGACTCCCACGGTGATTTTACTGCAAGATGGCTGCGCATTTCCTGCATATTGAAGCACCGTTCCTTCAGCAAGCTGTTAAACAGCTCCGTTAAAGATAATGCCTTTCTCTCTGTTTGGGCTAATTTTCAATTAGAATTTGGCAGATTCCCACGAGACAGCTCGGATATGAATTTCTACAGTACACGCATGTGTTTCTCACATGTATTTCATCACAGAGGAGAGACTAGATTGCAGCAGCCCCGAAGCTGTTTGGGTTTCAATGCCTTGCTTAAGGGCTCTTTGGCAGCGACTTTTTAATACCAGGCGGCTGACACATGCCAGTTGCCTCCCAGCTGGGATTACACTTCCCCGTTGGCACCAGGAACTGAATCAGCAATGTCTCTGCTACTTGTCAGCCTCTGTCCCTGCCAGCTAATCAGATCTAAACAGATATTTCCCATATTTCCCTCTTCTTCTACTTCTTTGCTCTGTTTTCTGCCTTCCTGCATCCTCCATCACCGTCACTCACATTTCTCTCTCCTGCTCTCTGTCTTTTACAATAATTCTCTCTTCTAACTACAAGACAGACAAAATGAGACATGAAATGTTTTCTCTCTCTTAGTCTCTCTTCCTCACTTCTTATCTACTTTACCGTTCCTTCCTCTCACTGGCATTGAAGCAGCTTAAAGAGGACAAAACTATTTATTTTTGGTGGAAGTAGATGCGTAGATGACCTTCGCCAGGTTTTTCATTTCATTGATTTTTGCTTTAATTGAATTTAGAGTTTATTTAGTTTTTTTTTTTTTTTTTTTTGCTTTTGAGCCAATAACAACAATTTAAAGGGGAAAAAACCTATTGTCTAATTTTCAAAATAGCTCAGGCATAAAATAGAAACAAGAACTATCATACTTTCAACAAGAAGTTGAAAGTATGGTACAAGAAGTAACAAAAGCAGAGATAATTGAATCTGAGTATATATCTCACTGAGAGGAAATTAAGTTAGGAACATGGGGGATCAAGGTGGATGAAGTGCATGGGAGTACATTTGGATGTCACTACAATAAAAACTCAGGTGTTGGTGGAGACCAAAACAGAGCTGAAAGGAGAGTGAATATTGCCAGAAACACATCTCCAAACGGATCCTTTTGTTGCTCTGTGTCTACAGGCGACTGTCTGCTAACACGTTCACTATATCCTGTTATATATATATAATGTGATTATGTCAGTGTTGTGTTTACAGCTTGTTGCACAAGCCCCAAGTGGCCAAAAAGAGTCAATCAATGCAGGTTTAAGGCTGTATAAAACACCACTTCTCTGGTTTGCATTTATTGCTACATCTGGATTTACAGTTAATTCTCCTTGAAGGAACATGACTTGCTCAAGGACACATCTGGACAGATGCATGTGTTTCGGTAGTCTTTCTGAAGCAGCTGGATCAGATTGCTCACCACGTCTTAATGCTGCCTCTCTTCTTCCTCCAGCCAGCGTCCAAACAGCTCTACGAGGATGAAACCACCTCCTCTGTGTTTGGACTGAGGTCCGTGACCGACCCGTCTCCCTCCCCGACCCCGTCGCCCTGCGGCTCGGATCGCCCCCCGCTGGGCTGGAGCAGTAACAACAGCAGCAGCAGCACCACCACTTCTGTTACCATCGGACCACCTGTCGCAGAGAAACCACGCTGGCACCTCGGGAGACGTACTCCGGGTCACTTCTTACCGCTCGACGTCACAGGTACGATAAAACACCTCACATCTGGAGTAACTGGGTACTTTATTGAGGATGCTTTTCATAGGGTAATTGCTGCACATACTGCATGTCTCTAATTTAGATTTACGGTTAAATGAATCTCTTCTGAAATGAGTTGTATGAAAAGTACACATGAACTTTGAGGATACAACCTCAGTGTTCTTTGTGATACAGGGCACATTGCAAAGTTGCTGATGTAAAGGTTTTTGAAGGCTTGTTTTTTTTGTGTTTTGCCCTTTTTGCAAAGATCACTGTAGGGGAGAGACGGGAAAGGTGATGATATGTGTCGGATTCAAACTCATTGCAGTGGTATTATATGCATCTTAGCCAACTGAGCCTTAAGGACATTTTCACCGTAACAGAGTTATTGAGGTAGCACTGCATGAAATATCTGGACAAAATCAGTATAGACAGCAGAATATTTCCTAGTTCTCACCTTAGAAGTCTTTGGAGTGGCGCAGCTACAGTAACTCAGGGAATTCATTAATGTTTCATCGCCTCAGACCCAACTGATCCCGAGCCATCAAAGAAGTGAAGGAGTTTGCTGTATTTAAATGGGTACATGTAAACACAGGCGACTGGCATCGAGCCTATGAAGTGGTGGTGATCATCCAATCAAAGTGCAAGATGCTTAAATGCTCAAGCTGTCATGATGATGATATTTCATTGTTGATTAATTGATTAACCAACAATATTTGGGTATAGGATCGAGTCTTTTATCGAGCATAAATGCCACACATGCTCTGGTGTGTGTGAGAATCTGCTGCTTTTCTCTGTTAAATTGAATATTTTTGGGGTTTTGGACTGTTTGGACTGACAATCAAGACAATAACTAATAGTGAAAATAACTGAATGAAACTGAAGAAGGGCTGGATCGAGGTTGATTATAGTGGGCTGTCAGGGGCACTTGTTGGTGGTGTATTGGCCATAGCCAGATGCCTTCAAGTATTACATGGTTTTATTAGAATTTATGGCCTCAGAATGAAAGTTCTCTGACAAATCATCTCAAATTAAATAGATTAACCCCCAAAGATGAGATCACATTGGACATGAATCAGCGTCTGGCAGCTGTTAGATGGCTCTGGATGTCTTGACTGGAAAATAAGCAGAGTAACGTGCAAACAACTACTGCATTTGAAACGTGTGTGGTTAAACCGAATCTTATTTTTATGTCTCTGCTGTCATTGGTTCATGGTAAAAGAAAAACATTGGTGACTTTGTTCTACACACTTAATTCCTCAGAGAGAAAAAAAGCAGATTCACACGTTTTGCATTGCTCTCAAGGGAGTTTGGTTTTTCCTGTGACATTTGCAAAAGTGAGAGTCGTGGGAAATTAGACTGAAGGGAAATGCAGAATAACTGTGAATTTTGGTCTCGTTTGAGGTCAGTATGATTTGACTTTGACCTGCTGCAATCACTGCTTCATAGGTGTAGAAGCTAAAAATTACATATGACTTGTAACTTTGATTTTGGCGAGATATCTCTGCAATCAGAAATAACCTCCCAAATGCTAAAAATGGTCCCCATGTTAGCTTGTGTGTGCCTTTTTACTAACATGTTAGAGAAGCAATTTGTATAAAATGACTGTAAACTATAAAACTGTTTATGTTTAGTGGAAAAATTGTGTTCTTCTTCCTCCAAAGATTCACACTCAGGAAGACATATTTGAACGAAGGTGTGTAGGAACATTTTTAAATGAAGAGGGAGTTTTTCCCAGAAGATAAAGCATCTCTGGATCGATAATTTCACAGATGAAGACACATACTGTAGTTAATATACACTAAAATGATCCATGGCATAAAGTGACCAGTAGGAATTGGATAAGAAGTATCGTCCTTTTTTAGTTTCACTTATTAAATCCACTTTAGTCATTAAAAAAGAAAACACTAAATAAAGGATGTAAAAAGAGAACAGATGCACAAAGTTATCCAAACAGAAAGAAGCTCAGTATTCCTGTAGGATGATGTAGACATGCAGTACTTGCACACACACAATAATGCACACACACACACACACACACACACACACACTCTCACTTGACACAAGTTTGAGCTTTAAGGGAGAAAAATCCTGCAGAAACAAGATTTGACGTCGAGAACATTTTCTTCCTATGATCACATTCGCTATCGCCCTCGCCCATCTCTGGCAGCCAGCTTTGCCTGTGTGCCTCGTCTTTGTGTGTGTGTGTGTGTGTGTGTGTGTGTGTGTGTGTGTGCTGTCAGAGCTGTTAGTATGCTGTGGTCATCCTCGGCAACATCGTTCTGACACTCCTGCCTCCACTCGTCTCGACCGAGCCTCCTCCTTGTTTACTTTGCGTGCGTATGTGCGTATGTGTGTGTGTGTGTGTGTCTTTGCATGTGTGAATGTGTGTGTTTGGTCCTCCTGGTCTTTTGGCATAGCAACTGCTTCGTCACTGGGTGCCTCTCCCCTTCTCCTTCCATCTACAGTTTAATATCTCTCTGTCTCTTTCTCCTGCTCACTCTCTCCCTCCCTCCCCCTCTGTCCCTCTCTCACCCACTGTGTAGAGGAGTAGAAGGTCAGGTATAATGATGCATGCCTGTGGCTTTGCACTTGGTGAGTATTCACTTCCTTCAGAGAAAAGGAGATAGAAGCAGGGAGAGGAAGGAGGAAGGAGGCAGGGAGAGAAGATGGGAGAGAGAGGTAGAGAGATAATAGACTTAGGAGAGAGAGAGAGGGCAGGGGGGAGTACTTTGAGGACAAGACTGACTTTATTCTGTATTTTTCTTATTGTCAACAAGTCCCTTGAAAAGACCAAAATCAAGAATGTGTCTCTAAACTCCTTTGGACTTCCCCAACCTGTCTGTGGCTCTCAGCTTTAAGCCCATTGGCTCCTACTGAAGGTGTAAATCTTTAAAAATGGGTCACAATAATATAGTTTCCTTTTTTTCTAAAGTAAGAAAAATAAGCTACTGTATCAGGCAACACTTGTTCATTTTTGGTCTTTTCACGGGATTTGTTGACAATAACAAAAATATGGAATATCTCCAGACTCATCCAGCTTGTTACCGTGACACCCACTCTCTCACCCCTCTCTCTCTCTCTCTCTTTCGCTCTCTTTCTCAGGTAGCTTGCAGCCAGCTTGCTGTTGCCATGGTAACTCGCCACTCTTCCTCTCTCCTCCCTAAAAAAAGAAGAAAAAAAAAACAGTGGCGAAAAAGAAAAAGAGAGAGGGGAAGTGAGCGCGAGTGAAAGTGAAGCCAGAAGAAGAGAGCAGTACACAGAGAGACAGATGAAGAGGAAGATAAAGAGGAAGAGAGAAAATGCAGTTTGAGGAAAGACAGAAAGAGAGAAGAGGAGGATGGAGGGATACAGGATGAAAGAATAATGAATGAAGGATAATGAGGGAACGTTTTGTCAAAGCTGCCTCCTCCCACTCTCCTTCCTCTTCCTCCTGCACTCTTTCTCGCACATCTCGCTCCGGCAATTTTCATGAATGACTGAAGCACTGTAGGCAGTGAAGATGTGAATGCAGAACAGGCTGAGAGACAGACAGGCTATAGGCAGACAGACAGACTGACAGGGTAAGATATTTATCAATTTATTTATTTATTTTAAGAGGTAAATTGACATTTCAGTCATTTTGAGGGAAAATTATTGAGTTGTAGAGGCACACGTGGATATGTGGCATGATTTTGGTATTTCATAATTTTACTTTTGACATTACAGGCATTTTATTAAATTTTTAATGTATCTGAGTATCTGCTGAGCCTAAATCTGATCCTGTGCACGATATAACTGCAGAAAGACTGGTCCGGGAGATTGTTTCATCAAGTGGGTTTTTTTAATGAATTTAGAACGTCATAGTAAACAAGCAGCTCATGACAGTGCAGGGACAAGCAGGTAGAAAGGAAAATAGGCAGACAAAGCTTGTGTACAGTTAGCTAATTACTTTGCTTAGGAAAAACAAAGTTAGGCAGACAGCTTGTAAATTGTGCAAAACATCACATCACATTTTGGTTTTCATTTTGACCTGACAAAGATCCAATTCTTATTGAAAAGTTGTCAATTTAAGTAAATTAGTGGTTTAGAATCATTATGCAGTTGTTACTTTTTTATTTAGCCTGTAAATTTGGTCATTAATGCTCCAAAAAAAGTAAATAATGGGGCTTGCAGACAGGCAGGTAAACAGCTTGCAAATGTTGTCATTTACGGATTTTTAAAAAAGAGGCATTTTGTGAATGCAGTTCTGAATAGAGTGTGCAGAGAGTCAGTGAGGGAAGCAGACAGCTTGCGAAGGTGGAGTTTAGCAGAAACACAGACAGGCATTCATGCTGTTGAGCTGCCGACGGTCTAATCCTCTCGGTTTACCTGGAACGCCTCCGTCTAACAGGAATCTGACAGGGGGGCGGAACTCTTCAAGACTGCGGCAAATCCTATTGGCTGCACATTGCGCCCTTTGTGTCAAGAATCCATCGCTGGGCAGCAATTTGAGTGCATCTCTGATTTGATCCAGCTCAAACAAAAAGCAAAACCCTTTTATTTATTTTCTGACATTTTCACACGACTTACTTGCTTGCTCTGGAGCTTTCAACTGTATCGCATGACCTTCATCAGCATTTGCAGTTTGCTTCGTTGTTGTCACGTTCAAAGTTTTAGGATTTTGAGCGCCTCTAAGACTTTCTTGTGCATGTTGGCTTAACATTTTCAGGTTGATAGTTCATTCCTGACCTTGGAAAGCGCAAAACAATCTCAGTGCAAGTCCTCATACTCTCTTTGTCTGGAGCTTTTGACCTTTATCACACGGTCTTCATCAGCATCATTCATCATTTGTCAACTGCTCTTTCCAAGGTCAAAAGTGAACTGTCAACCTAAAGATGGGACATCGTTTAGGAGAAGCAAAAACGGCATTTTTTTTCTGATTATAAAGGCAAGGATGTTTAGAAGTTAATATTTTGGCTTAAAATGTTGTGTATTTTGACGTCAAAACTGTCTGTTAAAATGAGTAACGGGGTCTTTGGCCGGATTCAATCTGTAACATCTGTGTTTCAGGAGAGGGTCTCTAACCACAGAGTCCACCCCATCCATCCACAACAGCCTGAGCACTCACAGCAAGCAGGAAAGCAGCTAAGCCAGGGCCATATTGAAGAGACATTATAATGAATGAATCATGGTCTTGTCTCTCTGGTGAAGGCTGCTGATAGTTGAAATAGGGTCTATTATTTATGGCTGCAGGAGCAGCACAAAGACTCCCAACCTCTGAGCGGCAGCTCGATCACAGACGAGGCCGATCGAGAATGAGGACGACTTTCTGAAAGAAATGTGACTGTATGCACGTATGAATGTTATGTGTTTGCTGCCCGAGACTATAGTCTGCAAAAGTGTCACTTTGCCTGGTTGAAGTCAGGATTAAAGAGGCAGACAGTCCAGCAGGAAGCAGGTGAAAGCATTACAGCCAGACAGGAAGTCATATTTAGCCCCGCTCATTGGCTGAGTCATAGCTTAGTCTCTGCTGGATGGCTGTAGATGTTTCAGCCCAAACACTCTTATTTATTCATGTGCAGAGGGGGTGATAGCAATTGAATGGCACTCAGTGAATGAGCTAAACAGACGGATTGTTGGAAAAATAGACAAAGGATGAATGACTGAGGCGAATAGAGACAAAGAGATAAAAAGACGAGTGGAAAAAGAGACAGGTAGTCAATAAGTGAAGCAGACGAAAAAAGGTGGATAGATCCCCTCAAATTTTAAAGAGACTGAAAGGATTTTCTTTACATACATACATACATACAACATAAAATGACCATGATGCATCAGCCAGGGTTGATGAGATTCAATTAAATCAGTGATTTAATGATTATCTTGCCAGGAAATGAGACTTCTGACTTCCTCATCACCTGCCAAGACACTCCCAGCCCTCCTAACTTTGACCATTAATTTGGTGATTTGCAGGTAGATGTCTGAGTTGAAACCAGGCTTCTTGGTTACAGCATTTCAATCACTGTGTTTCATAGTGAAGCCAAACGACATGTAGAAATATACTCATTGAAATGCTGTTGAAACAATACTCATATCTACATTTTGTTTCTCAGACATTGTGTCTCCCTACTTTTGTTCTGGAAATGTGGATAAAAACTGCATCACTGAGCTTAATTACTTGTTTTATCTGCAAGTGTTTTTGTGCTGGGAATATTACCATGTAGACTCTGTCTGCTGTTAGCCTGCTCTTTGCTCTCTCAGATAGCTCAAACGTGTGTAATTCTGTGTTGTTGTGCAATGATCGGATGTATAATTCATACACGGCGCCGCAACAAGGAACAATACGAGAAACAAAATGGAAGGAGGGCGGGGTGGAGACATTTGTGACTGCGAACCCCTTGAGAGGCAACAAGAAGATAGACAGGAAGACAGACACACAAACAGGTAGACAGACAGGTAGAGAAACAGACTGTTTCCTTCGCTTTGTTTTTGGTTTTCCATTCGTCGTCACGTTGGTTTATGGTTTGCGAAACAAGCAGTTATGTGTACTTTGCTATATTTTGCTTACTGAGACCCATTAAAGTCAGTAGTTGCACAATAAATACTGTGTTGTTCCTTTAACTCAGTTTGTTTTGGCACTGGTGGCATAATGCCAGTACACTTTTTCGATCCAACTTCATTTGATTCATTTACTGTTTTGCCTCACTGATTTTGTGTGTGTGTGTGTGTGTGTCCCAGTCTTCACTCACAGAGGAACAAAACAAAAATTCTCTGAATAGCATCATTTTGTTGTAGGAGATAAATCTTAGTAGTAGACTGCATCCAATATGACTGTTGCTATAAAACAAGGCTGATGGCTTAATAGAAGCCTGACTGAGTTATGCAGACGGCGCTGCATGTCATTGAGGTAATCAAGTAGGTACCTGCTGCTTGAGATGACTCATTGGATTACTGTCAGCCCAGACAAGACATCAGAAGGACAGGAAGTACAACAGAACAGCAGGTTTCTCAGCAGCATCTGCAGTAAGTCACTCTGCATTAAAAAATGACTGCAGAAAATGTAGAACATAAACATGTAGGTTTATGGTGACAGAAAGAAAGAGAGTGAGGCTGTTCAAGCATGTAGTTACACCAGTTTAAGTGTATTCTTTGTCACATGTACTTGTTCAGCTGAAACCAGACAAAAACCTGTTGATTTAAACAAACTTGAGGCAACTTTGACCATCAAAATATCAGGTAACAGGAAATCCAGAGATCATCACTCATAATGTCAGTAAAATGCACACAGCATGCTCACTTTCTCCAACCCTCTGTGATGAGTTAAATCAAGTTTAGGGGCCAGATCCAGCCCCCAAAACATTTCATAAGGCCACCCTCATGCTGAGAGTTTATTGTTAAATCTGACCTGCAAATATATTGCTTTATTTTTTCCCCATTTTGATTTTTCCCAGTTGTATTTCAGAGTAAATCTGAGCATTATAATTTAGTCTTAGACACTGTTGGTTGGTTATTCCAGCTAAGTGAGAACAGTTTGTATTTCACATGCATCCTGTTGAATACAATATTGCACAGATGTTTCAGTATTCCAGCAGTTTAGTGGGCTTGTGGTGTTTTATTGTGAAACATTTTCAGGAAGTGTGGAGTTTTAATGACGGTAGCTTAACAGCGATCAAAGTGGTCAAGGTGGAAGTAAATTGTAAATAATTCTTTATTTTTATATAATGATTTTTGTGAAAAAAGATTGGTGAGAACGACTAGACTATGTTGTTGTACTAGTAGAACTAGTGCTTTAAAAATGTACATTATGCTTAATTTAATATTAAATGTGGGAGAAAAGACATTTCTTCTTTGCCAAAGCTTCATGTAAATAATTTCCTAAGAATCATCAATCACATTAAAATTATGGCTCATGCATCTGCAGCCATTGTAGGTTTTTGCCAAGTTGTGTTTGAGCTTATCCCTTAATCTTTTTGAGTTGCAGTTACTCTTACTATGCCTTTTTAACATGCATTTTGTTCAGTTAGCAAATCTTCGCATTGCACTTTTCCACAGTGTGACTTAAAAGGTATTTTTAAATGTTTAAGTCACATTACTGCATGTCATTCAAATGCAGTTACTACAAGTTGTGTCCTTCTTGGTCCATTACACTTTAACCTGAGTGAGACAAGCTGGTGTACAGTACTGAGTTTAATAAAAGCAGTAAATCATATTTGTCTTGACCATCTTAAAAAAGATGTGAGTTGAAAATGCTGCACCCTTCTAAGAATGACTTCAAATCAGGTGATGCTGCTCACAGAATCAAATCTTTCTCTACACATCTCTATCTCTCAAGAGTCATAATCTAATACTTCATTGCCATGTCAACAACATGATTGGATTAAGTGTTTTATTGAATTTACTGTGTCAAGTAAAATTGCTTTCCCCTTCCTCCTCACTGACCCCCCCTGTTCCTCTGTTTCTCCTCCAGGTGAAGGGGGAGGAGGGAAATTCCACGGTGTCGACCTCCTCCAGCACTCCCCTTCCCCATCCCCCTCTCCAGGGGACCCCTTCCCCCACCAGCCCCGTTCCCTGGAACCTGTCACGGACACTTTCCACCAGAACCTCCCCCTGAGGAAGACACACTCTGACCTCGACGCAACCTTACCTGCAGGTGTGTGTAACCATTAAGGGAAGCTCTTACCCTCCTCCAATGTTTTTCTTCTTTCTTGTGTCCCCCGTGGTGCAGATCTCCTTACTGCTCACATAAACTGCTCACCGCCTTCAGCCAAAGACAAAGGAACAGGTCACCACCAACTGTAAAACCTCTACTCATTAACTACTAACCCCAATGTCAGCTGAAACTCTGTTGATGTTGTTAGAAACCTTGCACTTTTATTTGGCTACAGAAACACATATATTCTTACACATACATTGTACTGAACAGGGTGTTTTTTTGGGAGCCGTAAAAAAAAATTTCCCTTTTCATTTGATTACTTGGGAGAAGGCAGAGATGGCACCATGACAGCGAACATTTTGTAGTTTCTACTATTTAAAAAAAAGTTTTCAGTGACATAAAAGTGAAAAGATCAAAGATTTTTATTTTATTTTGCGATTAATTATTCATTTTACCTACATTTTTTGTGTTTTTGTGTCAATTCCCATAAAATGTAGCTTGGTTAGATTAACCTGGGCATGTTCATACTCCTACTTGGCTTCATCCCATGTTAAAAGGGGTCACTGAGGCAGGAAAACATCTTAATATTTTTTCTTTCTGCTTTTCACCTACCAAATTTTGAATTTAACAACACTGTAGAGATTAGTGTTGGGTTAATCGTTTCTTTCCCCTGTATTTGCAGTAATCTGTTTTTCTCAGTGAAGGACAGTGTTGCCGACAGCTGGGATCTTTTCAGGCCTAATTGGTTTATTCACTGCAACAGGGATGCTCAATCGCAGGGTATGAAGGGTTCACATAAACAGCTGAACCTGAATAAGGCCTTAATTGCAGACAGGCGAGAAAAAGCAGAACATCTAAACTTAGCATATATCTGACATTGAAAAAAAAATGGATTTCAATTGATTTTGTATTAAGAATGAAGATTAACCTTAGCAATGCAGTATTTCTGTAATTTGTTCCACGCCCATGACCCAGTCCAAACATTTTTTAACCTGTGAGGTGGGTGTATAGGAGAATTAAATGCATCTTTATACTATATCTACAGCCTGCAACGACCAATCACAAAAGGGGTCAAATCACAGGAACGAGTAGACATTCAATAATTAATCCAAATGCATACATAAGTCAAAATGCATACATAAAAGCGCCAACATTCACATATTGCAGTAAAGAGAACGCAATGAATCCTGAAGATTTTTTCCCCTTGTTTATTGTCTGAGTTCTGTAAAAGATTTTGTGCTGAATCCACAACTTTTTCAGCAATTTTTAGGGGATTGTATATTGTTTTTTTAATGGGCAGCTGTAGATAGATATAAGCTGTGGAGTGTTTATTTCTTCATGTGAGTTTGTTCTGATCACGTGTACCACTTGTATTAATTCTCCCTCTTCCCCCTCTCTTCCACAGATAACACTTTGGAGCAGCGTTCCCGAGACAAACTCCACCCAGGAGCTATGGACCACTCTGGGCTGTTGTGCTCAAACACACCTTCCGCTTCCTGGAACGGACCCAAGGGCTCCACCTTTTCTCCCGGAGCGTGGAACGAGCCTTACAATTACAGCATGAACAAAGGCCCAGCAGTCCCGCCCAAACAGCACAGCATCATCGGTAATGCAGGAGGAGGGATGCCGGACGGGGTGATGTTGGTGAGCTCAGGACAGTCAGTGAGCTCACATCCCAGTTCGTTCACGTCTGTGACAAACCCTTCTGGCAGAGGAGGGAATAACATGCCAGGGATTTCACTGGCAGCAGCGATGATGGGGAAGAGGAGCGAGACGGAAGGGGCTGCAGCGGATGGAGGGAGAGGAGGAGGAGGGGGAGCTGGAGAGGCAGGGAGAGGGCGGGAGAGGTCGGCACGTTCCATAGCAGCGGCCAACGCCTTCAAGTTCCGGGAGCGTTCCCTTTCTACACCCACGGATTCTGGTTCCTTCTGCTTTACAGAAGGTGGTATAGGCCAGCCAGACGGGAACATCATGTCTACAGGGAACGGGAATGCTATGGCAATAACAGACCACCACCAACAACAGCATCATAACTTCCTGGGTTTGGGTGAGAACTATGCCCTCCTCTACCCTAGAGGGAGCTCCGAAGACAGTGCCAGTACCACAGACACAATCTCTGTCACAGCTTCAGACTACAGTGCCGATGGCCGCTTGCGCCTACGCTCACGCTCCATCTCGCTTAAGAAATCCAAGCGCAAGCCGCCACCTCCTGTGAGGAGTGTCTCTCTCATGAAGAACCTTGGAGAAGCCGAGGGGAGAATCTACCATGAAGGCGGCCTTTACCGGGATGGCCGGCCAAAGAGCCTACACATCCCCAGGGACCACTTCCCAGACTTCCAGCCTGATTTCCTCCTGCCCAGCTCATCCTGCTCCTCTAAACCCATTGTTGTTGAGCGGGAGCTGGTCCATGGAGGCCCTGATGGACCCCCAAGCCTGGAGGTCCAGGCACCAGAGAGGGAGGGAGAGACAGAGCTGACCTTCCCCACTCACTGGCAGCTGGGGGAGTGGAAGAATGACCCTTACAGGTAGAAAATGAAACAACACTTTATGTCAAAAGCTTATTTGCTAAATCCAGTTTGAATCTGTCTGGTTATTTGTTTTCAAATTATTAAGCATTGTCTCTTAAGTTGTCTCAAAGTTTGTTACGTAAAGACTAGAAATGCATCTTCTCTTTTCTTCTCTTCTTTTCTTTTCTCCAGGTCTCTATCAGGCTCCAGCACAGCAACAGGTACCACAGTGATTGAATGTATGAAAGTCAGAGGTAGCTCCGAGTCCCTGCTTGATTCTCCCTCCACCTCCAGAGCCACCTCACCCTCACAGCTCTCCACGGAAACTGACATCAAGGCATCCTCACCCTTCAAACCCCCAGGACTTATGTCCCCGTCAAGTGGCTATTCCAGCCAGTCAGAGACTCCCACCCCAACTGTTCCACTCAGTCAAATGGCATGTCAGGGAACAGTAGGGACAATAGGGACATTAGGGTGTAAGTTGCGCCCAAAGATCCCAGAAAGGAAATCATCCCTACCATCACCCAAAGACCCGGCTGCGAGGTCTAGATTGTCCTTTGAGATGCCTGGGAATGCACATCTGGAGCTGTCATCAATCAAGCCAAAGCAAAAGGCCAGCAGGCGGCATTCTGACACCTCAACAGCTGCAAAACCGGGAAAAATCAGCCCCAGCTCTTCACAGGCATTGCCTGTGGTTACCCAGAATGAGCTGAAGACTGTTCGGCTTCGCTCTGTCTCTCGTGGTGACTTGGAGGACTGCCCTGATGGGGCATCTGACACCATTGAAGAAGAACAGCATGGCCGAGACCTAGGCGAGGACCCCAGCCCGCCACCCACCCTGCCAAAACCCAAACCACCTGTCACTGTCAAGCCCCCGTTGCCCAAGCGGCCCCTAAACCTCATCCTCAAGTCTCCTTCCCCCTCCTCCACTTCCCCTTCAGCCCTTGACTCACCTCCTGCCTCACCTGTGGACCGGCCTGTACCTCTAGGCAACATCTACAAAGTCATGAAAAAACCCAAACCCAAAAAACCTCCACCACAAACTTCAGCAAGTCCCTCTGTTTTCTCAGATTCTTCCACCGCTCCACAAACTGCCTATGATCATCCATTCCTCCCCCTCTCCCAGTCCCTCTTTGATCTCCCTCCTCTTCCAGAACCCCAGCCTCTCCTGGAAGACCCAGCAATGGAGCCTGAATTTGACGCAGACCCAGAGATCCGCCTTGGTCCTGGGGACGGAGGCTCGCTCCCCTCTCCCTGCAGTAACCAGGAGGCCCCGGAGCTCCAGGACAAGAGCAAGACACTCCCTTCAAGGATGACAATCTCCTGTCTGGCAGAGCTGTCAGACAAAAAGAAACCTAAGGTGAGGGAGACAGAATTTCTCAGAAAAAGCTTTATTTTGGGGTGTCGTTAATGTCCTCATTTTTAAGTAATTGTACTCATATCTCAGAATTATTGCTGTACTGATTTGATGTTAAAAATGTTCTCATTCCTTTCCAGGTTCCACCTCCAGTCCCCAAGAAGCCGAATGTCCTCCTTCTTCCCTCATCGGTCCAGCCCTCCACCAACGGCAGCACAGAACGTCCGACGCCACAGGCCGACAGCCCTGTAGGTCTGCGGTCTCGTGTAGGAGCGTTCTCACCAGAAGAGTTTCCCAATACTCCTAGTGTTCCCGATATGCCAGAGCAAGATGAAAACCACTTGGGAACAGAGGAGGAGAGTTCAAAAGAGTCATCACTTCAGTCATCTCTGCAGGATTCCTCCCTCACAGAGCTGGGAGAGAAAATGGCCAGCACCGGGATTGGGGCAGGTATGTATTAGGAGAAGGTTAAAGGAGTACCCCACCGCAGGTCTATGTTTTGAGAAGCAAATTCTTAACCCTGTAGACCTGACAGTAGATTTTAAAAGGTTTGTAGCTTGGTCCTTTGCGGAAGACTGTAGATGGCTTCAAATCACAACAGTTACAATGGATTCCAATGGTGACCCAGTTTCACAGTGAAATAAAATGATCAAAATGTCCATAGAAACTCAAACCACGCAAACACTGTGCTCCACTTTGTTTGCTAACCATGTGTATGCTCAGTGTGTTCCAAACCATCACATTTAAATCCAGAATATGGCTGTCAATAGCACAGGTGGGTGCTTACATTACAAGTGTAGTTGCATGCGACAAAGGTAAACAGCTAACTGTGCTTGGGTCAAATGGAAACTGTGTATTTAGCCGTATTTTGGTAAAAATATGGGTGTACTTTTTCAGTGGGGTATTTTTTTAATGCAAGTAATCCATCAGACGGTAAGTAATTCGATCCATTCTTCCAAAAAGCTTTCTTTTCCATATTTTACATACAGTATAGTAATTACTTCGCTTGCTAGCAGTGAGTTAATTTTGGTAACTTCTGTAGTGTTGCAGTGTGTCCGTCTACTTTAAAGACTAGATATATGTATGTGCACCATGTATAATGAGATCCAAAAAGAAAGCACTTTTTGAGTGTGAATGTTTTTGACCCCTAGTGCCACTATGGAGCAATCTAAATAAACCCTACCATACATGCAGTATTTGCTAACAAATATTAGCTGATTTATACTGTTTGATCTTAGTCTTGTTTTGGCAGAAGAGAAGCTGTGGAACTCCTAACCTTTTTTCTTATCATTTGATATGCATGTGTTTAATGGTAGCCTGTCAGAGCTGCTACATTTGATTAGCATCCTTCCCTGCTGCGTTTGATGCATAACCTCCTGATTCTGCCAGAGGAGATTTCTCAGGCTTTGAAGCAAATCAAGCCCAATTTCTCTAAAATTGGACCAAATCAAAACACAGAGTGGTTCTTACTGTTTGTAACAGTGAGGGTGACATTTATCATTATTATCTAATTATTACCTGATTCTGTATGTAACTGAGTCAGATTTACTTTAATTGCAAGGGACATACACAAGTATTATGAATATTGCCTTTGAGAAATTTACAGATATGATGTGTTCGGTGAGACACAATAAACTAAAAATATGTAATTCACAAAAAATTCATTATAATATGATGTTTTTATATGATTCCTCTATCTTGCTCAGATGACTTGTCAGCCAATGAGAAGACGGTACTCCACATCGCCGAGGAAACAGATGACGACTTGTTGCCCAGCACACCTGCAACACACACCACCGAAGACCTGTTCACTATTATTCACAGGTTTGAACATGCACACACGTATATCCAATTCACGTTTCAGACATACAGTACAGCACTGTAGTGTTTACAATGATATTACACTATTCTTTTCCTGTTGGAAAGGGCTGTTGGAAAGGTTAAAAAGTGCATTATACTCTTGTCTGTTTTGACACTTATTCTCACAGCAGAAATGGTTTCAGCCAACACTAAGTTTGCCTGCCGGCTTATTATAACCCTGAGCATGTGACAAAAGGCGCATTGTCTTGTTGAAAAGGTGTAAGGCGGACGGAGCATAAGGTTCCCTAGCAACGGCTACATGTCTAGTGGGTTACTGCACGACCGGCAGCTCTTATTTTGTCCTTTTATTTCAGAATCACACACACAGAATCACAAGAAAGCTAGTCTCTAAGCAACAAGTGTTCATGGTTTTACTTTGCATGATGCTGAAAATAGCTTGAAAGGCAGAGAAGAAAAGGTGTGGAGGGGAAACGGAAGAAGAGTCAATGTTTTCATCTCTTACAAGAAAGAATGGAGTCCCTTCTGTAGTTACATGCTGTGTTTTATTCTCTAAAAGAAGAGGTGTCAATCTGAGTTTGACTCATGTGGTTTGAGGAGTAAATTTCAAATTATGAATTGAAACAGCCGCATGGATGGAGGGGAATTTAAATGTGCTCCTTCTTCACCTTTGCTAATAATCTTCTCTTCTCTTTGTCCAGGTCCAAACGAAAGGTTCTAGGTCGCAAGGAGCCGTCGGACTCCTTCGGCAGCCGCCAGAGCCTAGTGTCCCCGGTGAAGCACAGCACCAGCGGAAGCGACCTCCGAAATCTGACCTTAGGCAGCAGTCAGAGGTCGAGCTCCCGCAATGAGAACTTCATGGCCCTGCTTCAAAAGAAAGGCAGCAAGTCTTCCAGCGGAGGAGCCAGAGTCTCCGCTATGGAGCTTCTCAAAAGCACAAACCCTCTGGCGCGACGGGTCACAGAGTTTTCAACCACCACGTCGACTGGCGAGGGAGGAGACGCGGCATCCGGGAATGGCAAACCCAACGATCAATGAACGGAAGTATTGTTAACGGATGTTAACCAGGTCCATTTGCTGTTGACAAAGCTACCAAGAAATTCTACAATGTGCCACCCACTGCAGATGGGATCTTCTGACTAACATGTCCAACCGGATCGCTCCAACTACTGATTGACCATTTGCACTGTCCAATCAAATTGGAGCACATTTTTGGAGAAAATGGTCCCTCCCATGGTTGAAGCGCTATTGTTCCCTGTCAAACCGGTCCCTCTAGGAAAGCGAGAAATCTGTGCAGGGCAAAGTTTGTTCTAACTATATTTTCAATGAAAGGTGGAGGTTATAAGGTTATGCTTCAACACTGCACCGTGTTTTCCTCATTGGGGATATGCTCAGTGTGGAGGCTGGAAGGATAGATGGATGGGCGGGTCGACACTGGGAATATACAGTGGATATCTTTACTCCTGGCTTCTTTTGGATGAAGATAACAAGAGTCCCTGATGACAACAACAATCAGTGTATATGAATCTGTAACCACTTATATTGATCCACTAGGATACCACAGAGGATCAGTAATCAAATGAATCCAAGAAATAAATGGAATAAAATACAGAAGACGTGAGATTTCCAAATGATTTGTCTACGATTCAGCCGAAACCCTCCAACCAGTAGAACTACAGCACTGACACCTGTAGACCTACATGAATGGAAGGGGTAAATTATTCATGGTATGATGAGGCACCTGAGAAAGCAAATATGCCCAAAACCTTGGACATCATAACTCTGTCTTTTCTCTATGGTAAATGCAATATCATAGCAGTCATCAGCACTGTCATTCTCAGAAAACAGAACATTCTGATTTGAGCGGACGAATCACAGGATTTACAAAGAGAAACCACATGGGGGCTTTTTGCCACCAAAGATGAGGCATGAGCATGTCACAGATTTTGTTGCTCATGCTATGAACATGAACGTGGACCTTCACAAACATTCCACAGAAGCACCCAGCAAACGGACGACATTTTGGAGCGCAAGCACTTTTCTTTTTCCTTGGCGTCGGAGGTCGTTTACATGGCGCAGCCTTTGCGTCGCTACATTTTTTTCTCAAGACACTCACCAATCATTATATTTTCAGTCTTTGTTTTGATTTTCTTTTTTTTCTAATAGTTTTTCCTACACATGTTAGATGGCCATATACTGTACACGTTTGATTGGACTGGACTGTACGTATCATGTACAAAGATAAATGTAATGCATCTATCAATGAATATCTTTTGCGGACACGAAGACTAAAAATAGTGTACAGAGCAGCAAGCAGCTTGGACTACAAACTGCCCACACGATGGAGGGAAAACACACACTCAAACACACACACACATGGGAGTAATGCCATGGAAGAGAAGCAGAACAGTGCATGTGTGTGTGTTCATACGAGTGTGTGTGCAGATGAAATCTTGCCTGTGGAGTTTCTGTACGGAGAGCATGAAGCAGGCCTGGTTATTAAACAGGGTTTTTATTCATTTTGGTCTCTGGTGACGGGACCAAAGGACTGTTAAAAACTACAAACAGACCAGAGGGGACCTAACGGTGTGTGTGTGTGTGTGTGTGTGTGTGTGTGTGTGTGTGTGTGTGTGTGTGTGTGTGTGTGTGTGTGAGCTTGTGTATGTGTGCTTGTGTGTGTGTGTGTGTGTGTGTGTGTGAGCTTGTGTGCGTGCGTGTGTGAGCTTGTGTGCGTGCGCTTGTGTGTGTGTGTGTTCATGTGTGTGTTTAGAGGGAAGTGCCAAGAACAAAGAGTGAGAAAGAGAGAGTAGAAAGAGAGAGAGAGGGTGCATGTACGTGTGCCTGTTTATGTGTTTGGCAATTTCGTGTCCTCACTATGTGTGCATATTTGGACCCACACATATTTGTGTGTGTGTGTGTGTGTTTGTGTGTGCATCGTCACCCCGCACTCGCACGCCCTCCTTTCTTGGGATAGGATTAGAATGACCGAAGCAGCCACCCCGACACCCACACATTACGGAACCGTAAGGATTCTGGAACCCAAAGGCATTCCGGAACCAATAGGATTCCGGAATCAGGAGGATTCAGGAACCAATGGATTACAGTCCAAAGGATTCTGGAATGACTGGTAGAGTTTGGAATTCTGAAATGAGGGAGTCTTGTGACATTAGAACCCAAGGCCACTACAGCTCTAGCCAGAGAATCGGGTGACTGTCCGCAGTGTCGCAGAATGACATTGCAGGGCCGAATAGTTTTGGTTTGTCTTGCCCTCCTCCATGCTCGTTTTCACACTCTCTTTCGTCTCGGAGGTAAGGTGGCGGTCTGCACCACCCTCCTCGTCCTCTCCACTCGTTCCTCTCCTCCTCCTTCCATCACTGCTGGAGCACACACTCCATCTGTCTCTCTGCATATAGCATCATCTCTCTCTTTCTCTAGGCACATACAGTAGCACACTCTCTCTTTCTTCCCCCTATATACTGCAACCTCTCTCTGTTTTTACACGTAGCATCGCCTCTCTATCCCTTTCCCTCATTTTCTATCTTTTTGCCACTTCCTCTTTTAACCTTCTCTTCATCCTCTCCTCCCTCCCTGACCCTCCCCCATTTCCCGCTAACCTTCCCCCCGTCTCTCCCATCTCTTTTCTCTCTCTTCTTCCTCTCCACCTCTCTGCATTCAGTCTATGCATCTGAGCTCGGCAGACGACACGACACCGGATGAATGTCAATGAATGACTGTTAAGAAAATACATGCTGTGCTTAGTTTGAGAGTGCAAAAAAACATCTTTCTATCAACGCTTATCTTCTGCCTTCTCTCTTTCTTGCTCTCTGAGTTTTTATACCTTTTTCTTTACCTTCCTTTTGAGTATCCATGTAACATGGAATTAACATTTGATGAATGAATGGATAAGATCTGTGCACAAACACGGAAACAGGCAGGGTTTGAATGTGTTTTTGCATAAAGGACCTTGCCTTTTGGACTGGTAACGAAACACCCTGTGGTCTTTGACCCCTGACCGACCCTCAGTTCTGGATCACTCTGTGGACGGTCTGAGAATTTCGGATTTGCAGTGGTTCAGCTCTAACACCTGACTGTGTGGAGGGAGGAGGGAACTTTTCATCTCTTGACTCCCAGTCGGCAAACTATCCCTCGGTGCTATTGAGTCAGAGCTCCCCCTAGTGGATGGAAAAGGACGAACCACACGTCACAACAGGAGAGTTAAAAAAAAAAAAAAACTCCTTCACACACTTCTCTCTTCCCTACAACAGTCCTTCAGGTATTCCATCATCCTGAAAAAAAAGATGAAGATTTTAAAAATGCATAAATTATCACCATTTATGATGACTAGTCAAGTGACGCTTGTTTTAAATATTTAGTGAATGAAAAAAGATAAACCTATAAAACTCTGTGTTTGTTTGCCTTGTATACTGAATTATGGGCGTGTTGCTGCAGCGCCTACTGTGTTTTGTTTTTTTTGTTTAATTATTATTTTTTAATTTCAGCTGCCTTGGTAGTGCACACACAAACACAACCTTTGCAAGATCTGGCCAAAATAACAGTACAGGTGTAAAAGGGAGCATTTACTGTATGTTTAACCTGAATCTGACCTGTAAAGAAAAGTTTGGAAATCTGGTGTTACCAGTGACCCCGATATCTTAAGTATTTCATAAGCTAATATTTGCCCAGATCTGCATTCACATAGAGGTATGCAGTATGGCAGTGTAGTGATATTTTTCCCCTTTAGAGCAATATCCCTCAGAGCAATCACATATCTGAGATCAGATAAGTGAAGTTGGAAGGGTAGATCAAAAAACTGCAAAAAAAGTATTTCAACTAAACCCACAGATTTTGTTCAGAATACTGTAACAGAGTGGGAACAGAGAAGAGAGATACAAGTACAGTGTTAGGAGAGAGAGGATGTGCTGTTTCGGCACAATAATAACAGGAACAGTTCCTTGTTAAAGTAATATGTGGTGTGCATCTAAAAAAGGGAGGTGTAAAAAGCTCAGCTGTCAGCGTGCTTTCAGGATCAACAAACCACAGTGTTGTTTTACTTGTTCCTGTGCAGACAGATGGCAGATATCTTCAACATGGCACATTTGGTTTGACAGTCTTAAATAGGGACATACGTAGAGGTACACACAAACAAAGAAACATATGGGTATACCGGTAAATAAGAGTGCAATCCCTTTTGTAGGGATACAATCATTTAATATTGAGAAGAACATGTAATGTTTTTATGAATATTTCTCGGAGGCAGAGTTGCACCAGAGGCAGGAATAATCTCCTTGGTCGGGTTGATCATCAATGGGCGGAGCCAAAGAACTTGCTGGGACATTACTGCCAACTTGGTGCCATATTTTTGCTACTTTTTACATCTACTAACAACAAACGTACTGACAATGGGAACACTTCTAATACTCTTCCCATACACAGCATGAGAAAATCTGGTTTCTTACAGTAGCTCCTCCCATTGGGGATTTAACCAACCAATGAGAATATTTAAGCCTAAAGAGCAGCTCTGCCTCACAGAAATGTCTGTGGAACTAAATTACCAATCTCTAAAATGTGTTGGCAACATATATTGAAAATGACATTTCTATAAAGTGTGATAAGAGGGCTGACACAAGAAATACATTGAATATTTAATCCATTATCCCTTCTTTAGGAGGACAAGTAGGGACGAGAGGAAGGAGGAGAAAATGAGTGTGTGGAGCAAAGGTTTGATTGTGCTGAATGTGGGGATTACCAGCACATATTCCATCATCTTTTCCTTCACCTCCTCTCTCCCTTCTCCTCAGCTGTCATGTGACTCAGAGGAGTAATCATGTTAAAAGCTTTTTTTCTTCTCTCTCTCTCACTCTCTCGGTTTCTTCCCCACAAAGTGATAAAAGGTATGGGAAGGCAACAAAGTACAGAGCACTGCAATTCGCCCGTTAATTAATTTGGTTTAATTTCACAGTCGGTCTCTGCAGATACAGAGCCGACAACCTGTTGCTAAGAGACATAAATGGAAGAAGTAAAGTTGGAGACTTGGAGTTCAGGCAAGGATATCTTTCTCCAAAGCCAGCAGGAAGATCACAGTTTATCTGAATAAGCTAAACAGAGCTGAGTTTGTGTGAATAACGTGTTTACATTATTAAGTATAATGAATAGAGCTACTAACATGAGACCGAATGCCAGACCAGAATAAACAAATCAAACATCCCCTCAGACTTTAGACTCCAAAACAAAGTTGACCACAAGTCATCCCAGCATTTGCAAAGGATTTATAAATATAATCTGTCAAAGACAAAAACAGCTACTACAGAAGTCAAAACTATTACTTGTTACTATTACTATTATGTACCACAACAAGCACAAAAGCTTTAAAATAAATGCAATGGTCCACATTTAGAAAAACCATCAGAGCAGATATCTGACCCAAGACCTGAGAGCTTTGAGTAAAAAAGAAATGTCTTTACTGTGGGACATTACTAAACACATTGGCACAGTCACCCGAACGAGATGTGTTGAATCAATTTGTGCTTACGAAATTTACAATTCTGAATTTTACAAATTACAACTGGACGTGCAAAACAATGCTAGCTCATGCTACGAATACAAATACAAGAACCGACAAAGTTGGGTCAGGTTTCGGATCAGGTTCAGGTCATTGTGTGTGTTGTGGAAAGCTTGGGGCTCGGGTTGGATCCAGTTTGGTTATTTTCAGATATAACTGATCAAGAAATGCCGTCTGCACCCCAACATTTACTAATGTATGAAATCAGGCAGAATACATGCTGTAGCTTTGGGTGTCACGGTCAGGTTCAGGTCTCAGTTTTAGGCTGGTGCAGAACTCGTACCTATAACACAAAACTTGGATTTTTTGGCTGTAGCTCACCACAACTGAGTGACACTCGACTCAAAAGCAATATAACTCTCCAGTTTCAGTGACCTTACTCACTGTCATCCACAGGCCTCGCTGTTAGTTCAGAACTACTTTCTGCCACATGAAACACAATCACAAGAAGCTCCACGGGTTATCACGAGTAACCATGTTGTTACATTTCGAAAACAGATGTCACTTTTTGTTGCTTTGGATGCAACAAACCCATCTCTGATTGTGTTTCACTGACTCGTGGTGAGCTACGACAAACCTCAGAAAGAGGTTGGAGCCTATTTTTGGGTCAGCTGTTCCTTTAGTAATTTGCTGAAAATTACAAGTGTGCGGTCTGTGATCCCAGGTTTATGTCCATTCAATTAATAAGGTTTTAAAGTGCGGCCCAGCTTTATGAGAGAGTGAAAGAGGGTGAAAAAGAGCGACAAAGGAAGAGGGGTAATGGTTGCAGATTTGGGCCAAAGAGCATCTTGCATTTGTTTTAGGAGTGCCAGGTGGGCTGGGGTTTACAGCGTTTGGACATTTCAGGGGTACTTTGGAGAAGGCATGCTGCCCATCACAAAAACTGAAGTCCTTCGCTAGTGAAACCCCACCCCCCTGCCATTCCAAGCAAAGTAAAACAACCCCCCCCCAACCCACTTTTAACCCCCATTTCGGGGCTGTACAGGCAGCTTATAAAGACAGAGATGATAATTAGAGAGACATAGAGAAAGAGAGACAGACAGAAATATTGGAATTATTCTATTTTTGTTATTCCCCGTTGAAAAAGACATATTTAAAGGAATATTCCGTGTATGTATTGAATAACCTCTGTTTCCCTGCCCCATCCAGTGGTGTGATCTGTAGCTGCGAGGTGGCTTCCCTCTGCAGCTATGCAATGCCAATGTGATGAAATTATTATATCATTATAAATAAATTATTTTTCTTGCTTAAAAAAAACAAACCTGAATGTTCTGTTTGTTTGCTTTCCCTCTTGTTTGCGCTGCGTGCCCTGCTAGTCTTCAAGGTTACTTCATGAATCGGTATTAATGAGTTTCCCTGGAGAGGAAACAACACTCCTGTTAATTCGGTGTTTCTGTCGACGCAGTGGAGCACGAGACGCCAACTAAAACCTCTTGATCCAAAGTTGAATCATTATTTACTTATTTAGGCCATTTTGTCTTGAAATTACTACGCATGTTGATATAGCAAGAGCTGGATACATGACAGGAAACAGCTCTGAGTCCAGTTTAACAGACCAGATTTCATATGTGTTTCTTATTAAATATAAAACCTTGAGCATCCCGTTGGACACATTTGGAAATTTGGAATCCTGCTGGTTTCTCCTCCATGTTATCAGGTTGAATCTCAAAATTCCCTCTAATTGAGACTGTAGATTGTCCTGTTTCCTCCAGTCAGGCCCGGATTAACCTGCTATGGGGCCCCGGGTCAAAATGCCCCCCTCTACAGAATGGGGCCCTGAGATTAGGTAAATATATAGGTGACACCTTAAGGCCCTGATCATTTCTGTTTATATTGTGCTTTAGTGGTGGAGTCGGGGCTACCAGACAAATTTGCTATTCACCCCAATACCACGCGCTGAAATAAATAAATTAAAAATATATATTTTTGTGTGTTGTATTGTTAGCAAAGCAATATGATGTTAATATATGGTTTAATCTGCGTTATATAGCTGCCGGGTCGCTAAAGACCTGAGGTATGGAGGAACCCATGCCTTTAAGGGTTAATAAAATGAGACTTTAGAAGGAGTTAGCTTTATGTTGATTGTTTGAAATAAGTGAAACCACACTGATAAATGCATGTAATTGAATCACTTACAGACTGCAGCAGTGTCATTGTTATTTATTGGGTATTGATGAAAATGAAAATCAAAGAGCGATGCACCCGAAAGATGAATTATGACACTTTATCATACCAAAAGAACTCCTTGAATATTCTGAAAATCAAACCCATTGATAATATAAAACAGTTTTGGAGGTTATGTGGGTGGAATTTTCCTTTAATCTGTAAATCCAGATCAGTGCTGCGCTGCACAGAGGTTTTTATTTAGACATATCACTCTGCTGCAGGTTTGCAGCCTGCGGAGAGTCTTTAGTTGTATCTGTGTGTCCGTTAAGAATGTGCTGCTGCTGTAGCTCCGGGGAAGACGCAGCGAGTCAGTGTTCACTGCAAAAACAAACTCATGTAATTACCTGTCCCGGTCTTCTCAGGGCTGTCTCTCTTTGTGTGTGTGTGTGTGTGTGTGTGTGTCTGTGTGCGCGCTCTTGAACTGCTATGTTTGTAAGGACCAATTAGTGTATTATGCTTTGTGAGGCCGTTTTTGAAAAGTGAAGACATTTTAAGGGTTAAGACTTGGTTTTAGGGTTAAGGTAAGACTTCTATTCAGGTTAGGGTTAGGGGCTGGGGACGCATTAGGGCCCATGAGGGTCCTCACAAGTACAGTAGTGTGTCTACAAGTACACACACACACACGGTCTTTCAACCACTGTTGTCTCACTATTTTCTTTTTGGGGCTCTAGAGCCATCTAGTGTGTATTTACTGTCAGTGCAACCTTTAGTGGAATTAACGGTTACACATGAAATCATACAAATCATAAATTCAACAAACTGATGAGATGAAACCAGCTCTGATCTGGTTCATTTCACATATTATATTGAAAGACTAGTGTAGGATGTTGGAGCCTGAAGCAGCCTTGAGACATGGAGTGCAGCTGAATGTCTTTTTCAGCATTAAATATGTTCCATTATTGAAATTATTTAATGAAATGGTTGAAGGTTTTGATCTTTAAAAAAGCTCACCTGTCACAATACACTGTATGACCCGGGATCTGGAAAAACCAATGTAGGAAAAAATAATTCTTTTCAACAAAATCTGTTTAAAATCTATCGCATTTACAGTAATTTATTTAGCAGATACTTTTGTCCAAAGCAACATTCAAACAAGGAACAGAATAAGTGTACTAATAATAAATAACTACAGCAACACGTGAAGGCTCTGCACCAACAAGGGCCCCCAGAAGCTACATGACTCTGTACACGTGCAGCATCTTTTTAAATTTCAAACTAAATATATCCCCATGATGTTTTTCCTCCATTTCGTTGAGACGAAGAATCGTTTTTTTCTCTGAATTTTGATTGATTTGAAACAAATTGGACTTTAATATGATTTGATTCTGCAATAAAAACATTTTCCTTTCATCTGCAGAAAAAAAAATAATAATAAAAAAGTTAAAGTTAACTCCAGGCTGAAAAGCAGTGTTTTACCGCCCTCTCTGGTCCTCCAGGCTGTTGCACCATCAGTGACGCTGGGTGTGGTCAGCTGCACCTGTAACCACACCGAACAGTGATGTCACCGTGTACTGACACACCCTGGAGTGCACGTCTACATCACTGCAGCCAGGTGAGACGTTAAACCACTAGATGTCAGCAGAAACAAGGTTTTCAGCTGCTGTCAAGTTGCAGCTTCCAATTAAACTAGACTTTGCTTTTGCAACATCAGCATCAAACATAATTTATTAAAACTTAAATAAAAATTAAATGGAAACAAACATAAACTGACCCATCACAGTGATGAATACAGATAATCTGGTGTAAACAGATTTAAATGGGTTTACACATAGATATTAGTAAAGGCCATGAACTGTGAGCACTTTGAAGGTGGTCAACATCTGTGTGTGTGTGTGTGTGTGTGTCAGTTGGTTCAGCAGAGTAATTACTATAACAGCTTCATAATAAAATGCCTGAGTTTAATTACATCTCTCTCTGTCTACACTGCCTCTTGTGTACGGACACTGTTTGTGTACACACACACACACACACACATACACACACACACACACACACACACAGGGCAAGGTTCTCTCATCAGGGCCAAACTACCAAGCTCCACTCTTCCTGTTTCTGACAGTGGAGAGCACGCCATGTTATCTATGACACACACACACACACACACAGTGGTAGCCGTGGCTAGCACAGGAAGTATCGACAGCAATCTGCAATCAACACAGAGAGGCAGAGAAAGACAGAAAGAGAGAGACCAGAAAGTAACTTCTCCTGCTGTTTAAGGCGCTTTTCTGATTAAAAGCTGTTTCTGAAATTAAAATATTTAGAAAACAAAGAGGAGAGGAAAGAGAAAGGAATACTAACGGAGAAAAGAGAGAAAGGAAACCTGTTTTACAAAGCCAAGGAGGGGTAAAGAAAAAACACACACAGAGAAACAGGAGATTAAATTGCACTGGAGAGGGGAAAAGAGAGGAAGTGGAACCAAAACAGAAAAAAGGGAGGGATGAGGGACTGAAGTCATGCTGGGTGGAGGGGGGTGGGGGTGGGGGTGGGGGTGGAGGAATAGGGGAGGAGTAACGTCAAGTGCAGGAGAGAAGAAGGAGCAGAGAGGAGAGCGAGCAGCAACGTTAGAAAAGAGAGGAAGCAGCAGGGAGGAGGAGGAGAAACAGTCAGAGAAGAAGAAGAAGAAGACAACGTCGTGATTATTTGGAGTACCTGTGAGGACGAGGAAGGGCCACACACACACACACACACACATACACTCCTGGCTGATGCTCCTGCTGGATGGACCGACGGCGTTCACATCCACACCATCTCCTCCACCTCCAGCTGTGCACATAGAAGAGCGACCTGTGCGACCAGACATGCATTTCTACTATGTGGTGGGTAACACATGGGCCTGCGTGTGTGTGTGTGTGTGTGTGTGTGTTTATGTTTTTGCATGTGTGTGTATTTGTTTAGTGTTTCTTGTTGAAACACTCCATCTCCATTTCTCTTATTTTATGTGGAATTTGCTGATAGGCTGTGAATTTGTCTGTGAGATAAACTGTTGATTTTGTCATGAAAATATGTCAATTTAAAGGGAACAAGACATAAAATTAAAGAATAAAGAGCAGCATGATCCTTGTAATTTAAAGGTCTCTGACTCAGCATGTTTGTCAGTCATGTGGCGTCTGTAGTTCTTTTAATCATCCATGTTTTTATTGCACTCATTAAACTCAGCTGGACTTATGTCCCAGTACTCATAAATTATTCCTATAAATAATTCTCCAACTTTGCCGTTACACCCAAAGATATCGTTCCTGTCAAATTAAAAAGTCAAATCACTCCTTACTTGGCCTGCAAATACTGCAAATGTCCCCCTTTTTGGATCTGGAATCAAGGCCCCACCTTAAAGAATAATCATCACACGAATCCAATCAGATGTTCCTCGGCTCTGCGCCTATCTGTCCACCAAACGCGTGGAAATAAGTTTCGGGAAAAACAGGTAGCTGTGTTCCCTCTGGTTCCATAAAACAGTAACAGATTCTGATTGCAGACAAGAGGAACATTAGGATTACATCTGCTTACAAATAGAAAGAAAGAAAGAAGAAGTGGCGAGTGTTTTGTGGTTGCATGGAAACCTGGAGTAAATTTCCTGAAGCTTTCCCCCCCCTGTTCTCATCCGTACGTTTATGCCTCGAGTATGGAAAGGCAATCTGAAACAACAGTAAAGGAACATAATCTGAATGTGTAATTAACTCTGGGCATGCCGTTTTAATGGGAAACATCTTTATATTAAGCTCACTGTGGTGTTTCCAGGTACTCCAAACTGATGGTCTAACTCTATACTAATTATAACTGTAGTTCTGCCTGATAATGTAAGACTCAATTTATTGTTTTTATATTGTTTCCTATAAACTTTTCCTCTCTGTATTTCTTGATTATTTGTAGCTAATGTTGTATTATTGCCTTGCAGTACTTGTACAAATCATTTTCAGTAAGATAAATGACCACCTCATTCACCCTGTAGCCTGTTAAACCTCACTGTAATGTGCGTTGACTTAGCGCAGATTAACATTATTAATGGCGCAGCAGCACGTTTTTCTTATTTAAAGGAAACTCAATACCAGCAATACAGGATCAGATTCAAACTCCTGTTAAAGCTGCATTAATCAATACATCCTCATATTAATAATGGATCAGTGAGGAGCCCACAGGGAATTATCACCCAACTCTGCAGTTCCCTTCAGCTTTACGTAACGTTTTAGCTTTAATGTTTTGGTTCACCGTCACAGCTCTCTTCAGCCTCGTAGTAGAACGCAGTTGTTTTTAGCTAAAAAGCTCTGTTAAACCCACCTGTATGTTACCTGCCCAGCACCAAACAGCAGACAGACACAGTTAGCGACTAGCTGCTGAACATAGCGGAGCATTTAGCTGCTAAAGAGCCAGTTATTTCCCTCAGGAGATGGTGGAGACCAAAAATGGAGCTAAAAAGAGGGTAAATATTGGACTTACACTCATCAGGTGTGCAGGCACATGACTACAAATGAATGCTAATGTTGCTACGTCTCTGCTGGATGTGTAAGTAGGCAACTGTTTGCTAACAAGTTCCCCATATCGGAAACGACTTCCGACGCCCCAAAGTGTCCGAAAAGTCAATTAACGCTGGTTTAAAAGTATGAAAATAAGCAAGAACAGGCTAACAAAGTTCACAGAACGTTGTGTTGGTGTGTGAGCAGTTAGCTGACATTTAAAAGGTTCGTTGCTGTTGTTGTTGTCACCTCCTGTACGGGTGGTGAAAGCTGACAGAAATGTGTGAAGCATCTGAGCTTTGCATGAGGGATGGTGCAACACATTTATGAGCTGATTGTACTTTTAAAAACATGGCTGCTCCCTGTTAAACTTTATGGTGTTCGTGTGTGTGTGTGTGTGTGTGTGTGTACAGTAAGTGTGTGTTTATGTAGGACAACAAAGAGCAACAGGTTCAGGATCGTTAGCTCAGGCAGTAGCTGAAGCAGGATTCAGCTTCACTTACATGATTCAGTTCTGCAGGCTGAAACCTGAGCTCTGATTTTGGGCGTTGTATAATGCGGGTGTCATGATACATCTGGATGTGTTGTCTTTTATACTGAATATGGACCAGAACAGTAACACTGAGGGCTGCCAGAAGGTTTGTCCTCATAAATGAAAACAGTGAGTCAGTGTGCAGATTCAGAAGATCCACTTTTTAATGAAGGGCTGGCTCAACTGCTGTTTTCCCACAGAGGAGATGTTTGGAAAAGTTATGAATTTCCTGCACAGACTTAAATATTTTTCATCCAGCTGTGGTGTCTGTGATTTGCTAAATTTTCTTATTAAGCTGCGTTCTCATCCTGTCGTATCTGCTTTTGTTTTAGTTCTTGATTTCTTGAATTTCCTAAATTTACCGGCGCCCTCTCCTCAAGATGAAACATGTCTCCTGCCTGTAGTGCAGCCTGTTTCCTGCCACCGCTGGTACCGACACTGTGTCTTGACTTCGTATGACTGTTGAACATCAGTGCAAAATGGCTGTCAAGAGAAGCGCTTGGCTTTCGAACTGAAGTCACAGAAATGAGGACTTGTCTTGTCTGTGAGACTTGACCCCCTACAGACTTGACCTGCTGTAACCAAAATTATTTTAAAGTTTTGACCTTTTAAAAACCGCAAAAATAAAAAACAAAGACCACAGTGCAAATCAGGACTTTTATATTTTATTATTGGGCACCAGCTGGACTTTTGATTTGCTGGTGACTTGACTTTGATTGAGTTTCTGATTGGTTTACTTGGACTCAGACACCTGTGAGACTTGACTCCATAAAGACTTAACTTAATTTGAGACTTCCGCTGTTTAGCTGTCGTTTGGCTGCCATGTTATTTTAATAGTCAGCCTTCAGGGACCTGACAGACTTGCAACTGACTTCCAGTTTTCTTATGAAGACTTGTGAGTTGACATAGATTTGCCCTCAAGGACCTGAGACTTGACTTGTAAACCTATCGCCAGTCAAGAGCGTCAATATTGGACAATTCTGCAGAACCCCAGATTACTTTCAATGATGTCAATAAACGACAATATCAGTGCATGGCAGCTATAGTACGGTTAAAGAGAAAGATCATGGTCATGATTATTGAGGACATTAATTCAAGGTGCAAACTCTGGTCTCCTGCATAAAAGTCAAATCTGCAACACGTCATCCAATATGGACGTAATTCCTAGGGATACTGGGCTATGACTTGACAAGACTTGAAATTTTAGATGGACTCATCCTGACTGAGAAATGAGACCAGAAAACATTTCCTGTTGAAGTTTTTGGTGGTCACTGAAAACCCCCTGATATCAGACTCTACTGTTGCCTGCTGCCAGAAAAGGTCTCGACATGAGGTCACCCCTGTCTTGTTTTGTATCTGCAGCAATAAGAAAGATAAACTGTGAAACCAGAAATGTAAAAACTCTGTGAGCTGCCAAAAGCTGTTATAACAGACTTAAAGTGCTTTCGAGTGGATTTCGAGAGAGAGAGAGAGTTTTAAAATCCACTAATTTGTCAACGTTCGCAAGTGAACTGAGTGCAGATGCATGGCGTGTTTGCTCGTGCATGTGTGTGTGAGCCTTTGCCATCCCTTACAAAAAAGTACCATGGTAATACCAAAACCAAAACACAGTACCATGGTACTGTACCATCATGGTAGGGACACCATTACCATGCCACTGTATCTAGTATAGCAAGAACAATAGCATTAAATGAACAGTTATCTAATTTAAACATTTAAACAATTTGTGCCCAAATGCTTAACAAGTCAGTGTAATAAATCTTATTATGTGCATTGAAGCCAAATAAATGTAATGGCTGATTTCAAAATTCTGATTAATTTTACTATCAATTAATCTGCAGATTATTTTCTTGACTTCCCAACTAATTATTTAATCTATAAAATGTCTGAAAATGGTGAGAAATTCATGTTTTATCGGAGCAACAGTCCAAATCTAAAGACAAGTAGCAAAGCCTGAAGCTGGAATATGGAAATGTTTGTCATTTTTCAATTAATGTACTTTATTAATACCTCCACCCCTCAATTCAATATAGCCATACTTCACATTTTTGTTTGAAAGTATGCTGTATTATACTGTATACATACCAGAAACCATCTTTTTATTTACGCAATACCTTACTTAAGTGCCACGTATCACTGTACCATGTCAAGCTGTACACTTTCTGTACCATGGCCAGTAGCATAATGTACAAATATTGCTTGTACCATGGGAAGTAAAGCTGAAAATACCATCCATTACCATCATAATACCATGGTGTTTTTTGTAAGGGATCTGGAGCATCACTTGGCCGTCACTGACAAATCCAAGTCCAGCTAAATCTTAAAGTTGATGGCACAAATGTATCTGTGTGTATGTGTGTGTGTGTGTGTTTCCTTCCTGTCAGACATTACCAGACAGCTGCATCACTTTTCTCTCAAACTATTATTTCTGCATCTGCCCATCTGTCGTCTCTTGTTTCGCTCTCAGCAGAACCTCTCGCTCGTTACGTGCAGCTCGTACTGCTCAATCATATTTCTTGCTTGTCTTTTTGATTTGTGGATCTGAGTCTGGGACTTTCTTTGGCTCCATGAAACGGGCCAAATGCCATTAAAGTTGGTTATTTTTATGTAGCGGACGCTGTGGCTGTGACCTCCGCACTAACACAGTATAGCTTGTTAAGTTGTTGGTGTTTTCATGCTGTTGTCGTGTTTGTGAGGTTATCAAATGCCATGTAAATGCTTTAAGTGTTTTCTAGCTATCTGTCTTGCTGTGGTTGCTGTTTTGTACGCAGGCTGAAGCTTAAAGTTTGGGTTAAAGTTTCAAGGTCAATTCAGCCAATATTACCAAGATACATCCATTTAGTTTTGGTTTAATTTGTGCAGGTTTTAAGAGATTTCTGCATCTATGGTGTGGAGTGCAGTGTCTGTGGAGATGTGGTTATTTAGGGGTGACAGTTGGCGGGGGTCCATTGTTGTTATTGTCGTCGAGAAGTTCACCATTGTATAATTTGTTCTTATTTAACTGCTAAATTATTTCCTTTGTGTCTGATTGTCTGTGCTAAGGGGAATAAAGTGTCCAAAAAAATGTATTACATACAGAAAACTACTGGAACTACTTTCTTACTACCTAACTAGGATATTGTTTCTGGAAAGACAAGTTGCAGCTTATTTTTCAATTTTTGTCAAATTTAACTTTTTAAACGGTTACTAAATGGACTTTAAGGTGAGATTATTTTGTTAAGTCGTTTCTTGAAGATGCAGAATAAACTTTGAACCTCAATTTTTAAGTGAACATGGACAAGAAGAGCTTAAAGTTTAAATTTTAACATCTACATTTCCACGAGAACTGAGCAGACTGAGAGCTCTGGAACAGCTACTAAATGAACCTTAAGGTGAGTTTGTTTTGTCAACTGCTGTAGAGCAAAAACAGGAATCCAAACCAAAAAGAAGAAAACGTGTTTTTATATCATTTGGGTGAACTGACCCCTCCAGCCTCATTATGCAGAGCCAAAAAAAAAAAGTATGGCGCTAACTACTACTTCAATCTCTCTGTTTATTTATTAGTAACTCCCACTTTTCTACTGTCCATTCACATATGTATCTGCCTCCCTAAATCGTCCAATCAGTTTAAAATCCACAAGGCAACGCCCTCCTGGTTCACTTCAGCCAATCAGGTGCAACTATTGCTGCCACTCCTACTCTTACCCGCACAGGAGCCAATCATTAGTCACCCTCCCTCCCTTTATCAGCTCAATTAGCTGCACCTGCAGGCTGGTGCTGTTAGCCAACATTCACCTGCCACCACCACCACCACCGAGATGTTATCTAGACCTGCTAATGCCAAAAAACAAACTCCTCCCTGCATGTATCACCAAACGTGTCTCTCCTCTCCACTCAGTTAGTTTCATGTTAACAAACATACCCAAGAGATAAAAGAAGAGGAAGCTAATATGACAGCTATCTCGCTGTGTTTCCTGTGCTGCTGTGAAAACCTATAAATGCAAAAGACTGAGATGATAACTCCCCCACACCACAAGACGTCTGCATTTGATGTGTTTGTCCTGCCCAGGAGAACAGAAGTTACTCTGGTAAGAATTAAAAACGTTTTAATCCGACTTCTTCTGTTGATGTTTATGTTTGCATGCTGTTCTTTGGCTCTGCTCACTGAGGTTCAGGTGAGAAAATGAGATTACTTCTGCATTCACAGGCAGGCAGCTCTGCCTCAGAGAAATGCTTGTCAGTTGAGCTCCAGTCTGTGGTCACATTACTTATGTTTACTCTGTTTAGCATGACTCTAAAGAGCCTGTAAGACGATTAAAGGAAACAATAAAATAACTCAAATAAATGAGGCTACTAGAAAATAATCAAATCAGAACACAGAGTAAAAAGATTAAACCGTAAAACAATGAAGGACAAACACAAATTCAAACCCAACAGGTTAAAAACATAGTTAAAAATTTAAGAAAAAGGCTTTTATGATAAAAGCATTTAAAAGATGCTGCCCAGTTGTGATTTATGAATTAAGTGTGAATATTGCATCACTAAATCCATCAGGATGTTGTATTTGCACACTTGATGGCACTTAATCAGCTCTTGGCTAAGTTGCTGCCTGCTGTGTGACGTATTTGCTAAAATATATGTGTGTACTGTGTGTGTGTGTGTGTGGTTTGTACTTGGAGACGTAAGAAATCAAGTGATCTTTGTGAGGAAATATGTGTGTCTGCAATGATTTATTGTGCTGGTGAGGATGTTGCCTAACATCTTGGATGCTACGCTTAATAACGAGCACCATATGTCATAAGAGGGAGGATGAAGGTGGAGGTGCTGGAGATTTAGAGGGAGAGCCACTGGTGGTGAAAGCTGAGACGAAACGTGAGGTGGTGGGACTCGCTCAGAGGTGGTGTATTCGTTTTCGACTCCCAGGCTCTGGATTCGGATCAGATCCTGATCCCACCACCACAGCCTCTTCTCCGGTGTCGCCTCCAGTCCGTCTCAGGTTTCGGATAGAAAAATCCACGCAGAAGAGTTTACTGTTAATTTCAGTTTTTTACCAAAACACGGTCAGGGAAGTGTAAGACTTCATTCCTTCGTGCTACAATGGACGTTAGTTAGTTATAATTTCATACTGAGCAGCATTAGTAAAGGTTGTATGATACTGACATTTAATTTATTAATGTAATTTGAATCTCCCATAATGCATTCAATGAATTTTTAGCAGTGCCTGACAGGAGAACTTTTATTTTTTTATAAATGAATGAATTTTGCCAGCGTTATCCTTTAAATAAAAAATAAACAATGAAAAATTAGATGCTTTAATATGGCTTCATGTTGTTTTGTTAGCATTCAACAACAACAAATCCCATGAGGCTTTGACTGAATGTCATGTGGCTAAGACTCATGGGATATGTATTTGTTAAATGCTAATAAAATGTGCAGTAGCAGATATTCAATTACAATACACGCAAAAAAAAACCCAGGAACATGTTGACTTAATGAATGAATTTTAATTTACAGTGAATTACAATTAATTAATGATCACCAGAAGTACGTCAGGGATCCTCGTGAAAACGGTTATAAATGAACAGTGACAGCAGCGTGAGATAAGATATGACTTTTAATATTAACCTGATGGCGGTTCATACTTTTATGATTTGTGAGCTTGATGAGAAGTCGGTAAATAAAATGGAGTTTAAATGTGCCTTTTTATTTTAACAGTATCTGTAATATATGAAACGTAAGGCTGCATGTTGGATGGAGGAACTTTTCACTCCAGGGCTCCCATTCTTTTTAGTGCGTTTTTAATTTTTAGATCAAAATCAAACGTGTTGGCTTGATTTCCAGCCACGTCGTTATAAATCTCCACCCGTTTCTCCATAATTTCACACTGCTGACAGACATGAAAATAGTACTTGTCTGTTAACCTTTTTATACCAGTCAGTTCTCTCCACTCTGCACTCTGTCCCCCTCTCTCTGGTGATGCCTTCAAGGGTTTCTGTGCATCTGGCATGTGCAGTCGTCCGTGTGTGTGTGTGTGTGTGTGTGTGTGTGTGGCTGCAGTGGTTTGGGAGTGAGTGCGAGTGCCTTCGGGGTGTCCTCATAAACAATCAGTGGAGCTCAGGAGTTATATAACCAGCGTGCAGCGGGTACTTCCAGCTGCAGGTTCACAGCCTTCACTACAGAAACGAGAAAAATGGTAATTTGCTCTGAATCACTGCGAGAGCTGAAGACTGTTAACGTACTTCACTCTGAACATAAGCGTCCAGTTATTACTCATTTTGATTGTTAGCTTTTATTTTAACAGTGTACAATTATTTTCTTTCTTGGAGGACAGAGGAAAGTGTTGACCGTGTGTGTGTGACAGCTTTAAGTCTTTAAATGGCACTAAGAATGAAGAACGCTTATAATACAGCTTGTTTAATCAGCGTTAATTAGCTGAATTGATTGTTCTCTGGTGCAGGTTTTGTCTCTTGTGTGGATGTTTCGAGGCTGATGCAAATAGGTGAGACTTAAAAAAGAAATTTGATAGATGTATATTTTGGTTATAGTGATGAACATATGAGCTGAATGGGACATTTTACAGTTGAAAAATAAAACTTGTCAGTGCTCTCTGATTGACAAACTGTGTGATACTGTTTCTAAATGACCTCAAATATGTCTTAAAAATAACATTTCTGTGCTGTAATTTCTTTCTTGGCCAACAAGCAGTGGTGGAATTCGTACAAACTCCTGAAAGTTTGGAAAATACTTAATTTTAACCGTGATGTTTTCAAGGTTAGGACTATGCTTGAATTCGAATATACTCCTTGAAAAATGCTTGAGTTTTTTTTTTTTTAACATAATCTGGTGTTTCATCATCGACACAATCACTCACGTAAACCAAAAATCTTTTAATATTTGAAATGAAACGATCCTGTCATCATATTTGTTTTTCTCCTGGAATTTATAGTAACAATTAAAGGCTTTGAGAGTCTGGAAATCTTTGGTTTAGGCAGAGAGTAAGTAAAACTTTATTTATATATATTATATATCAACATCAATACAAAAAAGTATAACAATAAAACACAAATGGCATATAAAAATGAGAGAATATAAAAACCCACCACCACCCAGAGTATACCCTTAAGAATTACAGAAACTAAGCCATGTAGTGCCTTTTTAAAAGTGATTGAAAGAATCTTAAAATCAATCCTAGAGCTCGATTACTAGAGCTTATGTCTTGTAATCGTCAAGCTATTGCTGCTGCATCAACAGCCCTGTTCCCCCTGTAGATATATTAAGATCTTTTAGTGGTTTGGGTCAGTAAAAGTCTTTAGTTTTCTTCTGTAAGAATGAAATCTGAGCGATAAAAGCGGTGCTACCAGTGTGCAGAGTTGGGGATGTGGTCGAGAGGCCTGTTAATCAGCAGCTGAAGAGACACTAATCATCTCTGCTCCAGGAAAAGAAGGATAACATCTGTGTTGTGTGTGTGCACATATCATGTGTTTGTGGATGCAATAAAACCAAATTTGCACATTTTGTAGAGGGGTGTGTGTGTGTGTGTGTGTGTGTGTGACTTACCACTGTCCCAGGAAGACCTTTCATTGAATTATGACAGGAAAACCACAGGATTCCCACTTCTTTAACCCTCAGAGTCTCCGTGGAAACATCTCTCTCACTCTTTTGCTCTTTCTTTGTGTTTATTATTATATTGTGAGAAGTGAGTCAGAAATTCAGCCATTAAGGAGCTACTTTGTTTTTGTATGTACCTTCAGTGATGTTACTCTTGGCGTGTTTGCGTTGCCCCTCAGTCTTCTTAACTCGCACGTGGAAAAAAAAAAAGCAAGGTACAGAGAAGCCTCGTCAGTCTGTCTGTCCACGTGTATCCATCTTCCTTTTTATACGTGCGTGTGCGTCGGCCTTGGCGGCTCTCCGTGTGCACGTCAGCGTTTAGACTTGGTGATGGATCTTCTGCTGGTTGGCCACAAACATCAGTGTCTGGCTGATTTACGGACTACTGAGGCTGGAGGATCGCTCTAGACCTCGGCTCGCACGGCAGGCTGCAGAGATCCCGACAGCAGTTTAGCCGTGTCGCTTCGGGGGGGAGCAGTAATCAGAAATCAGATCAGAAATCAGAAATCCTTTAATAGTCTCACAGTGGAGAAATTTACATCGTTACAGCGCAGATAAGAGGTAGAATAAAGAGATAGATAGGAATATAAATAGAATAAAAATAGAACAAAAATAATAAAACAAAAAAAAACAAAAATAATTAAGAGCACGAATATCAATAAATAAGTAGTATAAGTATAATTGAGTTGTACAGTGTATAAGCTGAATAAAGTGTATAGTGTTTATATTGCACATAAGTGTTTTTATGGCACGACAGTGAGACAACAGTTCGTGTGGTGGTCTACCAGGGTCCATGGTGGTTGTACAGTCTGACCGCTGCAGGAAGGAAGGACCTGCGGTATCTCTCCGTGAGACACCGCGGGTGAAGCAACCTGTCACTGAAGGAGCTGTACAGTGTAGACAGAGTGTCCTGGAGGGGGTGGGACATGTTGTCCAGCAGGGATGACAGCTTGTCCATCATTCTCCTGACTCCCACCACCTCTACCGTGTCCAGAGGGCTCCCCAAGACAGAGCTGGCCTTATTTACCAGTTTGTCGAGTCTCTTCCTGTCAGTAGTCGAGATGCTGCTGCCCCAGCAGACCACTCCATAAAAAATGGCTGATGCCACCACGGAGTCAAAGAAGGTCTTCAGGAGTGCCCCCTGCACTCCAAAAGACCGCAGTCTCCTCAGCAGATAGAGTCTGCTCTGTCCCTTCTTATACAGAGCAGCAGAATTATCTGTCCAGTCCAGTTTATTGTTCAGGTGAACTCCCAGGTACTTGTAAGATTTTACAATCTCAATGTCCGTTCCCTGGATCTTCACTGGTGTGGGGGGAGAATGTTGGCGCCTCCTGAAGTCAACCACCATCTCCCTGGTCTTCCCTTTGTTGAGTTGGAGGTGGTTCCTCTGACACCAGAGGGCAAAGTCCTGCGTAAGTTCTCTGTACTCCCTGTCGTCCTCATCAGAGATAAGGCCGACAATGGCAGAGTCATCAGAAAACTTCTGCAGGTGACAGGTTGGTGTATTATGGGTGAAGTCTGCAGTGTAGAGGGTGAAGAGAAACGGTGCCAGAACCGTTCCCTGGGGGGCCCCCGTGCTGCAGACAATTGTGTCGGACTGACACTCCCTGGTCCTCACGTACTGCGGACGGTTGGAGAGGTAGTCCAGGATCCAGGCGGTGAGGTGTTGATCCACCCCGGAACTCTCCAGCTTGTCCCCCAGAAGCATAGGCTGGATGGTGTTAAAAGCACTGGAGAAATCAAAAAACATGATTCTCACAGTGCTCCCAGCCTTCTCCAGGTGGGAGAGGGATCTCTGAAGGAGGTAGATGACTGCGTCATCCACCCCGATACCAGGTTGATAGGCGAACTGCAGAGGGTCCATCGATGGTCTCACAAGGGGCCGAAGATAGCCAAGGACCAGCCTCTCCAGGGTCTTCATCAGCTGTGATGTCAGCGCCACCGGCCTGTAGCTGTTGAGGTCCTTGGGGTGGGGAGTCTTTGGCACAGGTACCACACAGGATGTTTTCCACAGTAGTGGTACCCTCCCTTGCTTCAGGCTCAGATTGAAGAGGATCTCCACTATCCCACACAGCTGGTCTGCGCAGGATCTGAGGAGCCTTGAGCTGATGCCATCTGGGCCCGCAGCCTTCCTTGCCTTACACCTTCTGAGTTCACTCCTCACCTGGTTCGTTGTGAGGGACAAGGTGGAGGTAGCAGGAGGGGCGGTGGGGGGTAGAGCAGGAGACAGAGTGGATGTATGGAGTGGTCGTGGGCTGGGGGTTGAGGGATGAGGGGGGGTGGTAATAGGAGGGTAATGCTGATGTGCCCCTGAGCAAAGCCCCTTGACCTGCAGTTGTTTCCAAAGAGCTGCTGAGTGGGAAGCAGTAAAAGATTGTCTTCGTTCTGGGCTTTGTTGTTGAAGCAGGACGGTGCTAACAACGAGCTAATGCTGGAAGAGTAAATGTTAAAGGAATACAAACTGAAAATGTTTCCTGAGTTTAAATTCTTACTGCTTGTACACTTGAAAGATGGCTCTCAATATTTTGCAGCTTGCTCCTTCTTCCTTCTCCAGGCCACCTTTCAAACCTTAAAAGGTACTCAAAATGTTTTCTGTGGAGTGTTCCTTAAAGTTTTTTAGAGAGATAATTTGGGGAAATATACTTATAAGAAGGTTGATTCCACTCTCATGTCTTGTGTGTTTAGTGTTGAGACAATTAGCTTAGCTTAGCATAAAGACTGAAACCAGGGGGAAACGGCTAGCCTGGCTCTCTCTAAACACATGTACCAGCACCTTTTAAAGGCTCACTAATTTACACGTTATGTCTCGTTTGTTTAATCCATGTGAAAATGACAAATTGGGATTTTAGTGGGAGTAATATGTGACGTCACTATTTCTTCATGAACAGTTCATCCGTTTAAGAAAGCTTCATTAGAGAGCTTCAGAGGCGCTGGTAGATGTATTTGTTTTCCCTTTTGGACAGAGGCAGGCTAGCTGTTTCCCCCTGCTTCTAGGCTTCATGCTAAGCTAGGCTAATCACTTCACGGTCTCAGCTGAGAGCTCTCAGAAAGAAAGCAAATAAACATATTTCCCAGAATGATTACCTGTCCCTCAAAAAGATACGGCTGCCGTTATTAATGCTTTTTACAATCAACAAATCGCCTGAAAATTACAAAAATTACATCTTTCATCAACAAGTGTTTGTGTAGCTAAAACCTAAACTCGTTTATACCATGAAACATAATTATTGTCCAAAACAGCCATAGTATTGCCTTGGCTGTCTCATTTCGATCAACATTTAAAAGGACTGGTATTCTCCTTTTTTTTTTTTAAATGTATATTCTACGTTTAAAGGCTAAAATCTGAAGAGTTTTCAGTGCAGGTTGATGTCAGTGATGTTTAATTTTCTGCTTCTTATAGAATTGAGTCGCCTTGCCGAGACATTACTGGGACCCACTGTATGACATCATGTTTTTAAATCCTGCTTCATGCTGTGAGCGATTTTCTTGGTTTTAAGAAGATTTGCCCTGGCCTCGGTCATTTCAAGTCAATGCTATCTGTCCAAAAATCTGCCTCTTAATGTGACTTAGTGTTGTTACACAAGCAGTGGGCAACTTGTCAGAGACGAGGAGGGAAATACGAGTGGAACTTCCCAGGAATTTATTCTCAGAGACGGGATAAAGAGTCGTCGTATTCAGTGCAGAAGTTAGTTTGTGGTTGTCTCTAGAGGCATTTTGGGAAATGTAGGAAATAACTAAGTTGAAGTAGATAAAGCAGTTTAAGAAAACACCCAATAATAAGATTTAGATCTCGCATGACAGTTATTTCATGATGATGTGACTTCGGAGGATGCAGGATACGTCATTCTCCACGTCAGAGACAGCAGGGCTCCATCTTCAAAGCCCTGGTTGGCATGCTCCACATTTCCTGTCTTTTCCCTGTAGAGGAATCTCCGCCCACCCCCACCCCACCCCAAATGGTGCCCACATCCCACCACGACCATCCATCGTGTCCGGGGTTTGGCAGGGTCAGAGCTGTCACCACTGTTGCACTTCCTTTTATCTTTTTGTTATCGATGACACCTAATAGCTTGTATCCTGTTTCAATCATCGCTTTATTTATTTAAGTACAATTTCAGCGTGATTATATAGACAGTCCTGCATATGTGTAAAAAAGATAAAGTTGCACATTTATTTAAATTTAAATCTGTATACATATAGATGTGGTCACCGTGTGTGTCTATAATCTCATCAGCTCTGTATTACTGTGGTGTGTCTGGAGGTCAGAGGTCAGTCTGTCTTGTTTGCCGTTTGCTCTTTTAAAGGGCCAGTGCACAACATTTTGGATCTCGAATCTAATTAGCATGCTGGTACTTTTGTGTACAGTAGGGTCAATAAGGGCCTATAGATAATCTAATTTCTGTTCAGTAGTATAGGCTATATCAGCCATTTTTCACCAACCTGAGCTCTTCAAATATTCCCAAAGAAAACCACAGATTTGGGGAATCTGCAGGTCAAAAGACAAAGATGCCTAAACGTGGTTCAAAAGTGAAAGTCTTGGTTTTTGTAACAGTATTTCAGTGGCTATATTTCACTATGTACAGTAGTGACGACCTGCTTTGCTTTGTGAATTTAGTTTGGTTTTAACGACGTCTTGGATACCTCTTTTCCGTTTCCTAAAAATACAAGAATAAGCTGCTTGTTTGTTCTCTTCTTCTGTGTTTTCCACTTCTCCCCTGGTTTAAATCACTGTCAGTCAATAAAACAAACTCTGAAAAGCATACCGGATCAAAGGAGGTGAAAAATGAATGCCTCGTACGAACATTCAGAGAGTAAATGCTGTCTGACAGAAATAAAACGTATCGCTGTATACTGTCATGCTACAGTACATCTCCACAACGACTAACGCATGTCGTACAGCCGCAAAAGCAGATGGAGGTTACATCACATCTCCTCTCTCTCTCCTCTGTCCTCTGGGCCGAGTGAAAACGAGACGAGAACAAACGAACCTGTGGCTGATTAATGGTTCAGTTTCACGTCAGCGAGCCACACCGGTTCATTTTCAGCTTTTTAAACATGATGTTCGAAACAGTCTTTCTTTTTACGTTACATAATTCCTGTCTGTCCTCTTAAAATGCGCCGCAGCATCAGCAGATGTTTGTACTGTGTATTTGTTCTTCAGTGGGTTTGCACAGACAAGACAGACATTCTTCCTGTAATCAGATTTAAAAAGAAGTAATTGAAATGTAATAATTCAGTGAATGCATGCCGAGGAATGTCTGTGTTGCTGCTGTGAGAAAGGTTAGCACTTTATCTAAACCCTGACCCTCGGATGGTGAATCAGTCTCCTTGTGTCCTGGTCAGAGTTGTAATCTAACATCTCAACTATCTTTACACTGTGGCCAAAGCCTGCAAACTGCTACAGCAGAAATAATGTGATCTTCCCCCGCTTCAACGGGCAGGTCAGAGGTCACCGTCAGCGACAGATGAGCGTCACTGGAGCTGAGCCTCGTTTCCTAAAAGCACTTAAAGGCTGAGATGATCATAAATAGGATCTTACGAACCTTCTCAAGCTTAAGAGGTCTTTCTGAAAAGCATCATAACTGAAGACACTCTTAGGAATGATCGTAGATTAGCCTCACACCCATTCGTGGGTGTGGAAATAAGCAACTGTTTGTTGTAGATTTTGTGTTCGCAGCTTGTTTCCGCTGCCCCAGAGTGACCGAAAAAAGTCAGTTATTGCAGGTTAAATGTTTAGAGACCTCGTCACCATGGTTAAAAAAACCCAATGTTGATTTTCGGTAGAATATAAGAAACAAACTATGTTCTCCTGTGTTAAAGTTGCATGCATTGTCCTAAATATGAGGTTTTGGGGCTCTGTGTCAACGTCACGCTACTTCCAGTTTTGCTCCTGACAGACGAGACACATGGTCGTATCAGGCATTTGGATCAACGACTGATGATGTTGTGTTTTTCTTGGGAGGGCAGACTCATGCAAATACATGCAGATGCATTATCAGAAACGCAGAATGAACAGGAATCTCCACAAGAAGTCAGACACATGGGACCAATGCAAATTTGCATGCAAATTTGCATGCAGGGACATACATGAAGTATATTCTGTGTCTGCTGTATTTCATAAAGAGTTGGCAATTTTTGACATAGCACATATTTTAGGCTCTTTGAACAGGATTGAGATGCTCTCAACACATGCATTATGTCAAATTAGAATACAAAAGAAAACACTGACACTCTTGTGATATTCCTTTTCTTTCTGGGACAGCACTATGAGGATACGATCACTGAAAAAGCGCTTTGATATATATTTCTCCCCGAGCCAGATTCCCCAAAGTGTTCTTCAAAATAAGATCATGTCTTTGTTCTGTCGACTTGTGGAGCTGATTTTAGGAGTGAGGATCTTTTTGGGAGACGAGATAACAGCCTGTCTTCTAAATTGCAGGAGGCAGAAAAACATGAATCGCCGTTTTATTTGTAATTTTGTCGACATGAGCTCTCTTCTGTTCTCTTTTTTTTTCTTCTTCTTCTTGTCCTGTCACTCTCTGTTCCTCGTTCTGTGATCATGAAGTGTTGAGGAGAGAATATGTGAGCATGTGCTGAGGTAGGAAACGGGAAGATGAGAGTAAGCGATCAAAGAAACAGGAAGAAAGTATTGGCAGGGAGCTGTCAGTGAAAAGGGCAAAATCCTGTTGTCCTGTGGAAAGAGTGGTTTGTGCTTTTTAGGAATGGCAGTCTGTCGGTCCACCACTTTGGTTCACACTGAGATATTTCAACAACAATTATTGATGGGTTGTATTGAAATTTGTTAAGGATATTGAAAGGGGGATGGGGAGACCTAATGACTGACTTTTATCTAGCACCACCATATGTTTTTATTTATTCAAAGCAATATCTTAACATCTACTGGACATTCATGGTTCCCAGACGATGAATCACGCTGCCTTCTGTGATCCCTGGACTTTTTCTCGTCACCGGCTAAAGCTGACAATTTTGGTTTTGAGTGAAATGTGTCAATAACAACTGGATGGTTTGTCATGAGCTTTGAAACAGACCTTCATGTTCCCGCAGTATGAATTGTGCTAACTTTATTGATCCCCTAACTTTCCATCTAAACGCCATCATCGCTTCTTTTGTTTTTGACCAAATAACCTGGAAAAACTGTCATTCCCATCAGCCTCAGCTGTACTTTGTGTTTAGTGTTAATTGGCAAATGCTGCTGTAGCATGACAAGTTGACATTGTTAGCATATTAGCATGCTGATGTTAGCATTTAGCTCAGAGGACAGCCCCACAGTCTCTAGCGTGGCTGTAGACTCCTGCTCCTGCTCCACACACCAGATGCACCAAAGTTGTTGCTTTTCTTTGTGTCAATACTGGGAAATCGAACAGTATTGTAGCCTAGGTACATTTCTAGGTATGGCGACCTGTGATGACATGTCTCGACACACCCCCATTGTGAAGACTTGTGCATAGAAAACACGTGTATCAGATGTCACTGGTTTGTGTTGTGTTTATATTTCTCATGAAACTATAAAGTGCTTTGGCTGAAACGTCGTCATAGACTCAACCTTACTGCAATTTCCTCTTTCAGCGGGAAGTTACTGAATCCTTGCTGAGGTGGATGTTTTGTAGAGGGTGGAAGCTGTCAGACAGTGAGGGTGGTGATGAGCACGGTGATGGCGTGGATGTGTGTAAGACGGAGAAAGAACGAGACTCGTTATCGATATCCTCGCTGAAATCTTGTTTCCTCTGTTGGCATTTCCTCTTCTCTTTTCCCCAAAAATCCTCTGCAAAAGAAACAGAGGGAGAAAGAGACGCCAAAGGATGATGGGAAGGCATGCAGTAATATGTAACTATGTTTTAGCGAGAGAGACCCCAAAGAAGCTGTGTGGTAGAGGAAGACGGGTGAAAATCTTTATCCGTAAAAGAAAAATAATTAAAATAAAAGAAATCTCCCAATCCCTCAGTTTTAGTTTTACCATCATGCACGTAATGAAAATGACGAGAAGTGACAGCTGTTGTTACCACCAAATTCTAACTTGAGTCTGGTGTTTTGTTTAGAGAGAATGTAGCTGTTAAAATGCGAAAATATTAATCCCACATGACATAAATGCAGCATTTGACCATCAGGTGAAGCTACCTTGCGACGCAGTTCATAGCAGCGTGCTAACTGGAGGTTACCAAGCTAGCTACCAGGGGAAAAAACCACTTAACTAAATAGGTTTCTCTTCTCAGGCTTCATGCAGGCTGCTCAGCCTTGTTGGTGGAGTCTGTTGGGGCTGTATGACATGCAGCCTGAAAGGAATACCTGCAGACACCATTCAGGGGTGAAAAAGTACCCAGCCACCCCCTCTTAGTATAGAGGGTTCCCTCTGGCATGAAATTACTGGAAAAGTTATGAAATTAGAAAAATAGTTTTCCAGGCCTGGAAATGGCTTGGAATTAATAGAATGTTTTTTTGGAAAAGTTTTGAATATACAGTTTTGGCTACTGTTTAAAATGTGTTCATTAAAATCCCCAAACAAGCCTTAATGTTACACGAAATACGTTCCTCGTATTACTAATTTAAAATCTAGTGCTGCCCTGCGTGACCGTTGAAACGTCACTAGTATCACGTGATACACATCGGCGTATGCGGCTTGAATGTCTAACGAGCGAGAAAAGTTAGCAAGCGCTAGCAGTTTGCTTAACCGCAAAAATGCCTGGGAAGTGTGTTTAATAATCTTTGACCTTCGAACGACAAATATAATACATGGCTCAAGATAGAGGCAAAATTTGGTAGTCTGTATTTCCAGCATACAGTGCGAAATTGGTGAAAATAAAAGAATATGGGTGCCTTAATAATATTCCTGCATTCCCTGTCTGAGGGCACAGCACACTGGACGCCCTATGATCGCTATACAGGCCTACCTATTTTAAACTACTTAAATAAAGTGGTGGAAATGGGGTAAAATATTATGAAAACGTTCTTAAAATTCATTGGTAAAAATGTGAAGGGAACCCTGAGTATAGTCTAGATTGGCCGAGTTTGCTCCAGTAGGCTTTGTCTCTTCCTCCCCTCAAAGGCCAATACTGTTAAGATAGTTTGCTATTGGTCAATGTCAAAACAGCCAAATCCTTTATTCTTATTATTTATATACTTGCATCTGATTGGGTAAATCAGAATCGGACATTATCACATCTCCTTCACTTCTGTTTGTCTCTTCCCTATTTCATAGAAAATGATGTTAACTTACCCTGTTGGACTGCAGGTTGGAAGCCAATAACTTCCTCATCTCATAATTTCTTCATGTTCCAGACTATCAACTGATAAACAAGGACTGCAATAACTGTTGCCAGATGAATTACAGGATATTGGATATTAATTTTGCACGTTGAGCTGTAGCCATAAGCTATGAAATGATATCCCAAAGACTTTTTATTGGCCAAATAAATTATCACTGGGCATGAAAAGTGTTGAAAATCGTTTTTTTTTTTGTTTGTTTTTTAAAACAGTTTTTCCCCCAAAGAACCAGAGAGTAAACAAAGTTGCTCAGGGAGTGTGTGTTTTGTGTGCTTGATCATGCATCACAGCACTTGGCTGGATGCTCGGTCACGTAGCAGCGTGAGAAAAGTGATCCACAACGCTCAATACAGGTAACTTTATATGAAAGACCACTACATTTACCCCTGCCTCAGGTGTGTTTTGCTGCTATATATATATCTGTGCGTGTGTGTGTGTACAACAATAACAGTTTGTTTTACACGTCCAGTCAGGAGCTGACGCAAGCGGAGAACTTAAATATCTGTTTTTACGTGTCTGTGAAAAGGTGGAAGTAATTACATCTGCTCCGGTTACTGTGATGAGTAGCCTGTGAGTAAGTGAGTGAGTAATTGTACAGGAGTTATTGGCTCAAGTTGTTCAGAGTCATCCGTTTACTTTGTGTACTGTGGGTTCGTAATTTCCCCTTTTTCTCCCACTTCAAAACAATCTAGTTTGAACTCTGCCCTCGCAGCTTTTTGGAATTGCAAAGTTGCATCACAGTCGACAATGTTTTCCTCAGTTTTCTGGTTTTTACTTAAACTCTGAGGTCAGCGAAGTGGCCGTGCCTACACTTAAAGCTGAAAATCAATATTTTTATATTAACAATGGATGAAATGACTGAATGTGATGTGAAAGGTTTTGCTCGTACCGAAGAGCTAACAGAGAATTATCACCTGACTGCAGTTCCTCTCAGTTTTATGGAGCGTTTTAACGTCTTTCAGCTCATTGTTTTTGTTTTTTACTGTTTTTTGTTTTGCTCTCACCACTTACATCAGTGTCTCTTAAGCAACAGGCAGCTTTTAACTGCAAAAAAAGCTCTGATAAACCCACTGTACACCACTTTCCCAGCTCCAAACAGCAGACAGACACAGTTGGCGACAAGTTGGTGAACACAGTGGTGGAGACCAAAAACAGAGCTAACAGAGGGAATACTGGACTTAGATTCATCAGGTGGCCAGAAACACGACTACAAATGAATGCTAATGTTGCTGTGTCTGCTGGATGTGTAAATAGGCAGCTGTTTGCTAACACGTTCACCACAGCAATTTATAAGGTGATAATACGTGAATGTAAGTCAGATGTTTACAGCTTGCAGTGCTGCCCTCAAAGTAGCCAAAAATGTAGTAAAAGTAAGGTAAAATGTAATTTATTTGGAAGTCAGATGTTGGTGTGTATGTTTGAAAACCTGTATACTGTGAGATGTGTTTTTTGAAGGCTGGAATTGAGTTTATGAAGCTGTACGGTTAATAAGTAGTGTCATACTGTCAAGTCAGTTTTCGATGATAACTGATGCACTAGTTCAGTGTTTAATTGTCATTTTATGCCAAAGCATATACATATTCAGTGTTTTCAGAGTAGAAAAGGTTTAGGCCATCATGTCATTGTTTCTATTGTTGGCAACTAAACACAGTGACCCGTTGCTCCTCTTCAGTGGATACAGTTGGAAAGGTAAATTAAAAGTGCAAAGAAATCAAATTTGTAGGCAGGTTTTTACAGCTTGTTGTCCTGTCGCTGTGAACACTTACTCTTACCTTCATGTTTCTTATCTATTAATCACAATTTTCACAACACGTCTGGGCAGCAAAAGGAGGTTTCCTTTTTGTTTCTGTCTTGAATGTAGAGGACAAACCGAAAATATGATCTCTGGGCTGAATTAGTTCTGCTTTAATTTGGTGTCCAGGCTCATTTAAACATGCTGGAAACAGACCTGTTTCAGAGTGCTGCCGTGAGTATCACTGCTGTCCAGTGAAAAACAAGAATCCCCAGTTGTGTTGTTGAACAAAATTGAGGGATTACATAAGAAAATCCCTCTGCGTTATTATTGGATTATCTCAAAAATGTATTATCACATAGTTTAACATTGAGGCTGTTGTTCTTCATTCCTGAAGTGTTGACATTTTGGAGGTACAAAGTGTTATTCAGTAGTTTCATAAAGTAGTGTTTTTATTTCTCTGTTCTAGCTTATGTTTTGAGTGGATCTTGTTGTACATAGTTTAGACTGTAGGTGGCGGTGTAGTCAGTGAAGTTCAACATGCTCTCCTGACGTGGATGTCCTGGTTCAACAGTGTGTGTTGCGCGTTCATCATCCCATCCATCCTGTTTTTTAAGCAGACAGTCGAGAGTCAGCACCCGAGTTTGAGGACGTGAGACATGACGGCCGTGCAGCGTCCCTCGTGACCTTTTGACCTGGAAATGTATGGCGGCGTTACAGGAAGCGAGGAGGATCAGAGATGACAGGGAGAAGCCGGAAGAGATGAGGAGAATAAGCTGACACACACACACACACACACACCGACTGGCGTATGATATCCATGAGATCAATGGAAAAGGACAGGACAGGGGTCAAAGGTCAAGACTGTTTTCTACTGTAATAAGCACATTTCTGCTTCATGCAATAGGAAGACGATTGTTCATAGACTGGAGCCTGAAGTACTCGGATCTTTTACTTATGTAAAAGTAGCAAAAGTATTGGCATCAAAATATACAAAAGTACATAAAGTAAAAGTACTAATAATGCAGAGTGGCCAATGATATATCTTATATTACTGCATTATATTACATTTAATATATGTTGCTTTTATATACTCCTGAGTAGCTTGTTAATTTCCCCCTGGGGATCAATAAATTCTAATTGATATATTGTTTTATTGTTAATCTGAATCTGGAAAGTAACTGAAGTTATAAAAGTATTGTAGTGAAGTAAAAAGTACAATATTTCCCTCTGAATTGTAGTGGAGTAAGAAGTATAAAGTTACAGAAAGTACAAGTATCTGAAATTGTAAGTACAGTACTTCCACCACTGGTTCCTGTTGTGTACATTTTTATTTTTGACCCTGGATACAAGACAAGAAGCAGAATCAGTTTCATCATCTAAAAATAGCTAAATATAACTTATTGTATTTGAATTAATACAGTGAGTGTTTTTGACGTTTTTAATTTATTTAGTGACCTAATTTAACACAGAAAAGTAAATTAATTTGCTTTAAATGAACATTTACAGGCCATTTTCGTCTGCCCAAATATCTTCTTCTTCTTCTTCTTCTTATTATTATTATTTGGTATTTCCACAAAGACATTATAATTATTAAATAATTTAAACCATGTACAGAAATATAAGGGTGTTCTCAAAGTTTTGGGATGCGTTCAATAAACAAATGCTGGTGATCTTCAGGGGGAAAGGGTTAAAAACAAACTTCAAAAACAGGATAAATGTGGGTTTTATAACAAAGCCCTTATTGGTTACTTATCTTGGTCATGTGACAATTTTAAAAGATGACCAGTTTTGACCTTTGCAGGACTTCGTCAGAGTTTAAAACAACATTTATCCAATAGATAGTTTAAAATGTGACTCAGTGACTTCACCACAGATGATGTCTGTAACACTGACGCACATCCAGAGTGCAGTAAAGAGAAGGACTTTCCTGCAGCAGGAATGAACACGAGTTCAGAACACGAGTTCAGAACCCCAAAAATAAAAAGTATAGCATTAGTGCCAGGAAATTATTCTAGTTCCAGACTGGATATCATCTACTAAAATCTGATCATCTGATAAAATACCAGCGTAAACAAGTTAGTCCTGGAGGTGGATTTCTGAACATCACACCAACTTTCTACCTGGATTCACTTCTCTGCGTGTTTTCATGGAGAGCAAAGCTACAACCAGAAACATTTTGCTGTGATGGCCTGTGCTATCAACTGAAAAGGAAAAAAAGTGCCAAAATGAAAGCCGAGACCAAAATCTGTTATCTGTTGCCCCAAATATATAAAAGAAGCTGTTTGGAAATAAATATCAATCTGCAGGGCAGTCTGAAGTTCACAGCTATGCTAAATTAATGTTTTATGGCGGCTAAAAGGGAAAGACTCTCAACAACAGGCGGTCATGTTAAATGTTATGTTTCTTGTCTAATTCTGTCATTTGTTTTTTGTTTAGTCTCAGCCCTCTGTGTTACTGCTCCGTCTTCAGAGTTATGCTTATTTGTAATACTCGTCAATCCCCTGTGCATCGACTTCTGTTGTCTCAAAGCCATTTTTATTTGTTTGTTTATCTCCTTTATTACCGCCTGCCCTTGTTAGATAATCAGGGCTGTGAAATCTGAACTCTGCCGGGGTCGACACAAGAGGTCAAAAGGTCGCGGTGTCTATTTTAGCTGCTGTTGTTCTGGGCGCCACAGCTGGAGCGCTGACAGACATTTTCCAGGTTTGTTTTGACACACACACACACACACACACACACACACACAGGCCTCTGCACAGCTGTTGAAAGGAATCGGAGTTGCAGGCTGGAATTTTCCTGCAGGATTTTGTCGATTTTATTGATTTTACAACAAAAACTCACACTCGCGTCTTAGCCAGGTGCTGATAACCTGAGTGCGTCCTCTGTCAATTTCCCCAGATTATTTTATTAATTCCGCAAAAAATGCCTCAAGTAAACACTGTGTGTGGAATAATAATAATAATAATAAGACTGTGGAGCAGCCATAAATTAAATATCACGTTGTCAAAAACAAGCCAGGCTTTTGGAGGATGAGATGTCAGGTTCGCGCTGTGGTGCAGGACGAAAGGGTCCTTGAGTCATCACTTGCATGTTTTTTAAAGCTGCAGTAATCCAGATTTTTATATTAATAGATCTAGTGACTGTGTGCAATATGGAAGTTACCTACAGACGACTCTTTCAGCTCACTGACTACGTTTACATGCGCACCAATTTTCCACTATTATTCCGAATATGACAATATTCCGAATTTGATGCGGGTCATGTGAACAGTTTGGATATTCCGAATTAGGCCTTATACCGAATGTGGCATTTTCTGATTAAGACATGTGGGATATGCCAATATTATTTGGGTTTTATGAGCATTCTTTGGACATGTATACAGCGCATTCGGACGGCCTCTTGCCTGTTTATGCTCACCTCTGTGCGTTGTAAACAAACCAACTAGCCAACACTTTGCAGGGCTGGGGTGGAGATGCATGCACAAAAGAAAAGCCCACATTTCTGATGGGAAGTAGAAACACACCTACTTCTAAACATGATGAAAGACCAAATATTGCAACAGCGGCCTTTTAAAGAAGGTGGTTGAATGAATGAAGACGGAGGCGGAGTTCACACGGTCCAACAAGGCTGCTTGTAAACGGGAATATTAGTGGAATATTCATTTTCATTAACCACGCAAACGGCTTAGGAGGAATATTGTCTTTTTTCGTCCCTCATTTTGTGCGCGTAAACGTAGTCATTGTTTTGGTTTTCAGCGTCGTTCCCGGTCGCTGCAAGCCTCTGTTTTTACGAAAAAGCTGTGATGAACCCACTGTACTGTACCTGTCCAGCAGCAAACAGCGGACAGATAGCGTTAGCAGCTAGCTGGAGAATTTAGCAGCTAAAAAACCAGATGTTTTTCTCAGGAGTTGCTGGAGAGCAAAAACAGAGCTGAAAGGAGAGTGCTTATTGGACTTACATTCATCAGAAGGGCAGAAACGCAACTAGGCAACCGCTTGCTAACAGGTTTGCCCTTTTTATATAAGGTGATAATATGTCAGACATTTTATTTTACAGCTTGTTTTACTGCCCCCATGTGGCCAAAATGCATTAAAAAAATGCTGCTTTAAAGTCGTATTTAAGATTTTTGATGTGGTTATTTGATTGTGAGTTTCTACTGATGTAATTTGGGGTTGTCCATTTTGTTTTTTTAACCTCTTTGCACCATGTTGGGGGAAAAAAAGAAGTGTCATGCCTTGGATTTAATACCAAACAGATGTCCGAGAGATTCAGGCTGAGAACAGAGGAGTCCAGTTGTTGATGTTGGAGTCCGGGTGGAGGAGTGGGGTCAGATCTGGACTTGAGCAGCTTTAAACAGCAGAATATCCTGATGGCTCCACTCTCACTCGGGTGACATTGCTCCACTAGAAGTCACATTACTGAGGCTGGTTTTGCTGGGCTCCACTCTTCCTTCTCTTTCTCTCTCCTGTCCTTTCATCCTCCACGTTCTTCCTTCCATTCCTCCATTCCATTCTTCTTCCTTCCTTGTCAACCTCCACTTTCCCATTCTTCCCTCCACTCCACTCATCCTCCTCCTCGGCTGCTCCATGGCATCGGCACCCTTCCATCTGTTCACTCCCTTCTTCCTTCCTTCCTCCCATTCTCCATTCCTTCCATCTTCCATTATTCCATTCCATCCATTCCTTCTTCCTTCTTCCTTCCTTCCATTCTCTTCTTGTTCCATTCTTTCCTTCTTTCTTTCATTATCTCTGTTTCCAGTTGAGTTCCTTCATGCATTCCTTCTTTGTCCACCCTTCCTTCATTCCATTCCTTCCTTTCCTTCCACCCTTCCATCCATCTTCCTTCTTTTCCTTTCCACCTCTCATTTCCTCATTGTCCTCCTTCTTTCCCTGTTGGCTGTGGCTGCTTTCTTTCCTGGGTATAATACTCCATCCTTTCCTCCTCCACTTTTGTTCATCATTCAGCCCAATTTCTTCTTTCTCTCCCCTCCTTGTTTCCTTCCGTCTTTCCTTTCCTTCCATTGTCCTTTCCCCTTCTTTCCTTCCATTTCTTCCATTCCACCCCTCCTTCATCTCTCCTTCCCCATCTCCTCGTCTCCTTCTCTCTTCCTCCACTTCTTCCCTCCTTCCTGTTTCCTCCTCCTATCCCACTTCCCCTCCTACCTTTCTCTCCTCCTCTCTCTCTTGTGTTTATGTTCTCAGCTCCTGGAAGTCAACTCAGTATGCAGCGCTCCTCCTCCTCCTCCTCCTCCTCGTCTTCTCTTAATCTAACTCACTTCTCAGCCCTCCCCAACCCTCCCTCCCTCTCTCTCTCCCTCCCTCTCCTTTACTCTCTGTGTCTCTCTCTCACTCGCTCACTTGCTACTTTAACTCAGAGCTGCTGGTCTTCTCATTCAGCTCAGTGCTGAGATGCATTCGTGTGTCTGACACCAAAGTCTGGATAACCAGGGCTGAGAAATCTGCAAGGACCAACTGCAGGGGATTTTAATTTAGAGAAAGTGGCACCCCAATACAGGTACTGTGTGTGTGTGTCTGTGTCTCAAGTGCATTTTGACATGCTGGTTTTCATACTTGCCGCCTTTTCTGATTTGTCTTCTTCACTGTTAAAAAGTTGATGGATGAAGGATTCAACTCCGTTTGTGTGTGTGTGTGTGTGTGTGAAGACTGTATAGCAGAGAATACCTTAGTGACATAAATGACGCACTGAATTTAATTCCTTATTGGGATCATTTTGACTCAGAATTTCTACATACAATATAAGACAACACTGAAGAAAAAATCTCAAGAATTCAAGGTGTATTTCTGAAGTTATGAGACTTTTGTTTCTTAGAATCTGTACAGTATTTCCCCAAAAGTCTATATTTTGGAAAACAGTAGATGCCGTTACTAAAACTCATGGACCCCTGGGAGCTCTGTTAGCTAAAATTAGACAGGTGCACAACAACTTTGTAAACACCATTAATTCTTTGTCTTTTAAAAGGTCGTAAACAAGTTTATTTAATTAATTCCCAAGGGGGGAGGTCAAGCTTTTGATAAAAAAAAAAAAAGAATCTAGAAAGAATCTTGGATCTCACGCTCCTGAAATGGCTCAAATTTAGCCAAAAAATGTAGTTTATAAGAATTGTTTACAGATTAAAGGTGGTTTACACTGACTGAAAGAAGGCTAGAATATTTTAGAACATTTGCAACATGTCCAAATTTAGGAAATTGTTTGTATTTTGAGAAAAACAAACAAAATAAGTTTTAAAGAGTCACATAGTCACATTTTCTTGCTTTCCGTCTTAAAATGTTTTTCGTTGTGTAGCTGCATGCACAAGCAACGAAAACACACCGCACTTCTTGCACATACATAAACAACGTTTTGGCATCACCTCACTAATCCACTATCTATTAGTATTCGTCTACTGACCTAACATTGAATTCCAGACAGCAGGGAGTCTGTGTGATCTCCGAAAACTCTGAGTGTGTGTGGTAACATGCCAGTTTAGTCACGACTGACACAATAGGGCTGCTGTGTCGAGGCAAGACCTGTTTCTGTGGCTGAGCCTCAAGTCTTTAGCACTGCCAAGGGGCCTATTAGTGCTGCCCGTCTGTTTACGTATATCTGTGTGTGTGTGTGTGTGTGTGTGTTCTTGTCGGTGTTGGCGTGAATGAGTAAGTACCTTTGCATACTAATGCATGCCAGGTTGCTCAGTTGTGATGCGTCTCTGAGAGCATCCTGATGAGAGCGGCCACTGTTCCTGATTAATCTGATGAAAACACGATGTGGAGCTGAATAATGTGACGATAATGTTCCTTCATTAGAAAGAATCATGGAGCCACAGAAGGAAATTGAGCACATTATTTATGTGAAATGCTGAAATTGGGACGTGAAATGAATAATTAATTTGGTTGTTTTTGCAGGTATGAGCAAAAACTTTTCAAATAAACACATTTTTTTTGGATGAGCTCAAAAGTGAATTCTATTCATCAAATCTTCTAATCAGACTTTTAATGTAAAAAAAAAATGTATATACAGTATGCATTATGTGTGCAAGCCTTATTAATTTGTACTTATTTCACAAAATTACACAAGACCAGAAGGCTCCCGAGTACCTTCTAAGTACTGATGGAGGAAATGAAGCATAAGAGAGAAGCAGGTCACAGTTTATTCACTGGTGGTTTATTTTAAGTCTAATACAGAGCTGGTAGAAAGAGCCGACTGTAAACGTATTGTGCCTCACCAATGAAGCAGCAAAGCCTTGAAGGCATCGTGAGGAAAAACATACTGGGAAGATCTGGGAAAAAATACTGTATGGTATAGTGAACTGCGAAACCTATTCAAATGCAACACAGCACTCAGTGTGACTTCCTACCATGTTTCTTTGTTGGAGTAAGAAGTGGAGAAATTGATCAATGCAGCAATCATATAGAAAACTATTCAATTTAAAGTGTGAAGAAAGTGTACTTATGTTAAATTATTGATGCATTAACATGTCATCAGTAGTCTAATGTTGTAAAAGTTAAAAAGTGTATAAGGATAGAATGTTTCAATATTTAATTTCTGTATGTTTTGCATGTAAAATGTTGATTTATTATATGTAATTCAGCTACCATCCAGTGTTGTGTGTCGAAGAGGAAAACCCCTCCTGTCTCCTACAAGTTACATTTATAAACTACTAATTTAACAGCAAATACGTTCTGAGAGAAATGCAATGCTACCTGAATTGACAAATATCCAACTAAATACAGTATTTTGAGGAAATAAAGACGAGATTGGTTTTCAAACACCTGATTATATAATGTTACCCTTACAGTTGTACTGACCAGCTACTATAGCTAATGTTGCCAAATATCACTGACGTAACAGACATTCACCTCATGTCATTACTGGTAAACACCACTGTATCATGAGTAGGACGCCAAATCTGTATCTAGTTAGGAGAAGAGGAACATTTCCTGACAGTAATGAAAAAGTGCAGTTGTTATGTTAATATCAATGGCAAAAATTAAAAATGTCCACTAATCCAGGGAAAATAAAGTACCTCATCACCTCCTGCTAATGAATGAGCGGTCATATTAATCTCTGTCTCATTTGCACTGTTCTTGCCAAGAAGTGGGGGGCAGGATGAAAGGCTGAGGTTAATGAGGAAAAGCACCCGGAGGCACGAACAGGAGCGCCCATGGGAGAGACGAATATACACAATCACATTAATGGCAGCCCGACGGAGAGGTGAGGGGGGGGAGATAAACGGAGAGGAAAGAAGGCAGGGAAATGAGAGGCACAGGGGAGAGAGTTTTAAAAACAGCGAAAGAATGAGTGAGATCTGGTGTGGAGGGGAAAAAAAAGTAGCATCTGTTAGCTATCAGAGCACATTTCTTTTACTTTATCACCACCAGGAAAGGGGTACAAAAACACACCTATAAACACACTTCTTTCTGCTGCACATACACATGCAGGTAATCACAAACACACAAAGGTCCAAACAACCAGTGCAGGAATATGAAAGTTTTAGCAGGTGCTGCTTTGTACGCTGTGTCCCTGATTGTAGTTACTCCTCCTGGCAATGTCTTCGTCCTGTTTGATCTCCACAGTTGAACCGCGTCTTTGAAAAACATTAGCACGGGCTTGCTAAGCTGAGATGGAAATGATAATTCACGCTTTTATCTCGTCCCGTCTAGACTATTGTAGCTCCCTTTTCACCTGCCTCAGCAAACCATCCCTGGATCGCTTACAAGTGAAATGAGACCTGTGTCTAGCAGAGGCCGGTTTCCCAAAGAGGTTTTAGACTGGTCTGTAGTTTTAGGCCAGATCTGCACTACAAGTGTTTTGTATTGTGACACTCTTGAATGTTTCCAGAAGGCACGAGTGGACAGAGCTGAGCGGTTTGACGCAGTTGCTCGGTTTTCTAGTTTGAAAAAAAGTCTTAATTTCCCCAAAATTCATTCTTAAGATAATCAAGAACTAGAAAGCTTTGTGCAACAGATTAAATTAGATGCCTATCTGAAGTCTGACTATTAGTTTGATCTAAGCCACATAGTCAAAGTCTGTCTTTGTGATGCTAGCTGGCACATGATTTTATCAGCTCTAGCTAGCTAATTAACTTCTAACTGCGAGGTGGTTTGAAAATTCGGCTTTGTGAGTTTTTCTGGGTTTCGTAGTTTTTAGCTCATTTGAAAATGAGAAATTATTCATCTGATGGATTTGATATGATGCTAACTCTGTGTAATGATGCAAAAGAGACGGAGACTGAAGCTAACAACGCTAACAGGAAGTCGGCATCCCCACCAGCTGAAGATCCATATAGAAGACAGAAATAAAGAAACAGCATTGTTCTTGTTACAGGGTTTAGTTAGTTAGTTAGTTAGCCTGTGTATTATAATACAGTATAAGAACACTGTTCAGATGTTTCCTATAGGAATACATAAAAGTTACTTGGACAAGCAACACAAAGGTTAGGTTGTTTTTCTGTTAGCATTTTAAAGAGAAAAGGCTTTGAGGATGAGAACGAACTTGTGTCTTTGGCAAACACATCTCAGGTAAACATCCCAGAATCCAACGAGAGCTTATGATATGCTAACTTTTGTTCTCGGAAGTAACCCTACTGCTGTGGGTACCCAGATACCAGGCCAGTAACTGCGTTGCTTGAGGACTCATATGGTCTGTATGTGGTTTTTGCAAGCTTGTGTTTGCATGAAGACATGCATATGTTTCAGCGAAGCCTTGTTTTGGTTCATTGTACCCCCCTTTCCTCTGCCGTCCTGTATGCTTTGTCTGTCATGTGGTTTGAGTTGTCTCCCTTCCTGGTTCCTGGTTTTGACTACAGCCACAATTGGACAGAAAATCTAAAAAACAAAAGGGAAGACGGATCTGTACTCCAATTGTTGAATCTACTCTCTTTAGATCTCTGACAGTAGTGGCAAGATGGCCACCAACTTTGGAGAAAAAGTTCAGTGTGGTCAAAAATGTATCACATCTCAAACACATCATTGATTCGTCATATTTCTTTCAGTTTTGATCGTCAGAATTTGCAAGAAAGTCCTTTACCACAAGTTATGTTTGGGTTTCCTTAATGGTAATAAACACCTTGTGTTTATGCTGCCGCAAACCACACATAAAATTCCTTGGTCGACATTGGTCAAACATGCTGAGAACAATCAGATAAAATGTGGTTTTTAGTTGTGGTTTATTGTTGTATTCAATTACAGCGTTTCCCAGTTTGGATTTTACATTACTGAAATATTTTCACCACAAAAACGAACAAAAGAAAGGAGGCAAGCAACACTGGACGTAGCACATTAACCACACATGAGCAAAGCAAATCCAGCGTATCAGCAACAGAGTGACTCAGCATTTACTGATCTTCGAAACAATGAACGCAATCTCACATCACTGGGAACAGGGAACGCACACACAGGCACCACAAGCCTTAGTGGAAATGATGCACTTTTTAGTTCAAAGCTCCCAGATCTGTTTGGGTGTGAAATCTGGAGTTCATGACCTCCAGTTCCTTGTTGTGATTGGTTGGGCTGTTGGTTGTCGGCATCACGGACGGGACCCTGGGGTGCCAGGCTCGTCTAGCTAGACACGTTTATGCCTCCTCAACAGAGTGTAAAAAAAAATTTAAAATAAAAAAACATGCAAATCTTAAAGTGGGACTATGAATCTTTTGCTGGACAGCGGCCACTGTGGCCACACGTGGTCATAACAGGATGTGGTAAATGCTAAAATGTAGCTCATGTAGAAAAATCATAAGTCAGTGACACAATAGCTAAAGTTAAGAAACATTAGCTAGCATTAGCCACCACAAGCTAATTGCTAACAACGTCAGAGTAGCAAACAGAAACGAGTCCTTCTGTTTCCATCACAGTTAGATTTGTAGTTCGGTAATTTTGAGACAAAACTCAGTTTGTTGAAGTTTTCCTGCCATGCTGTTGTCCTGCGTAACTCTGTACAATGACGCAGCTAAAAAAAAATGGGTACAAAGTTGGGAGCTTCTTGACTGATGATTTGAATCGTAGATGTTTAGGGGGGCAGTCCGACACGATAAACAAAATACTGTTCAATGAAACCGATCTTGGCAAAGAAAATGACGATCATATCATGGTATGGCAATGCCCTGCGGTTTTAAAGACGTGATGACGCTGGTTGATTATTTCTGTTTGCTGTGGTGGTTTATATAGTTTGTGTTCGTTGTTGGTGTGTCAGTTGCACTGGATATTAGCTGCTTGTATTGGGTTGTCCAACGTCCTGTTTGCCCTCGTCTTTAGTGCAGTTGCTGTGTGCTAAGCACTCGTACATGAACCTGATGTAAACTGAAAATATTGCGGTATTGTGTTCAATTTGTTCTGGAGTTTTTAGAGAAAATGTATTGTTGTATCTTATTTTTTACATGAAGGTAGAGTTTGAGTTGCTGTGCAATAACATACTGAATGCATTGAGGGCAAATGTGCGCCGTGACGAATGTATTATTTTGTGACACATAAATATGCACATCTGTTACAGAGAGAGAAAATATGCGAGATAATGTATAGGTTTACTTTCTCTAAACAGATCTTAAATGTCAGTTCTTACCCTTGGCCTTTCAGACTTTACCATAGCATTGTTTTCCACCGAATCATGTTTGCTTTGAGGCATTGTGTGTCACCCGTTTTTAGAAGAAAGTGAGACGAGGCCTCACCAACCTCTGCGGGCAACTCTCATCCAGTCTCACCGCAGAGTGATTGTCTGGTTACGTTTAGCATTAAGGCCAAAGCAATTTTCTCCAATCACGCTGTGCTGTGCGGGCTGAGGCCACCTCAATTGTAGACATGAGATGGTCACACACTTGTGGAAGTATACATACTACACACACACACACACACACACACACCTACACACACACAGAGGAGACGGCACAGAGCAAGGCAGTCATAGAAACAACTATGAAAGGAGATGATGCTCGAGGCTGATTGCTTACAAGAGACTGATTATATAAAGACACGTATGGTCAGTCAGCTAAGTGAATTTCTAAGCCTTGATCAGGTTCTTTCAATCGCTCCTTTTAAAGGCAGACCATGAAAGAAGAAATAACACAATCGTGGTCTCACACATGAGATGCACTAAATGTTTTTGCAGCTACAGCCTTACTTGGTCTGGTCTGACCAGTAGCTTGTGGCGGCTGTTGGCTAATGTTAGCTTTAGACAGATATTGCTGTGTTCACTGGCTCTTTCACAAAGCTAGCAGCTGAAATATCCCAACAACTATTAGATGGACTGCTTTGAAATTCTGTCCAGATATTTATGGTGCCCAGATGATGAATCCTAATGACTTTGGTGATCCTCTGACTGACCAGCAACTGTTGGCTGGATTGCCATGAAATTTCCTACACACATCCAAGCCCCCCTTGGGATAAATTGTAATAATGTTTGGTGATCCTCTGACTTTACATTCAGCGCCACCACGAGGTCAAAACTCACATTTGTCCAGTACCTTGGTTTAGGACCAAACACCAGCAAAACTGACATTCCCATCAGCCTCAGTTGTACTTTGTGTTTAGTTTTGCTAATGTTAGCATGCTAACACACTAAACTAAGGTGGTGAACATGGTATAAACAATTTAACCTGCTTAACTGACCATGTAACGTGAAAACAAATGCATTGTTTACTAAAGAGAGAGTATTGAGGGCATCTTCCACCACAGCACACTCCACCATACTGCATATAATAACAATATGATATCCAAAAATACAGATTTCAGCCTCTACAAAACAATAAGCAGATACCCTGAATTAAACTTCTTGTGTGTGTCTGCTCAAATGTTTTAATCGATGGCCTCATTGTACAGATTTTAATTTGCATCCATTTTTGGGAAAATCAGACAAAAATCGAATTTCTTTTGCTAAAACATTGAATCCCTTTTCAGCCAAATGGTTTCACTCGGGCTAAAAGTCCCTTTTATCCGTTCTTATCTGAAGAACCATGAAGATTAGGCAAAAAAACAATGTCACCCACGAGGAAACAAGAGTCATGTGTTGTTCTTTACTGTTTCATGACTCTATATGGATGTTAATGAAGCTGAAAAAGGAGACTAAAAACTCCAGAGTCTGTCCCCGAAGTAGCAAAGATCTGCTCAGTGTTTTATGGTTATTTATTTCTGCTTTAGAACATAAATGTAGTAAAAATACATACTTTGCAAAGTGTCCTCTTCTGCCTGAGCATTCGTCCTGTAAGTATCGAGGCCGTATAGGGGAACATGTTGTTCTTATACTCTGTAAAAGTTCAATGAGGGCTCTGTGCCAAAGGCAAGAACCAGAGAGCTACAGTCAGACTAATTTGTGACTCCGGTACAGTATAAGACAATTTATTAGGAACAGTATATACGATAGTTAAAATCGCAGAAAGAACCTGCAGGAATCTTTGGAAATACAGGGCATTTTCTAAAGCTTTTGCAATGACTTAACCATAACTTACATAAAGGGAAATTTTACATATCAAGATCACTTTACTAGTCATGAGGAGTAAAACTCAGCATGTGACACGGTTGTGTCATGTCTTCTGTGGCTCTAAAGGCGCTTTGTCAAGTGTGAGAAAATTACCCATGTGATGTCACTAAGCTTATCTTGGTTTGGACGCATTTTTAACTGGAAGACTGCATTTATAAACTGAGGATCTGGAATCTGAAAGACGCATCAGCTGAAGAAACGATGTTCTTTTGCTGCCTTCTTGGCTCGGTCGCTCATTAAAAAGGGATTTTAGTCTCAACGAGGATAAAGGAAAAAGTCACTGTCAAGTTGCATTATTAGAAGTGTACAATCCACTGAACCATATTAGGGATTTCAAGTCCGTATATCTCTGCTTCCATTCTTTTTTAAGTTCAATATTAAAGTGCCCTGTCACCAAATGGCACACAGTTTATTCAATAGAGAAACTCTGACAGAGAACATTTAGGTATATTGTCTATAAAACCCTGATTCCTCCACTAACAATATCCTTTAATTTCACCTTTTTAATTAGCTTTAAGGTTATAAAACTCCATGTTATTGCACTGCCTGGCAGTGTTTATCATCTAGTTCTAGTTCTAGCTCTCTGTGACGTTTGCATTGAGTGAAATATTAAAAAAAACAAGTCTCCTTGTTTCAGATGTCTGTGAAAGAGAGATTTCCCCTCTAAACTTCACACACGGTTCCATAATTTACTATTCGAGGCACAAAGAAGTAAAACAATCCAATAGTTGTATGAGTACGTTTACATAGTTAAAGAGGTACTTCTTCTAACTTTGCTAAAAGTACGCACAATCCTCCAACCAGCAAGGGAACCTGTACTAAAAATACTTCTTTCTTTAGCAAAATACCTGGTAATTTAGTTAATAAACCAGAACAAATTGCAGGTTTGAACATGATAGTTTCTGGTCCAATAGTCCAGCTTGTCTAAGACAGTAGAAGTAAATATATGCCTTTGTTAAACAGTGCAGTCCGTCTGTGTATCAGGTAAAAGCTCACTGTGTTATGAGGATTTAGTAGCTGATTGATTGATTTACGTGCTTTTGTGCAGAATTCCTCAGACTTCATGCTCGTTGTTTCTCAATGGGATGTGCTTTCATCACACAAACACACCACACAAAAAAACAAATTTTTGTGTAACAGGGTGAACCGGTCGTGAAACAGGGACCTCAGATCTGTTTGTCTGGTTCTTGTTAACCCGCGGCCGCTGCATCCCTCCATCAAACGCACACTCTGCCTCCACTCCCTCACTCTTTCACTCCGCCTCATGTTCACTTTTCACTTGAACTTTGTTTTTCCCGTTTTCTCAGTCTCTCTTAAAGCCTCTTGTCTCTTCAGTCTTTCCTCTTCACTCACTGTCTCACCAAAAAGGGGGTTAAACTGGGCCAGCGATGTCACATACAGTCTCCCAAACATTATTAGCTGGAGCTCACCCATCCAAGCATCTCTACTGTTCAGATAAATGTATCCACTCAAGTATTTCTTAAATGGAAGAAAACATCTGTTTCAGACTGTAGGAAGAAAAAAACAACTTCCAACTGTCCACTAGGGAATATTTAAAAATGTTTAGTGGACTAACAATAGTTACTTGCTATTTACTTGTCAGTGTGTTGCGTGGCAGCGTTTTATTCAGTGATGAATGGATTTACCCCAGAGCCCTGCAGTAAACAACAGAGTGAGAGAGTGACTGTGTGTACAGTACAGGGGTGGAAGAAGTATCCAGATCCTTTAAGTAAATGTAGCAATACCACACTGTGGAAATACTCCACTACAAGTCATGCATTCAAAATATTACTACAATTATGCAAGTATTATCAGCAAAATGTACTTAGTATCAAAAGTAAAAGTACTCATATACTGAAAAATGACCTTTTACTATAATATATTGTATTATTTCTGATGCATTTATGTGTAATTAACATTTTACTGTTGTAGTAGGTTGAGGTGGAGTTGATTTGAACTATTTTATATACTTTTAATAGTAGTTTAATATATTTTTACACATGATGAACTTATAAAACATCATGCTTTATTAGTTTGTGTTTTTGTATGTAAAATCTGAGTCTGCAAAGTAACTAAAGCTGTCAGAAATATGTAGTGGAGGAATCCCTGTAAGTCAGGGATGCCTGACTTACAGAGAACAATGAAGGAGGACAGACTGATTGATTGAAATTTTGACAGTTATGAACAACAGTAATTTGTTATTGCCAAATTAAAACAATACATGCCTTTTTTTTGAGTAAATTAAAAAATGAATGGATAAACGAATACTAAACAACTAAAAACTGATGTTTGAAAACAAATCAAGAGCAGTATTAAGACAAGAATATTCTCAGTATTTTATAACGCTGAACAAACAGGGTTGAACTTGACATTTAATGAACTGCTTGATCACCACGATCTTCTGAAGAGACATAAACAGCAGCATTTACCTGCATTAAAGAGGTATTTAGGGATTTTGTGTTGCATAAAGTTGGGGAACTTGTGAGACGCATTTAAAAAAATCTATATCTAATATCCTGAATTTTAACTTCCAAGTAAGGGTCAAACAAGAACACTGGATTCAAAAACTTGACTCCAAAAACACTGGAGCATATCATCAGGGTTTTTTTCAAACTTTGGAAACATCCCTCCAGAGCCACATGACAAAATAAACAACTGTTTTCATGGGTTCTGTTTTCTGATTTGACACATGGAGTTTCCCCTTTTTAATAAGGAAGGCTGTGGCTGGAAAGAGAGAGACTTAAATTAGCATTCATTGTAGAGCAATCTCAAGGACATCTGTCAAAGATTGAGCTCAACACAATAGGTGTTTTGCAAAAAATGGGTCAACTAAAAATAAACGAATAAAGAACGTCAAACGTATTCTTACAAAGAGAATGAGAGGAGTAATAATAAATGCACACACGACATCTGACTATTTCCTAATACAGAACTAAGAGGGAGATGGACGTCATGGTTTTGCCCATTAAACTTGATATTCAATGAAGTGCACTCACTGATGAGACGTTTACCGTTAACGTTTAGCTGCACTTATGTCAGTGTTTGAGTGAGACGTCGACTCTGAGCTTCAGGTCTACAACATGTCGCTCACAGCATGACGTCTTGTTAGAGAATGACAGCAAAGATAAAAGCAGACGTCGTTGAGTGCATGCGAGTCAGTGTTAGTCATTGAATCTTTTAGGTTTTTTGCCTTTAAGGACTTGATGGTCGGTTGATAATGTTCACTGATTACAGCCAGTAGAGATTTCCATTTAATCTTTTTAGGCTTTGGTTTCTGGTTAAATTGTCAGAGGGAGCAGAAAATTAGTTGTAAATAGATAAAAGTAAGTGGTGATTAATGGTCTGTGCTGCCATACCCGATCCTCCATCTAATCTTTACATCCTCTCTTCAGTTACCACGAATTCTCTCTCCTCTCGTCTCGATAGGGGAACCACACGTGGGCCACCATGTTGGGTCAGAGTGTGCGGCTGCAGCCGGTGCCCATCCAGAGCCTGTCAGAGCTGGAGCGAGCCAGGTTACAGGAAGTCGCCTTGTACCACCTGGAAGAGAGGGACCTGGAATTCAAGATCAGCATCCCAAAAGGTACGAAAAAGGCTGTTATAGGATACTGGAGATTTAGCATGTTTTAGCCCAAGAAATACAAATTGTGTTTTCTCTTCTTGTTCAGGCTGTTTTTTCAAAGCTTTTCCAGTTTAATCGTTGATTTCCTACCTTTCATTGATTTGGATGCACCCACATGCAAGATTTAATGGAGTAGTTTAACATTTTTGGACATTTTTGCCAAGAGTTAGATGAGAAGATTCATACCACTCCAATGTGTGTATACTAAATATGAAGCTGGAGCCAGGAGTCGATTAGTTTAGCATAAAGACTGGAAGCAGATGGAAACAGCTAGCCTGGCTTTGTCTAAAGTAAAAAAAAAAAAATTCCACCTACCAGCACCTCCAAGGCTCACTAATTAACATGTTGTATCTTGTTTGTTTAATCGGTACAAAAACCAAAATGTAAAAACAACAATTTGTGGCTTTTACAGGGTTTATGTGTTGGATGAATTTTAGATTAAACAACCAAGATATAATGTGTTATTTAGTGAGCTTTAGAGGTGCTGGTACTTCTGCCTTTGGACAGAGTCCTCTGTTTCCTGTCTTTATGCTAAGCTAAGCTAACCAGCTGGTGGCTGTAGCTTCATATTTAGCGTACAGACATGAGAGTGGTATCGATCTTCTCACCAAACTCTTGGAAAGAAAAGCAAAACGGCTTATTTCCCGAAATGTCAAACTATATATATTTTTTTTTAAGAGTCGGCTGCCAAACGGCAACATTTCTCAATGCAAGAAGCATCTAGAGCCACATCAGCCTTTGGTCATTTGGTCTCGTTTGGTCATTTGTTAGTCTTCTGTGTTTGATATCTTTACAAAATACAATTTTAGCAGTTGGCCTTCTTGAAATCTTCCAAATGTTTCAAGATTGAAAACAAAATGGCTTCTCAGATTGTGGAGGGCTTTGGAAGCTCAATGTCATGTTTGTTGATGGCTGTGGCCACTTTCAGTATTTTGTCTTGGTTATGAAGAGGAGTGGCAGCCTAAAGGTTAGAGGAGCAAGCTCACGATGGCGCCAGTTTAGAAGATGTTGCTGGTAAGAGTGAATCAGCGCCCCTCCGTTTTAAAGCTGAGGTTGAGCTGTCCTCGAACTGTCGAGGGAGCCATAACAGCCTGTTAGTGAATCTGAGGAATGAGTGTGAGGCAGGAAGACGTGGAGGATAAGCCTGTGGTGCTCCGTCAACCCTCTTAGGTCAAACAAAACATTCTGTACTTGTTTGTAAGCAATCCGAGCTGTCAGATAATGATAAGGAAGGGCAAAGGATGCGGCGTGATTTCGTTTACTCATCCATGGGTGTCGCTCGATCTCTAATACCGCTGACAGGATTTTATCTTGGTATTTGGGGGGGGGGTTTTAAAAAAGATGTGAGGCAAGCTTGATGGATAAAAAACAACTCACCTATATGGTGCCTAAAGAAGTGTGCAAACTGCTTAAAACTATAGCGAAATATCAGAAAAAGGTGGTATAAGAAAGCCAAACAAATGACCAATGTTGTTGTTTTTCTGATGAGGAGAGTTTCAAAAAGGATGATCCAGGCTATCTCTGCCTGCTATGGACACCAAAAAGCCAAAAAAACAGTTATTTTTCAAGCTGAATCTGATCGAGTACTTTTCCTACTTTGCAGCTCCAGAAACAATCATGAGCACTGTGGCTTTGCCTGATTAATCAGATTGAATTGTCATTTCATTTAACTTCATTATTCAGTCTGACATCGTATTCGTGTTAGTCAATTTCTGTTTGTGTCTGCAGCGGCTGTTATGATCAATCTCATCCATTTTTCTGTTGTTTTTAATTCTTGCGCCGGCACTGGAAGATGATACGTTTCTAATCCTGCTTACAAAGTTCAGCCGTCAGTAAGTAAAACACCAGACTTTACTTCAACTGCTAAAGCCGGAAACAAACAAGACGACTTTAATATCCTAGAAGGCGGTGAAAAGAGTCAGCGTCACACATTTAATGCCAAACACAAGCGGATTTCCTTTTTACAATGAGCTCAAACTTCAGGATCACTTTCACTTTGTCCAAATTTCCGTCAGCAGTTGGGATATAATCATGGCAATCCTGGCATCATGCTGTGGGAAACGCGAATCCTAAAGCGCTGCATGCCAAATAGCAATGAGGCCCAACTGTCTGTGGATGTCTGCCATATTCTGTGCCAAGCAGACTGCATTATCTTGCAAAACAGGTGTCATGTTCGAATCCGTGATGTGTAATCTCTTTTTGATAGCCTATGTGTTCACCTTCATGTTTATTGTTTCAGATTAATTTTCTCTTACTGTTCATCCACCAGAGTTCAGATAAGGTTTGATGTTGATCTGAGTCTCCTTCAGTTGTTGCCATGCGCACAAAGCTATAAGCTTAACAAGCAGCATGGTGGGAAATACCTCAACACTTTTCCCTCTGCTGATGTTTACTTGCACAGCCGTCCCTCCTCTTGCCACTCTTGGACTACTCCCCTCCTTTTGAGGATATTGTTTGTGTGCAGTCGTCTTCTCCATCTGAACTCTTTAATGTCCTAAATCCAAGCCAATAAAGTGGGAGAGTTTCATCAACAAACCGTAAATCTTTCAAACACCTCACAGGCTGCAGACTCGGGAGGTTTTTTTCTCTCGTGTTTGTTGGGGCTGGAGGGAATTGCCGAGGTCAGGTGGATCACAGAGCATAGAGGCCTGGTACTAAGAAACAAACACAGCTGACTGTAGAAGTGGTGTGTGTGTGTGTGTGTGTGTAGGATCTGTCGGTAGCCCTTCTCCTATGAGACCAGTCGGTATGTAAGCTGCTTTTCTCAGACCCATACTGTCGTTCTCTCTCAGGGTTATTAACCCCCGACCTGCTCAACTTTGACCGCGCTGCTGATTCAGGCCCAGTTTACATACAGTCTCCAATAAACAGTCAAGATCAATTACACTGCAGCTCATCTGCGGTCGGGATATTTTCACCCGCTAGGATCAAAAATTCTTTACTTGCGTAGCTTGTTGAATGCTCCGAAAACATTTCCACAGCTGATTTTCTTTTTTCTTTCTTCACACATTTTGGGGACTTGCATCCTTTTTGGGGACAAAAAGCAGGTCCTCACCATGTGAAAAGTTACATTTTAGAGTCGAGGGAATTAATGTTAGTACATTAATCTCCCTTTAAGTGATGGAAACAAGTGTGTGTGTGTGACTCAGCGCGACATGCATCCTGTGAGACTCCACTCGTCCCCGCTCTCCTCACTTTGGGAAGTCTTCCTATTTATTTATTTTTCTCTTTCCCTCTTACCCCTTAATGTATACTCCTTTTTCCATCAGGTCAAGGTTCAATTACACTGCGAGATTCATGGGAAAACACGAGTAAAATCACTTAACCGTTGGCTGCTTTGTGACGCTACCTGTTCAGGTGTTTTCAGGAGCTTTCTATATGAACTTCCATGATAATGATCATTTTATTTATATAGCACTTTTCAAGCACAGGCACAACGTTAAATAATTAAAAAATCAAATATAAGACATGATCTCTTATGAAGTACATATAATGCCAAAAAAAAGAGCAAACTCTTGAATTCAAACAGATAAAAGTGCAAAATATATGGAAGTACAAGTACAAAATACTGAAATGATGATGCTGAAACACAACACAATTAAAATATGTAAAACCAATAAATTTAAAATAACATAAAATAGTAAAATAATGATAACTAATATCTGTAATATACACCGATCAGCCATAACATTATGACCACTGACAGGTGAAGTGAAGGAACATTGATTATGTCGTTACAATGGCACCTGTCAGATATCTATCTATCGATCTATCGCTCTATCGATCGATCGCCATTGTAACAAGATAATCAATGTTCTCCCATTATGACCAGTAAGTGGTCATAATGTTATGGCTGCTCAGTGTAGATGTTTTGAAGCATGTGTTAGGAAAATCAGGGATAAGACCCGTCCTTGAATTAGTCACGTGTAAACACCAGCCTTACTTACCAAAACAACGCCTTCAACCCACGTAGACGCTCTCAAAGAGGGAGGATGTGGAACCAGCAGGAACACAGTGTGATTCCCGGCGATGGTACCACTGAACATAAATGTCAGTCTTTGTGGACGATGGTGAGGGATCAGGCTCTTGTTGCTGCACTTGTGACTCCTGGGTGGCCGGGTGTCTGCGCTGAGATCTGTTGGAGATGCTTCCTTCCCAGGTTCCAGTCACTGTTTGCAGGGCACTAGTAGACTGACTCGGACTAGCTTCAGAGGAGGAGCAAAAAGCATTAGCTGCTAGCGCCACCACTAAAACGATCACGAACACAGCTGTATAAAAGGGCTAAACAGCGTGTCTCCTGCTGACAGCTAACATTCACCTCAAATCAATTTAAAGTACAGTTTACCTGTTTCTTGTGCTTCAAAACAAAGTCTTGTTTCGTGGAATGAGACGGTAGCTAGCTAGCTAGTACTAGCTAAAAAGCTAATCTCTCTCTCTCTATTTTATAGGCACTGATATTAAATATGTTCTCACAATTCATCAAAAGTTGTCGTCTTTAAATAAACATTTAGCTGAAGAACATTTTCGGGTGAGCTTGGAACATTGCAAGTGTAGCCAAACCTGGCTTCATCAGCTATATAATATGCTACATTATTATTATTTTATTATTATTATTTAATCAATGAATGACTCTATACACCACAAAGTTGCACTAGATATGTGCTAAAGCGATATGCTAAAGTGTTAGCATGAGCACTGTATTTTCTGTCCTTTACCTTTTGTGCAGCAGATCTCAGACTCCAGCCTGTGGTGTTTATGACTGCTGAAGGTGACTGTTACAGCACCCGGAGCTGTTTGTTTTCTCACTTACAGTTAAGTTAAAACATTAGACGTGAACGCAGGAACAGTGTGAATCTACTGTTTCGCTCACAGACAAAGCACTCTGTGAGTAAGTGTGGGAATATTCGTCCTCAGTTTCTCCCCCGGGGTGAAATCTCCCCAGTCCACCCGCTCGGTCACGGACTCGTGCATCACCTCCCGCCGCTCTCCCTCCCTGTTTGTCTTTCGGGTTTCTGTTGCTTTTTCTCCTCTGGGTTTCTTCTTTTGCACTTCTGTTTCTTTGGCTTTTTCCATCTGTCTCTCTGTCTCCGTACGGCTCTTCAATCTTTCAGTCTTTCCTCCTCTTTATGTCTTACTTTCTCCTCTTTTTGTCTTACTGTTCCCACTACTTTATACTGCTACTTTATGTCAGTCTTCACATTTATGTACATGCTGGCATTTGAGTGTGTTTCATGTTTCATTGGCAAGCACGTGGGAGAAGTTTGCTTTCAAGGCCTTCTGGCAAGCCTTTCTAACACGTGGTTAACGTTGTGAAACAGTCGCAGTTTGGTTCTGTTTAGGCACCAAAATGACTTACTGTAGTTCAATGTTGACTTATCATTTTAACCCAAACCGTGATATTTTCCTAAACCTAACAAAACTTAGGTCTAGGCACCAAAACTACTTGGTTAGGTTCAGGAAAATATCACGGCTTGAGTTAAAATAATTTAGTTTCATACGGGACACAAACGGCACTCTCCTGGGTGAAAGTCCGGTGTTTAACCCCTTCATCCACTCCGACCTTCTCTCTACACGGACTTTGTCGCTCTTCATACTACGTCACCTGACTTCCAGAAAGCCCTGAAGGCAAACTTCTCCCATGTGCCACTGGCAACGTCCAGTGAATTCTTTGTGAAACGTGTCAGTAGTTGTGAGACAGATTTGCTCTTATTTGGTGTGGTCTGCACGGAGTTCATTCTCATGCCCCATTCTCGGAAATCACTGCTCTATAGGGAAACTAATTCGCTCTGTCCTTCCTCTGATCTCCTTTCCATTTGTTCCCTCTCCCTTCACTTGTGGTTTCTGTCTTTTTATTTAAATTCTTGTCTGTTATCTTTTTAAAACCAGGAAAGCCTCTTTTTTTTCAAGCAAAAATGCCAAATTTTCTTTGGTTCTGGTGCTGCTTTCCTCCATTTTATATAATTTAATATTGGATTTTGACTGGATAAAACAAGCAATTTAAAGATGTCTCTATGGACTTGGAGAAATAGTGGCGGACAAAACTGAATTGGCAGATTAATTGATAATAAAACCAATCATTAGTTGTAGCCCTAGTAACATTAGCAGCCAGAGGAGAAAAGTACAGTTTTTGATGCAATGATTTTATTTCTAATTTTTCCTCTTGCGACATCCTGCTACAACCTTCATCATCAATATGTTCGATCTCGCTCAGTTTATCCATCTTCTGATCAGAGGTGTGACTGATCAGCCACATTTACGGCAACTGCTTGAGGAATTCAATAATGCATCTGTGTTTTAAATAGTAGAAATTAGAGAAAAGAAAAGCAAATTGCGAAACATCTTAAAGTGCTGGATTCAGGTGACTGATCTGCAATTATGTACAATTTTGTAATCATCCTGTATTTGATGCATTTTACCAAAACTTTCTGCCAACAACAAATACTGATGCAAAACTGCAGGAAAATCACAGTCTGTTATACTTGGAGGCCGGGGCTGTTTTCCCTCCATGTATTTGTCTTGGTCTGTCATCTTAGCTCTCTGTGCATTATGTAATCATACACACACCCACACAGACATCCTAAGAGATTAGCCTTAGCTGGAGGTGGCGTGTGTGTGGTGGGAAGGGCCGTGCGCTTTGGAAATAAACTTTTAATTTCCTGCAGTCATGGGAATTTGACCCTTTTTATCCCGACATGGACACAAATACTCACTCTTCTTTCTTTCTTTCCCCTACTGTTTTAATTTTTTGCTGGTTTGCTCAAACAAGTAAAAAAGCAGAGAATTTCCATCTTTAGAATCCCAAATATTGTGGACGGCACTATTTGCGATTCAGGGAACTCCGATCGTTCCTTAATAGGGAAAAGACCCAACCTTGAATTAGTGATTTCTAAACACCAGCTTTAGTAACCCAAACAATGGCTTCTTCCACGTAAACTCGGTCAGAGGGGGAGGGTGTAAAGCTCGTAAAACAGAGGGACCAACACACACACACACACACACACACACACACAATAAAAACAAACAGAACTGCTGCTGCAACAAAACGCCCTCTCATACGCACATAAGCCACTAGCACATAAGCACGGATTCACAGTTGATGTTTGACAGTATTTTCTGCTATCAAACTCCACTGTTGCTGCGCTAAAAATGTTTTCACGTGTTTTTCTTTCAATGTTTGGCTAGTAACCCTCACGTATTTAGAAAAAAAAACACCAAACAAAAAGGTTTGCAGGATGCAGGAATGCACAAAATGTCAATAATGGTTGTTTTCTAACAGGTTTTTTACAGCATAGCATACAGATCTGCTTTGTAAATAACATGTCCCAACAGTTTATATGTTCATCTGCACCAAAACTGTGAGACGCTAATGAAAGCTTTTTTTTTTGTTTTTCTTTCTTTTCAGTACAGAAAAAAAATATTAACAATACATTTGGAAATCATTTTGGCAAAAAGGGATGACTTGGATTTAAAAAGGTGAATTTTTCCTTTACTATCGTGCCCTTAAATATAGTTTTGCACTATTTATTTACCCCGCTCTCTCTAGATTTTTCTCACACATGCGCACATATAAAACACACACACACACACACACACGCACTATATCCTTTTGTCTTTCATGTCTGGGGCAGTGCAGCCATTAGGCAAAGGGCTATTCAAACAAACAACAAGGTCTCGTCTATTGAAATGGTACGCTTTATTCTCAGAGCTGAGGAAGAGGTTCAAGCACTCAGGGGAAAAAGATAATAAGGGAAGGAGAGAGGAAAGGGAAAAAGGTCGTAACGAGGGCGGTTTGAAATAGCGGTGTGTGTATTCGACAGAAAGACGTGGTGATTGAGTTTATTATGTTAATGTAGGGCTGATAAAAGAACGAGCAAGACCAATGTAGTTTGTTTGATGCATAGATGAGTGTTTGTGTAGTGATCCTTCATTAGTGTTGACCCGGGCGTCTTAACAAGCAATACACACACTTGCACAACTGAATAAATAAAAAGGCGCACATCCCTGATCAAACAGCACGCCATCTTCATTGTTGGCACATACGTGAGCACCCCTAACAACTTTATTCACTGGTGACTTTTTGTCTTTTCTCTCACAGAAATACGCAAGCGAAGGAAATCTCTACGCAGGAAGTTTGACTCCTTCTCAAAGGAAAAGAAAGAGCGAGGTAAGTTCACACAAACACGGTCATGTGTGGTTAAACATAAAACCATCTCTGGCTGCAGTTTGTCTCCTCTGATGGTCTTTTGTTACCATGAAATCCCTGTAGGACCCGACACCCACAGACTCTGCAGTGTTTGTTACAGTAAGTGTTATCGTCAAACACAATGTCCTCTTCTGTCCATTAAAACCGCATCGCCACTGCTGACGTCCAGTGGCTTTTTACCACTAATGGTCATACATACTTGAAATACTGTGTTTATAAAGCTCAAGTGGCTCCGGGCTGCAGACTGACTCACGGAGTGCTCACTGAGTCAATCTTCGGGTTTCATTGTCTCCTGCGTTGTTACAACACAAACTGGTTAATGAATGAACACAAACGCCCTCTGCGTGCTCCGAGACAGTCAGCCTACGAATGCAAAAACAACTCCGTCAGCAGAGTGTGTTTACGTGCACGCCAATACCCAGATTACTGGAAGTAACCGTTTTAAAGTCACATTTTATTCACAACATTAACATTGTTCAAAGTGATGTAATTTCTGTGGTTGCTCATAGTTTCTTTTAATCCCAGTATGTGTTAACTTTCTTGAAATAATACAACCATTATTTGCAAAAAATAAAATAAACAGTTCTACTGTTTTTTCCAGCAAGGTTGCCTTGGAGGTCTGGTTGCCTTGTGGCCCCAAAGGCCTCAGGGCCCCCCAAAGGCCTTAGGGTCACTTGCTTTGTTGTAATCTGATCAATTTCAAATTGGTTTTGGAACCAAAGATCAGATGATATCGAGGCCCTGTCTTGTGTCATAATGTAGTTTTAACACCATGTATTTTTGTAGAAGTAAAATCAGCAGCTGTCCTTAGGTAAAGTTTTAACACTTTAAAACTGTATTTCTCTATTTGTTTTTTAAGACTTTATACTTTTGTCCCACGTAAAACTGAAAAGTAATCTTGTACTTTTATCTCTGACATTTATCTGACAATTGTAAGGTTTACTTTTAATAAATGTACACAAGTAATGCAACTCTGCGTCATGTGATGAAGAAGCTGCATTTGTACTCGCGTCTTTGGGTCATAAATTATTAATTGGAGTCGCTCATGTTGTGCGTTCATATACAGAACACAGGACTTTATAACAGCATGATGTCTGCTCTTTACTGTATATAAATCTTGGACAAAGTGGAGGTGTAAAAATAAAAAGAGGCAACCTCATTCGTTATTTATAATCTACAAACTTAATGTCTTCTCTTGCTCAAATTTCCTTTAGATGATGTCATCCACCCGTAAAGTTAAAAGGAATTCAGTCTCAGCCTCTCAGCCAAATTGAACCAAACCCCTTCATTCTTCTGAATGGGAACAAAATGATCTGAGAGTGTCGTACTTTGATCACTGGGTGTTGGATACTGGTTTTCATTTCCTGTTTTCGTAAACGCATGAACAGCCGAGCTAAATTACTCAGAAACTAGTGTCAGCTGCTTGTAAAGTTCTCCATGTTAAAATAAGGTTCTCCAGTAAATAGAGCCATGATAGTTGCATTATGGTGAACTTCATCTCTCTCTTCTGCTTTCTTTACCTCCCTCCTCTTCTTCTCCCTCTCTCTCTCTGTAAGCCATGTAGCCGATCATCTGCCAACCTCTCATAAAGAGATGTTCTCTATTCTCAGGTGATTATCACAGCAGTGCAAGATACGAGCCAAAACACACACACGCGCACACACACACACACACACACATTCCCAGGCTGTCTGTGCAGGTCTTTAAATCCTGCCTCCAGCCTCTTACACACAGGGACTTAGCTGAAGCTAACCCTGCTAATCAAAACGCAGAACATTCGGGACCTGGCAGCGCTCCTGCTGGCTCTGCTCCCCCTACTACTGAAGGCATGACTGTGTGGCCTTCAGGGGTCGGCAGGTAGCAGATTACATGCAACAGGATTAAAAAGTGGTAACTGTAATCTGTTTGGAGAGAAATAATAATAATAACTAAGACAGTGTTTTTAATGTAATTTGCCAGCGTTTTCTCAATAGCTGTTGGGAATGATGGGAAAAGCCACAATGTTTGATTTCAAAGTTTTTGGCTTTTCTTGATTTTTACGCAGATTGCAGGTTTAGCCACGCAAGCATTTCTCACACAGCGGATAGTAGAGGAAAGCAAATATGAAGAGAGAAATTCAAACCCTGCTTACTTTTTCACCTCTGCACAGCATGAATATTGATTTCGGAAAGTTACAGCCCCACAAAGCCGAGGTCAGGACGGTGGTTTCAGATGCTGTTCAACCATCGGTCAAGCACTTTGTTTGGAGCATACTGACACCATAACACTTTAACATTTTCATTGCTCTGTTGTTTGATTTATTATTTTTAATTTATGGTTTCAGACGCCCAACCACCACTTTCTGTGTAGTTTGGCGGTGTGGTTCTGCCCATGTGATGCTCTGAAACAAACCTGTCGTTCAGAATTTACTTACAGCTAAATGCTACTACAGGGGTTAGCCGAGGAAGTGGAGGGGAGTTAAATAGCTGAAAGCAGGCAGTTGTGTAGCAGTTTGGACGCAGGGCTTCAGCGCTGGTGTCTGCAGGTAGAATTAGTGCCAAATGTTTATTTGGACTGCCTGGTGTTGAGACTTAAGGTCATGCTTAAAACAAACTAGGTCATACCGCGTGTCGTCCGACCACGTCTAAAGGAATTAGTGTTTATACCTGCTGTTTTGTGTGTATGTGTCTTTTGTAGTCTCGACGTGATGAATCCTGCTCATACTGCCTGCTTTCTCACCTCCGCACAACTGGCCAATTGCTGCGCAAATTGTGCAATTGTCTGTTTTAGAAACCCCCCACCCTCGTGATGCCTGAAAATGGGTTTTAGATGCTGTTGGACCCAACTGGTACTTCTTTCCCAGTTGCTCCACCTGGAATATTTGTGTATTTCTCTTTGCTGCTTTGGCATCCTGCTTTTTCAGACATTATTTTTCTTTTAGGAAAAAGGTTAAATAGAAGTTACTAAGCTTCCTATAGTATGTTTCTGTCTTGTTGAACTGTGGTTTACACAGAGGGCATCCTGTGTTAAGTAAACACAGGTTTTTAAATTCACTTAGCTCAATGCCCCCTAGGACCAATATTATCATCCAGCTGCTGGCATGGTGAAGGAGAAATGGCAGCATCTAAATATATCTTCTTCAGTCTTCCAGTAACAGACCCGAGGACCAGAAATACTAAAGACGGAAAGCAGTGAAATTCCTGAACAATAAGACGCACACAGCTGTCTTCCTGTCTGACGTTTAGTGTTTGTTTTACTCAGGACAACGTCCACAGGCGTCTCATCAGTGAAATGCTGTGGAAATACAGAGATCATGAGTCCAAATTCACAACCCCTGTGGAGCCCCAAAACCTATAATACAAGAGGAAGTAAGAGATTATCAGACAAGTCAAAAATATAACTGATTACATCAATAAATAATCATAATGGAGTGTAAAAGCAAATACATTTTGTGAGTTTCAAGGCTCCAAAAACCCAACTTTATGAAATGGTTGACTTTTATATGCTCATTTAACTGTCAAAATATATTTTAAATAAATGTATTCTACCACAGTCTACCACTACTAGGAAAAAAAAAAAGACAAATCAAATCAAAATCAGCATTAAAACTACTAAGTGTAATTTATGTGTAATTGTAGAATGTAAACTCCTTCTCTGGTTGATTTTAAAAAAAAAAAAAAAAAAAAAAAAAAAAATTTTAAAAACCCTGCAGAGGCTTTATTCACCTTTTTTTATAACTCTGTAAAGCTTTAGACCTCTCAGTTGTCTAAATGTCCCGTTAGCTTGGCTGCCTGACTCTGAGACATGTTGTCCAAGACTTCTAAGCTGCCACAGCCCAGTTATTAAATCATCAACTATTCACTTTAAACAAACACCTCCAGTCCAAGCAGCTAACGCTGTCGTAGTTGGCATTCAATGCCAGAAAACGTGGCCAAATGTCAGGAGGCAGCGGCATGGAGTGGTCAGCCTGGCAGTGCCTGCCAACAGACGTCAGGGCTGAGGAATAAGCACGGGCTTACTGATCAAACAGGGCCATTAAGTGCAGTGCATAAGACACATTATCAGATGGATGGAGCTCGTTCTTGTTGGCAGAGGCCATTGTGTTTGTTTGAAATGTTCCAGGTTATTCAGGATGGTGTGTAAGGAAAAACATCTTTCAAACAGTTTCAAGACAAAGTGTCCATCCTTCTGAATTCTTCCTTAATAAGCGGCAAGCAAGAGGATTAACTGTTTTTAAATGTAGGCATTCAAAATAAGGTGGATAAATGGCAAACGGCCATTGATGTTGATAAGAGATAAATGTCGTTATTACTGCTGTTGAGTCGAAGCCCAGAAAGCAAACATTTTTGCATGTTCTGCAATTCTGTTTTGCAATTCTTGTCCTTAATAGTTGACAACAAATATCATCTAGATTGGCCTAGATTGGAACTTTTCCAGGGCTCCAGGAAGCCTTTTAGGATCTCGAGAACCTTACTTGTGTTTTGACTAAATTTAGTTCCTCAGCCATTGATCCTGGTGCCAAGTCCCTGCTCTGGTTTGGGGGTAGTATTTTCCGATATACCAGGAGCTTTTGTGGCAAGCAGTGCTGAACGTAGCTCACTGGTCAAACACAAACCTCACAGTCACTAGTATGAATATTACAGCTATAGGGATAGACATTCTTTGTATTTATTGACATGTAGTTTGGCTTCCTGACTTGCCTAAAAAGCATAAGATAAAGAAACCATGTGTAAGAGAGAAACAAGTTCTTCTGATGCGCTGAAACAGCAAACAAGAATGCTTCAACAGGACTTAAAGTTCTTAATTTAGTAACTTTTGATATCATTCTCTACCAGACCTTTAGCATGTTTATGAGCCATTATTTACTATATTTGAGAAGCCAACAGCCAAGTTGTTTGTTAAATGAAGTGTGAGCTGTTACTTGCACCTGTGGCTACGAGCTAATGCTAACTGGCAGTTGGCCAACGAGGCACCTGTCGAGGAGCTTATCTGTGAACCTGGCGCCTGATGGAGGAGGACATCACGTGGAGGAGGGAGCTGAAAACTTCGGTCACTCCCAGATTTGCCTTTTGGCTTCTGGGAAGACAAGAAATTCAGTCGGAGAGATGTTTTATACGAGTAAATGTAAATCTTGAACTGAGATTTGGTGCCGAAATTACCAAATCCTGAATGTGAGCATGTAAGTATTACATGCAACCCGATTAAGCTGCTCGGTGTTTCCTGTTGCATGTGAGTGACACATGCAGAGTGAGCTCTAACGCCTCACTGGCCTTCTGCAACATCAGTTTGTACCTGTGTATTTTAGGTGCTGTTAAAGTGGAACAGTCACTTTGCACTCAGGGTTGGCAGGATGCATCAGTCGTTGGACTTGAACTGGACTATCAGGGTTCAAGAGCACAAACGGGCAAACATCCTCCCTGGTGAAATGTCATTTAGCGAAGTCCTCCTTCAGAGGTGTTCTGTAGCTGACCTCCCCAATGCAACGGGCAAAAGTAATTTTCCTACAAAGACACAAATAAAGTTGTCTAAAGTGCAAAAACATGCCAGCGCTGTGAGATAATTACAACCAGATTCCTGACATTTGTCGTGATTTTTTTTTTTTTTAGTGCCGCAATCTGCCTGACTTTATCTTCTTGAAACAGGTTTATTTGTTTTGGCAGCAGGCCGAATTATCTTACTGCACTGTTAGATTTTTCACTTGTTCAGAGCTGCTGACATTGCAGTCAATGAAAGAGTCATTTGTGTTCAATAAAATCCTACGCAGTCTACAGTGTCGTCATCCAGGCCACTTTCATCCATGTTTTACAGGACAATTAAAGGTAATTTTATTATTGGAGCCGAGTTCAGTTCATTCCTTTTAAACGTCAACAGCACAGTGTAAGAAGCTTAGGGGTGAAAGTTGCTGGACAATAAAGGGTTTACTTTTGGGTTAGTCAACTAAGAGTGAGCCAAGGCTGCACTTTTTTTTTTTGCCTTAAAGAAAGTAATAAAGAAAGTAAAGGTTGGGTTGGTGAATGGATGTGTAGTACATCTGACTTTCATGGTGGAGTATTTCCGCAGACTGTGGACAGTGGATGTAGTGTAACAGCGGGGCCATGTTTGTAGTGGTGTGGCTGAAAAGCTGGGGCAGAGTCTGTGAAAATACAGGATTTAAATGTTGGTTTTGCCCCGTGTAAAGATGTTCTCATTTCGGGGCAGACAGTAAACACATCTGAGATCATGAAAATACCTCCGTCAGCTAACAGGTAAAAAATAACATTTGTATTTCCCACCTAAGGTTTGTGCTGAAAAGTCTGACCGAGTGTGAGGTCACGAATGGTGCTAGCCCTAACTATATCTTAATTATTATTTATTTGCCTTAACAACAATCTTTCCTAAACTTAACCATACTGTAGTGACCATGCAGAAATAAATAACTTTGTAAACATTGTCACTGAATGTTAAAACGTCATTAAACGTAATTTGTAGTTTTGCAGAATTGTCCAATATCAAAGTTCTGTCTGGCATTAAGGCTGTTTGGGAAATGGTTATTATTAAACCTATTTAAACGATTTAAGTCAACATTTTGACGTCTCATTATTTTGATGATTTTGACAAATTATGAGAGACAAAGTCAAAATTCTGACTTTAACATACTCAAGTCAAAACCTTGTCTTTGTGTGTCATAATTTTGACTTATAAGTTGTTTTTTTTCTTAATTACTCCCGATTTTTCATCTTTGTTTTTATTTCCCTGGCATGATTGAGCTTCTGTAGAATGTTATAGTTTTTGCTCATTTTACAAACTTTTCAGACATAGTCAGCGAGCGTGTGAACTTTTACAGATGATAGGTTGTTTTATCTTGCACAAAAACATCCAGATACCTTCTAGACACACATATATCTTTTTGCTCATGATTTGAATTGTTTACTCTTTAATCCGAGCTGTTGTTGTTGTTGTTGGTGTTGGTGTTCTCCTTCTTGATGCCCTTAATTCCCCTCTCTAACTGGATTTTTAATTAGTGTTGTGCCAGGTCAGAGTGCGCTCTCAACCGTTGCGGTCATGTGACGTAACAGAGCGATGGATTGTAGCCGAGCTGCTGATCATGAAGCTCCTGCGATGACAGCATGTTGCATTTCCCTGCAGCCTGTGTCGCTGGAGTTGTATCAGTCTGAGTGTGATGTCTGGTTTGTGGCTGCGGCTGCTCTAACAGGATTACCCGTTTATCCCGCTCTTACCTGCTCTCTCCATCCACTCTGTCTATTCTTATACCGCTCGTCTATTTGAACTCTAATCTGTGTGATCGCTGCGTTCACAAGTTAACAAGGTTGCACATTCATTTCAGCATCAAACATAAACGGACATTAATCTCATCAGCTTCCCCCACTCATTATCTGCTCACTGCTTTACACTCAGCTGTCCTTCATGCTCCCAGTCTGTGTCCATCCTTACAGTATATCCGCTCCTTTCATCCTGATACTGTTAATGTCCACATAAAGATTTAGTCCAAGTGAGAAAAGACTTTTTAAGCAACATTTCATAACGCTAATACTGACATCTTTCCCATCAGTTTCGTCTCACGTTTCAAATGTTGCAGCCTCACAATTCTGCAAAAAACACCAAATAAGTGGATTTTTCCTCCCAGTATGAATCATTCTTTGAGGAATTTAGAGTCTCTCCACCATATCAGGCAAACGTTTGCAATCATGACTCTCTGGATTGTCAAATTAAGCCAGATTGATGCTGCACGCATTTTGTTTTTTTTGTTTTTTCTGACATGCAGGCCGGATTTCTGCAGAGTTTACTAACTGTAACACGCTGTTTCTAAATCACCCTTATCACATTTAACACGTTAGAAACTATTAGAAAAACATCTTGATAATTTACCTTGCACTTTTGAATTTTGAGGTATGGTGTTTTCTTTTTTATGACTTCTTTCCACTATGCATGAACTGGAGCCGGACTCCAGGATTAGGACTTCTTTCTAAAGCCACAATTTTTGGCTTATTTGATTCAAATCTATTATAGATGTTGCAGAAAGATTTCTACACCCCAACCGTCAGGAAATAGGGTTTTCACAGCTTCGCAGCAGGAGAGCAGCTTTCACTTTTTTTCTTGACCAGAAGCTCTTCCTTGTTTTCTCTTTTTGTTTTCATCATGCTGTTCCTCAAGTTGAAGTGAAGCATCATGTTTATTATCGTGACTATGTTGAACATTGTTATCCAGCTGATGTTCTCATCTGAACCCTAATTACTCTGTGTGAGAGCTGATGTAGCTCAGAAAGCCCCAACAACTTGGGAAGGTTGTGGCATCAAATCCTGTTAAATCTGCATAAATTGAATTTGTTTCGGCCACTTTGGAACATACTGAAAACACAACATTTATATTTTCTCCTGTTTCCATCCTCTCCTCCCTTAGAATCGACCCCCATGGCGTTCGGCATCCCCCTCTCCCAGGTCATCGCCAACGACCAGGCCTACAAGCGACGGCAGGACGCCCTGAAGGAGAGCCGGCGAGACTGTCTGGAGCTGGAGGCCAGCATCCTGCACTTCCGGGCCGAGAAGCGGCAGTTCTTCAACGGGAACAAGCCGCTGATCAGCTCCTCGTCGATCACAGGAGGAGGTCCTGGCTCACCGTCCGCAAACTCGGTGGCACCGGCGCCCATTTTTGAGACCCAGAACAAACCGCTGTCGCCTACGTTTCTGGACAACACCGGCCGAGGACAGAGGAGGGTGAGACAGTTTGCTTTTCTATCTGTGTGTGTGTGTGTGTGTGTGTGTGAACCCTCTCTGCTTGAGGCCGTCACACCCTGTAATCCTCTCCACACTGATCTGGAAACAGTTGTTATGTTAAGCCCGTAATGAGCATCATCACAGCCACAGAGGACAGTAATCGAACCAGAACCAGCCATCATCATAGGAATCAGTCACTGAGGTAAACACTGCACACACAGTCCCGCCTGAATGGATACGTGAACATTTGGTAGAAGACAGACAGACAGAAATAATACTGTTACCTGTATGAAAGAGCTGCAACCAACAATTATCTTTATTATTGATTACTGATTGTTTAATTTAGTCCAAAAACAGTTTTAAAAAAAAAGGTAAAGGTAAAGCTGGTATAGGTGGAGCTAAGTTTAACTACTTTACATACTGGGTAGTTTAATCTATAATAAATCATCATTATCAAGTTGGTGCGAATCCAACCCGCTAACCTTCTCTAACACTTGAGTTAAAGCCTGTATAAATAATTAAATTGTAACCTTTTTTTTAAAGCATTTCTTTCTTTATCTGCCATCAGTTGATAAAATAAAACTTCTTTTTATGTTTAGCTTGTTTGGAGCTCAATAAAATGTAGGCTACAGATTTTAAACTACAAAGGAGTACAAATGTAATATACTCAGTGTCCACTTTATTAAGTAAACCTGTACAGTCTAATGCAGTCCAATACAACTGTTCTGCCATAAAACCTATTATGACTATGATGCCTATAATGCTATATTTTTTTGACATTGTCGTAGAGGTGCTAATTCAATTGTTTTACCACTGATGTCATAGTTGGTTATGGTGTTGAACTACACTGCATTATACTCAGAGGTGTTTCTTGTGTATTCTGCCCCCCTCATGTATTAAAAAAGAAACGCCTCACAATATAATGTAGTCCAGTACAACACCACCTTTTAACTGTGACTTTAATAATAAACATATAATTTAATTTACACATTTCCAACAATGCTAGCAAAAATTTAACATTATAAACTTTGTAAAGGTAGAAAGTGATTGTACAGGTGTTCCTAATAAAGTGGCCACTGAGTGAAAGAGTCCAAATCCAAACTTACAACACATATTTACAACATAAATTTCCCACTTTATGCTTTTACATAAGCAGCAGGCTGTATGAAACTGCCGACTGTAAAGTAAAGCTTTAAGCATAATTCTTTGTAGTATTAATAGAGCCGAGCTGGTTGGTTGAAAGATGGCGAGAAAGACAGAAGTTTTCCCATCCGTCTCGACCTAAATGGGACTCTGACTCACTCTCTTACAGCTGTCTGGACTGTAGCAGCTCACTGTTTACATACCCCACACACACACACACACACACACACACACTCACACTCACACTCACACTCACACTCACACACTCTCTCTCTCTCTCTCTCTCTCTCTCTCTCTCTCTCTCTCTCTCTCTCTCTCTCTCTCTCTCGGCTGGAGATCCTCAGCTTGTCCAGTGTAGTGACAGATGGCATGCACAGTAGGAGTAAAGGTGGATATTAATGGCTGGAACCAGATGAATAGTGGAGGAGAAGAAGAATCTGCTGTGAGGACATTTTAAATTATTATAGTTTTTTTCTCTTTACACTCACATTAGAGCAGTGAAGCAGGCCAGACCTCCCTTACTTGGACTAGAAAAGGAGATTGATGGTTACCGGCGTGTCCTTGCTACATACTAATTCTAATGGTTGAGTGTGACGTTTGCAGACATCCGATTTGTCCCAAAATGCATCCAGTAAAGGAAATGGAAGAGCTACTCGCACATACATTAAAGCAAGAAACTAAAAATTCAGTCTTTGTTTGAACATGTGATTTCTCTTTATAGCGTTTAATTAGACGTTTCTACACATTTTGCATCACTTTCTGTTCGTATGAAACATAAAAGTACATTGACTTCTTGTGCTCTAACGAGGGCTGCAGTTATTATTATTTATTGGTCTATAAAATGTCAGGAAATGGTGAAAGGGGCCCAAGGTGACGTCTTCAAATGTCTTATTTTGTCTGACCAACAGTCCGAAAAATAAAAGGATATTGTTTTAGCATCACATGTGTCTAAGAAGAGCAGAAAATCCTTCCAATCTTTGAAGCTGGAGCAGGGCAGTGTTTGATATTTACATGAAGTTACCCTGTGGAGTATATACATACTGCAGACTATCATTATGTAGGATGGAATTGAGACACAGCAGCTATGTTGGATGTTTTTGGTAGTTATAGGTGAGAAAAAGTATTTTTAATCACATATGGGCCATGTAAGAGTAGATGACTGCGATGCTAAAGTTAATTTAACTTAGTCAGACTTCCGTTCCTTCAAGAAGGTTTCCTTAAATACTCTTTTCTTAGTTTTAGAGGCTTAAAAAGAGACAAAACTTACACCCTTTTACACTTTTTACACACCTGTGAGCACCTTACGTATTGTCCATTGTGCTGAACTGATGTGCTGTTGGAAATTCCTCCGACACTTGACGTTCCTCCAGAAACTATTTGCAGCTCACAGACGAGTGACTTATATATTTCTGTGGTTTTTGTTTCCAGCCTCTCACATATTTATTGCATGGCAACGTCATGATGCTGGGCTCTCCTCCTGACATCCATCTATCTTCCATGTGTTCTTTCCATTTTCTCCCGTCAGTGCTCCTACTGCTACTTGTTTGTTTTTCCCTCCTTCCTTTTAGCTTTCACCTCCTCTGTCTTTACGTCATCCCTATCATGTGCAGGTGACTTTTAGTATCATTACTCTTTTCTCACCACCCTCTGTGACCTGTTTTTGAATACATGTGATTGTGAGATAAGAGTATTGTCTTGGTGTTGGAGGTAAGAATTCAGTAAATCTGAAAAATTGATCCAAAGATGGTACTTTTTGCCATCTAAAAGAATCTCAAAACTGTACTGTATATCCTGCAGCTTACATTAATAGATCATTATTTATTTATTTATGAGTATTTTGTCACATCAATCCTTTCTCTCTTCCTCCCTGCAGGGTGGTCTGTCAGTGGACTCCATCTCCGACCTTGTAGAGAGTCAGTCTCGTCTGCTGGAGGCGCTGCAGCTCTCTCACCCAGCCGAGCTGGAGCTGAAGAAGTCGGCGGGCGGCGGCGGCTCGTCGGACGGGAGGACCCAGACCAAGCTCAGCCTCAACCCCATCTACAGACAGGTGCCCCGGGTGCTGGAGAGGTGCTGCAGTCACATCGAGACTCACGGTGAGACACAGGCTATATCTCACTTGTGCCATTTGGAGTCCCCAAATGAAACAAACTCTTTTAACTTGAAGCTGCAAATGTAAAAGTACATTAATTTCAGTTTTCAGCCTGAAGTCTAAGTGTCCATGTAAATATAAATAAATTAAACTTCCACTTGATGCTGTTGAGAATATTTGGTGCTCCATTTTGTGTCCCCAGGTCTTCAGACTGTGGGGATTTTCCGAGTTGGGAGCTCTAAGAAGAGAGTGAGACAGGTGAGGACATTTTCTGTTCACACATCCTTTTTTTGTTTGTTTTGTTATTTTAACCAAATAATATACAGCTCAATACAATGTTTGTCTCAAGACCAGTGGTAGAAGTATTCAGATCCTTTACTTAAGTAGAAGTAGTAATACCACACTGTGAAAATACTTCACTACAAGTAAAAGGCCTGCATTTAAAACCTTAAGTAAAAGTATAAGTATTATCAGAAAGATTTACTTAAAGAATCAAAGTAAAAGTACTCATTGTGCAGTACACTGGTCCCAGACAGTGTTTTACTATTATATATCTAATGTTTCTGGATTAATATTTCTGCTGCTTTAATGTGTAATGTTGCATTTAACTGCTGCTAGATGTTTAAGGTTGAGCTAATTTTAACTACTTTATATATTGTTGGATAGTTTAATATGCAGCAGTGCATCATATTCTATAAGACCATCATGTGTTTGTAGCGTCGCTGTCCTGTGAGAACCACGTATCTCTAAAAAGTCAACTTTTCATGAGTTTTCAGCTTTGTGACGATGCATTTTCCAGCTGATCCAAGGGGAGTTTTTAAATAGTTAATTTAGCTTAAGAAGTAGGAGAATTTTCTCAACCCATAAAGGAACATTTCAGCCTTCAGTTTATCAGAAACGATCAAATTTAAAATCCCCAAACTTGGAGATACATGGTTTTCCCTGTACAGGAAGGGTATGAAAAAGTGTAATCTGAAAAGTAACTAAAGCTGTTAGACAAATGTAGTACAGTAAAAAGTACAATGTTTGCCTCTGAGATGTAGTAGAGTAGAAGTATAAAGTTGCATAAAATCGAAATACTCAAGTAAAGTACAAGTACCTCAAATTTGTACTTAAGTACATTCCACCACTGCTCAGGTACCAGGGTATAAACCAACAAAACATAAACACGTCTGTCTGTCTGTATAATGGTCCTGCATGTTGTTATTGTTTTTAAAATTTTGTTATTCCTGAGTTAGTTGAATTATTTGCCTTAAGTTGCCACATACAGTGACACCAGTGGATTATTAATAATCAGTAATAAGATTGTGTGAGCTCAGACTGTCCCGTGTTTCCTGTCTCCGTCTCTGCTGAACGCTGGCATACAAAAATAATCTTCAAGTGAAAAGCTGATGATGTGTGATGTCCTGTTTTGGAGAACTCATGTCCGTCGGGTGGAAAGTGACCCCGCGGTGTGTTTGTGTGCTCCTCAGCTGCGGGACGACTTCGACGTCGGGGTGGATGTCCAGCTGGATGAGGAGCACAGCGTCCACGACGTGGCGGCGCTGCTCAAAGAGTTCCTCAGAGACATGCCGGATCCTCTGCTGCCCCGAGAGCTCTACCCTGCCTTCCTGCACGCCAACCGTAAACGCGCACACACACACACACACACACACACACACACACACACACACACACACACACAAACTAAACAGTAGCAGCACCTGCACTATCAAACCGATCTCCTCTCTCTGTGCCTCCTGTAGTGCTGAGGGGAGCAGACCAGCTTCAGTACCTGCAGCACCTCCTCTACCTGCTCCCTCCCTGTAACTGTGACACGCTGCTGCGCCTCCTCAGCCTGCTACACACCGTGCAGAGCTTCTCCCAGGACAGCATAGGAACAAACGACGAGGAGGTAGGCCACTCACTGTATACATGTGGGCCTTGTGTTGCATTATGGGAAGTGCAGGATCCAGCATCTTTAAGGGTTTTACCCACACCAGGAACTATTCTGCACCAATTTAGACCATTTTTCATTTAATCTGTTTCTTGCCAGCCCCCCAGCTTTAAAGAAGTGCTGAATCTTTTTAAAGGACCAGATCGATGGTTTTGCTTGTTTTAGATCATAAACTTTTTTTAAAAACTGGTCCCTGATGATGTTTTCAAGAATGCTGCAACATTTTATAAGATTTGAGTGTCGTATTCTGTAAAGATATCTGCATATTAAACAGCTACATTGTTGGAAAATTTAAAACTAGAAACTAGAAGACAGGCAATAAGTAAACATGTACACTGAAGGGAGAAAAAGAACAATATGGGTTTTGTTTCCCACAAGCACTTGAATAAAAGAAAAGCAATGTAAGGTTTACACAATTTGTCATTAATAGCCTAAAACATGGAAAACTCTTGCTACAGTATAATGCTTTAATACTAAACAACCTGCTAGTCCTTTTCAGTAGTTTTTCCTGCCGATAGTTGCAGATAAAAAGTAGTTGTTTTTTGAGAAAACGTTTTGGCTTGTAATCTCAAAAAACAAAGAAGGTTTGCAAAGGGACATGTCTACAAACTGTTTTCCCCTTCTCAGGCTGTTTTATTTGTATATTTTTAGAATCTTAAAGTGGAATAACTGTCTAGCATTTCACAAGAAAAATAGGAAAGATTGGAAAAATAACCCCAAAAAAAATGGTTGGGAGCCAGTGGATCAAGATTTGAACAGTTAATTGAACTCAACATAATTTAAATTACCTGAGCAGTTAAACTCCACTTCACATTATCTACTTCTGTTCCACACTTTTTCTGATTCACACATTTTCTGTCTTTGTCTCCTCCCCTCTCCTCTCCTCTCCTCTCTCCTCCTCTCTCCATCCAGATCCCCGGGAACAAGATGACAGCGGCGAACCTGGCGGTGATCTTTGGGCCGAACCTGCTGCAGAGGGAAGGAGGAGATGCAAGTCCTCACATCTACGCCATGGGGATTGAGGACAGCACGGCGATCATCAGCGTGACCCTGGTGCTCATACAGAACTACAGGAGGCTCTTCACGGTACGACAGAGACCCCAAAGATAGCATTAAAGGGCTAGTTCACCCAATTAGTGCAGATAGTTTTGGCGATACTTGCCTCATAATGTAATTGATGAATTTAGTTTCTGGTGCTCAAAGCTTTTAAAAACTCAACAGCAATACTTCGTCTGGGTTACACTAGCTAACCCACAGATTTTTACATCTTGTATTTCTATATAAAACTTAGTTTGAAGTATACATTTTATTAAACTATTAACAGTTAATCAATCCTACAGAAAAATAGGACAACACACATTACAACAGAACAAGCAAACAAAACATGGAAGTGGGGAAAGTAAAGTAGAAAGTACTTCAAGTAATTTTGCGTGCACCTTTTTTGGATTTAGTTAAAGATTTTTAGCTTTATTTTATACAGAAAAGGCTTTTGTATGCACACAAACAGTGTGTCCTCCAGTCAAAAGTCCACTTCACCAGATTTGGGGGGTCACTTCACACACTGACCACAAATATTAAGAAAATCACAGAAGACATGACCCTCGGTGGTCAGCTCATATACATCATATATAAATCGTATGTGTGACCCTTTAGGTTTCTGCAGAGCTGCAGCAGGAGGTCCTGATGAGTCTGATCCAGACAGACCCGGACATCATCGACTATCTGCTGCGTAGGAAACTCAGGTAACCACGACAACCAGTCCAGTCCTGCCTTGTTTAACTGTGGCTACTTTTGGGGTTTAAACATGTTTTCGTCCCCTCGTAGCGGCAGTCATCTGACGGTGGAGAGCAGCAGTGAGTCGGGGGGTCGTCGGGATACAGGGGTGTCTCTGGACTCTGTGGGAGCCTCCAGCGGGAGCTTGTCCCCACTGGAGCCCCCCTCGCCGCTTTTCCCACCCGACAGCAACGGCGGCGAGGGCAGCCTGACCAGCGAGGTCTTCCTCAACGTGCTCAAACTGAACCAGAACAGGAAGCGACAGGAAACGAGATACGGTATGAGGAGGTCATGTTCTCTGTATTTTTTTTTGTTTAAAGTGTAACTCGCATTTTATTATTTAAAGTTACACATGATGTCATACTTTTTTTTCCACTTTGTGCCTTTAATTTTGAGTATTTTCTGGCCAAGAAAAGTTAATAAATATAACAATTAAACAACTTCAACAAGCTCTTAGAAAACTGCTTTTAGACCATAAGGAAACTGTGGGATGCAACGATAAAGAGGGCGCTGTTCTTCCAGAGCAAATGGAGCTAAATAGTTTTCAGTTCAAGTGAGAAATTTTCATAAAGATAAAGGCAAACAGAGAGATGGTGGACGAGGAGCAACATCCTTTATGACATTAAACTGTGAAATGTCCTAATTTTGGAAAAAGGGTTGTAGCTACCACTGAGATCACATACTCTATATTTTTCTGGACATTTTTTTGAAACAGCATTTCTACCTTTTTTATGTTGGGAAATAAAAAGGTAATGCTTTTCTCTTTTCTACTAATTTTCCTTTAAAGTTTCCGTAAAGAACGGTGACATTTGGTACCAATTATAGGGAAAATGGGGAGTTAATAAACAGTCTTGTGTTGAATAAAAACCTGAATACTGTTTTGGCCCACACATGAACTAATTTGTCTAGATGGTTTGGATGGTGTGCTGGGATGGTAAATATGGCCACAGCGCCACCTAGTTGTGACAGATTGGAAGTTAGAGAGGTTGTAACAGTAAACAAATAAGTACTGTTTTTAACAGTTAATTGTTCCTTCATAAATGACGTTTTTTAAATTTATTTTGGTTCATTTAACCAACCATGGTTCCTTGAGATAAAAAGCTTTTTCCAGTTTTTAGAAAAGTCTTAGTATGACAATTTGTGGAACATTTAATCTTGAATTAAATAGGTTTTCTACTTTTTTTTTTTTTTAAATGGACAAAAATACAAAAAGAAGAGAATTTGATAGTTTCCTCAAAGGAAAATGGATTAAGAGAAAGATAATGAATTGTTTTCACTCCTCCAGGTGAGGTCCCTCCAGGTAAATCCATCCGCCACATGCGTCAGTTCCACTCCCACCACAACCTGCTCAGCCTGGCCCAGCCCTCCAGACTCCACGGTCAGGACCCCGACTCCCAGGACCGCAGGGGCCCGCTGGGCTCCGCGCTGAGCTTCACCCTGGGCGGCGGCGTCAGCGGCAGCTGCTCCAGCCTGACCGGGTCGACGGAGAGCAGCATCTGGGTGAGACAGACGCCGCCGGAGGAGAGCAAACCGTCACCGGCCGCTAATTTCTGGGACTTCTTCACCGGGAAAGGCTCGAGCTCAGAGACGATGGTATGATGAAGGGCAAGAAGAAAAGGAACATGAAGGGAAAGCGTGTGTGTGTGTGTGTGTGTTTGCTGTCAGAGGTCATAAATCTCCAGAAAATTGGTCAAAGTTCCTGTTACATTTACAGACGATTTAAAAGTATGTTAAGATCCAGTAATATTAAAAATCTAAAGTTAAGTGGAATCCTACTTGAACTTCTGGTTTTTCCAAGTTGGAAGTTGGAATTTCCCACTTTTTCTGGCACCTCTGGAACACAGCATGTGTATGAATGTGTAAGTTGGGATACAGAAAGCATGAAGATAAATACACGAGAAACTTGGATTCGTGTTGAAGATGCAAACTTTTTAAGCAGAACTCGCTCAGACTGAGACACGGACATCAGCAAATGAAGGAAAAGAGACTAAATGAATCCGTCTGAGATTATGTGGCAGTGGATGCAGTAATACTTGTGATGTACATAAGGTATTCATGATTTTACACACACACAACCCCTCGTCTTTACTACCTAGAACTGCATAACTAACTAGCTGCATGGACTCTACTAACTCTTTATCTATACTGATTCCACACCAGACACCCTTTTGGTTTTCGTCGTTTTTGTGTAACCTGCAATAAGCTACATTCACTGTAAATGTAATCTACAATTCAACCATCAACTATACAGCATTCAGCTAGAATGATTGCTAGAATTCAAAACACCTGCAGACGTCTCAGCGATATTGGATATAGGTATTAATTTGGTGATTTGCAGTTCAGAAGACGTCTAGATAATTGGCTTAAATCTGGGCTGAATTTGGTTGAAAATGTTGAGTTTAATTTTTTAATGTGTAAGTTAGATATAACCATTAGTTAGCACCTGCTTCACAATGAAATAGTAACTGTCATGCTGTTTAAACCTGAACTGTAGTACTCAAGTCAGTTCCTAATGCAGGTAATGCTTATTTATAGTGTCTTTGTCATGTAACAACAAAACATCCTCATTTATACGTGTAGTTTTAATCACCAGTGTATGAAAAGACATTTTACTTGTTGCCATACTGAAGAAGAATATTTTGTGTTGTGACTTTTAATCACAATTTTAGCAAATAATACAAAATATTGGCAGATTTCAATCTTTTTTTAAAATGCAAAGGACTATACTGAGTGACTTAGGTTATATTAAAGACTCTCACTATGAGCCACAGAAGCACAATAGGCCTACAGTTTTTTTTTTTTTGTTCTCAAGCATTTAGACTTAGATGGATAGCTACTTTACTGATCCCGAGGGAAATTTAGGCATCCAGTAACTCAAGGGACACGCACAAAACACCAATACACACAAGAAGATAAGAGTAAGAGCACAAAAAGTGTTAGTCCAACCGCCAGAACTACTACAGAGCTGTCACTATGAATCAGTACGTGCTAAATGGAGTAAATGCAAATGTAAGGTGATTAAAAACAGTGCAGGAATAATGATAAACCATGCAGTGGTTAAGTGATCTTGACTGCAGCCTTGTCTGAAACTATGGTTATATATAACTTCTTTTTTTTTAAATCAGCCTGGTTTTAATCGAGACGTCTTTTGAGCTGCAAATCACCAAATGAATGCTCACTGTGAAGTTCAGGTGTGTGATTTTAGTATTCACTAATTAGCATCTTTGGCACCTCAGTAGGAAACAAAAGCTCGCTGTGCTCCAGTTCGGGATGTGGGGGGCTGGATCCTCTGAAGGACGTGGACCATGAAGGCTTTCTTTAGACCATCGGAGGGTCAGGCTGGACCTGCTTCTCCTCCCAAAATTAGTCGAGACCACAACTTAACGGTGTGTTCAGGTGCTCTTTGTCAACTCTGACCAGAGTGCGAGAAACAATGCCTGAGTTTCTGTTACAGATCTATAGATCTGTATCCCCCCGTCATTAACCACATGATGTCCAGACTGCTAACAAGACTTTTACCCTCTGCAGTGGTCATGTGATACTTCCAGACTTTACAGATTGAACGCTGTGTTCTCCGAATTCAGGCCAAAGAAAGCGTCTGAAAACAGGACGGACTGTTTTGAGTTTGGACAGGGCACTTCTGACTGCAACTCCGATACACCGGGAATATGTAATCAATCATATAACATATATAACACACAGCCAGCTGAACTGTGGGACACTGCAGGTGAAAACTATGTAATATGTGAACACTCAGTCCTGCACACTGTCTCCTACTTTTCCTCTGGCTGTGATTTCCACATCAAAAGATTAAAAATGGGGCAAATTTGGTTAAGTTTTTTTAGTTTTTTTAATGTCTCTCCACAAGTTGCATAATGCTTGTAAGTTGTGAGCAGTTTCACCAAAAAGTGATTTTTCCCTTCTGACCTCCAGTTTTGTTTTATTTCTCAGAGGTCGGATGCTGCGTTCATATCATATGGGAGTCACCGTAAATACCAGTTTCCGTCTTGTAAATAGCATCCAAGTCAGAATCCAGGTCGTAATTACAATTTTCTGAAAGATCCCATATATCTGACTCAATACAAATAAACATGGATGCCTCACTGCAGCCAAAGTCCTTTGTTCAAGGTGGATAAACCAACCGTCTGACATGACTGCCACCGAGTCGTTTTTCCATGAATCCCACATTTACGGAAGCCAAAAGCTGCCGTGCTTGCTATTGTTTTTTTTTTTTAATGTCGTTATATCTCAAGATCACAAGTTAATTTTTTCGTTATCTCGAGATAATCAACCCCTTATCATGAAAAAAAAAAGATTGTTTCCTCTTATTAGTCTGCTTATAATGTTTATCAGAGATCGGGAGTGCCTGTAGCAACTGATTTAAGCTGAAAATGTCAGACCTAAGAGTACTCTATTGATCATAGCGTCAGACTTTACTTCAATCAAGGTCTAACAGGCAGAAATTGTTTTGTGTCTTTCTGTTGGAGATAACATTCAGGTCAGTCCTCGTCATTTAAGGAGAAGACTACGAGATAAATGAACCTGTTATCACGAGAAAACAAGCTTTATTATCTGGAGGTAACGGCAATAAAAAAAATAATTGCAAGCACGGCCGTTCTTGGCTTCCGTACATGTTACATGAACGCGGCATCAAACTTAAGTATTTCACAAGAAAAAAGTAATGATTAGACAAAAAAAAAAATGTAAAAACGTTTACTTTTCAACCAGATTTTCGCCCAGCAAATCTTTTGACCTGAATTAGACATGTTTGCAAGAAATGTGGAGGCACTAATGTCCGTCTTTAAAAGGTGCTGCAGCATGCGTGGCCAACTCCAGGCTCTGGTACATGAAGTGTGAAATATGCAGACTTGTGTTGTCTTCAGCAGTTACCTTACTTTAACCACAGGAGGGCGACGTACACCACATCAGCTCATATTGCTTTTCCCACCATCTGCAGGCTTGTTTAATGTTAAAGATAAATGTATTAGGTTTGGGGGGATAGTGCCAAACAAGTAGAAACTGTACATGTTTTGTTTCTGACCTCTTTGTAGTAGAGATCCATGTTTGCATTGTTGTACAGAGATTTTCTTTACATCCTAACGTTGTATTTCTTCACCACAAACACAAGTTGTACAGAGTCCGTCCTTCACCTCTCAGCAGGTGGATGTGTATCATCTTCTCCTTTTGGATTCTCTGTAGAGAAAAGCAGATATATTTTGTCTTTTTTTTTCTATATCCATCGAGGCGTGTTGAGACCTAAACCAGAGAATGTACCACCTACCTGCAGAGAATTAAATGTCAAACAGCCTCTGTGTCGTTGCTTATTGTTGAGCCTGCTGGGAGGGAACAGGGATGTACTGTTGCTGCTGAAGAAGAAAATGGGTTTTGGTCATACTTTTGGCTGCGCAACAAGCATCTGAAAGACGATAAGATGAGTCAGAAGACAAAGAAACCCTCCGGGGGGAAGATGTTCTCACACCGAACACGCAGCCAGCTTTCAACTTCACTTGCTTCCAGTTACATGATGCAGTTTTTGATGAGGTTTTGCTGCCTGCAGCCGTCTGTCTTCCCTGTTTTGATTCAGAGACCAGACGATAAAAATCACTGCAGCATCTCCCTGTTTAACAAAGTGAAAAGTACAAAATCATACTTATGATATTAAATATATTTTACACCACTTACCTGTCAGCAGGAAACTTTTAAGAATTTCAGGATTGGAAACTGCGTCAGTCCAGAATCCTTCATTGGTAAGTTAATAATGTGTCTCTGTGCTTCCCAACATGTTTTTACTTGTGTGACCCCTTAAAATGAAGGTTTCATCACAGGTTACTTTTTTTTTTGTTCATTGTTTCACTTTTTAAAGGAAGTAAGAGGTAAAATTATCCAGTATTTTACAAGAAAAAATCGTAAAAAATAACCATTTGTGCAACATTTTATTTTCTTATCTGATGACCCCTCAAACTAATCTCAAGTTTGTTACAGTGAGTCCCAATTCTATACTAATGCTTTACTGTATACACTAATAACTGTGCACTACTTTGGCAGAAATGATGAAAGACACGAGTCGACAGACGACAAACAACAATAGCAGGTAAAAAATGTTTTTCCATAAACGTTGTTTTCTGGGCTCACTGAACACTAAATTTCTTTTGCACGTTGCACCGTTGGTTAAAGGCTTAGGTTTAGTTTCAGATGTTGGGGAAACACAGTGAAGTCTGGCCTTCTAAAACCAAAAACACAAAACCAACATGTGAACGTTATTCTCTACATTTATATCAACCAGGCAAGTAACGTGTTATGAAGAATTCTTCACAAAAATAATGACAAAAGAATAAGAAATGCTATAAATATTAATAGTTCACTAACCTTACTGAGAATCACATTGGTTTATTTAACAGAGACCACATTTCATCTTTGATGTTTAATTCAAGCATCCTTCAGGCAGAATATCATAACACGTCGCCTGTAAATCAAAATATGGATAAAATATTTGTTTTGTTTTTCTGGAAAACAAAGGGGAAGTTGCAGCGTTATTTTCAGCCATGATTAGCCTCCAGATCTTCCTTTTTCTTGTAATACTGTGCCTTGATTCTCATAATATAAAAATGTAATTTTATTTATTTTATTACTTTAGTCTCAATATCTCGTATTTTGTGGCGCTAATCCTCTGTCCTACAAACACCACACTTAAACACAGATTTTAATCTGCATGCAGATTTTTATATCTGAATGCGTGCTATTTCTAGTACATGCACTAATAATCAAAGTGCAGTGTGGATTAAAATATAGCATGCAACAGTCTCCACAAGACGGTCACAATGCTGGACTCTGATTGGCTGATGAAATTGCTGCAGATGATGTACACATCAGGCATTATAGGAAAAAAGTAATAATATGACAATGCCTGTTTAAAATAATTAATTCAAGTCACGTTATTCACTTAAATAAAATCAACTTACAAAAAATAAGTCAACTGAATTCCTGCAACGGAGCCTCGTCGAAATATTTACCACAACCTGAACCAGATAAACCACAGGAGACAGTTTAGATTATTCCATCTTCAAAACCAGTTTGTTTTATTTCAAACAGTTTGGACACCATCAGAACCAGCCGTCACTCCCAAACTTCACTGCATCTACACGTGTTCAGAGTGAACTTCAGACAGCAGCGTGTGCAGCGGCAGCAGCCCCCGACAAACACCCACAAAACAACTCAGAGGAGCAGGACTCGGTTCTGTCCGAAATAACAGCAGAGCCTCCAGAAAACATTCAACCACCATGATTCTTTTTATCCTCAGTCTGCTGTGCTTCAGCCTGAGTCAAGCTCTAAACTGATGCAAAATCTAACTTACTTACTTACTTACTTAAATGTTTAAATTCAATGTCACAAATTTGCAAAATAACAACAAATCAAGGAATATTGAACATGTTCTGAAGGCGAGGAGCTGCTCTGATTGACCTTTTTAGTTTTAGTACATTAATAAGCTGTTTGTGTCCGTGAGGCTGCCGTCACTCTGCACACCAGTTGCAACGAACAATATCGGAGTGTTAATGACAGTCACTTTTCGGCCGTCACAACACGGGTTCAAAACATTCGCATTCTTGGCGAGTCTGAAAAGGGGGGAGTGATGTGGACGACCGGAGCCCTGAAGGGACATTTCAGAGGACAGAACGACTTAAACAGTTAAAGGAGAAATCCACCCGCAGATGTCAGTTTTTGTTATTTAATGAGTTATTTTACGGCTAAATGTTGGTGCTTCTGCTTTCTAAAACCCTCAGAAAAGAGGCTGCTTTTGATCAACGATGGACACACAGCAGCTTAATAAGAATCTTGATATACTGAACATTTACTCGTTAGCTGTGAGACTGTTAGGTGAATAATCACAATGTTGAGAACCAGTTTAATTTAGAGTGAGTAGAGCTGGGTATCAAAGTAAAGTCTTATTCTTATGATGATCTGCATCATAATTTAACTTGAACTGTAATTAATTTAGTTTTAAATGAGGTTAATTTCATTCTTGTACATAAATACTGAGACACTTAACAATATCCGGCTTATTTGTTCAATATTTTTTTTAAAACAAGCTGTTTTTGTAGGAAAAAACAAAGCAAAATTTAGTCTGACGGATGCTGGATGTTGGATGTTTAAAGCTGATACCAACATCAATATTAGAGTTTTAAAAAATATCCAATAATAATATATTTGTCGATATTCCCTCCTCAGTGCTCTCTGGTGGACAAACTCTGTACACGCTTCAAACAGCTTTTTTTAAGAGTAAAATTCAAGTACTTTCAAGGTACCTAAACCAAAAATTTCCAGACTCTCGAAGCCTTTATCATCACATCTAAACTGTTACTATAAATGCCAGGAGACAACAAACTAATACGACAACGGGATCGTTTCATTTCAAATGTTAAGCATTTCTCAGAAGTATATCCAAATTCAAGCATTTTCCTAACCTTGAAACATAACGGTTAAAATTAAGCATTTTCCAAACTTTCAAGATTTGTACAAACCCTGTATGTAACGGCGTCACAGATACTTTGAGGTTGTTTAGAAACAATCATTTCTGTACTGCAATCTTTATTACTTGGACTTATACGCAATAAGCTAATATCTGCAGTTATACCATCAGGCTGGGCAGTTTATTGGTAAGTTATTAAAAAAAGTTTTGGTATCAGTACAGAAACTCCGATATTATAATGGAACGAGTGCTGAAAAATTGAAAAGTTTCCAAGTTTGACACATTGAAATTTAATGCTGAAACATACTTTTTAAACCTGAAATAAATATTTTTGTGAAGCCGATATAGTCATCCTCTAGTGCTCCTCAACATTGTGATTATCAACAAAATGTCTCAAGGAGTGACCTTTTGATGGAAAACTAAATCAAACACCAAATTATGAAGCAGGCTGAGACAAGAAGATCGACTCACCAGCGTTCATGTTCTTTAAAGTGGATTTTTCCTTCAACACAGTGATACACAGAACAGTTTTTGGTCGGTTACTTTCTGCACAGCAGTTTCTTGCCAGCAGAACTTCTAGTTTTCTTCAGTAAGTGTATCTTGATGAAATCAGACAGTCAGATTACATATGAGCTAATTTACTTTGGGCTGTTTGGTTTAGGCTGCCTGGGACGCCAGACGGGCGGGGCTTGTTGCTTTTTAAGCAACAGGCGTATTGATTCAGTATTTCGAGCGTTAGCGTCCACTAACATTTTTGATCTAGGTCTGCTGATTATTTCAAGCAAGCAAATATTTATATTCCAATAATAACAATCTGTATTTATGTACACATCAACATTTCTTGTCACATTCCCAAATTAAACCAAAAATAATCTTCAAATTTCCAAAGCTGCCTACACAACAATGGTAGACTAGTAAAATTAGTGAAATATATCAAAAAAACAAGTGAAACATCTAAGAAAAAGAAGATAACAAACATTCATAATAATAATAATAATAATAACAGTATTTAAATAAAAAAAGAGCCTAGGTTTCCAACACTTTGTCCAGCCGAAAAAGTTCAACCAGTCTTGTTGATGACACACATTTACAGTTTTGGGGACCGATGATTTCCATGAAACTGCATTTTATTAAAGACAGAATCATAACCAGCTCCAAACTGAATCTGTGGACTTTTAGCCCCCAAAATAATGTGTGTTTTTGTTCATTTATACTACGAGTAAATGCAAAGTTTCCTCAAAAAGCCTAAAATGTGAACACAGTTGGTATACAGGAGTCCACAGTTTCTGCTGGGGCCTGGCTATCACCTGCGTTTCAAGTCATTTGCAACAATAACCTACTTAATTGTAGAACTGATGGAAAACGAAGTGTATCAGCCCCCAAAAGCAGCACAGACAGGAAAAGGAAATAGTGTCGACTTCGAAGGCTCAACCCAGTGAATGAAGGGAAGTGTTTGGGTCACGTCATCTGAAGTCGCTCCCTTTCCTTCGTTTCAAACACTTTAAGTCAAGTAAAACACTTCTGTGGTTGTTTGTAATAGATTTTAAATGCTAAATAAAAAAAATAGGACATGAGTTTTGGATATGGCTGGGTTTGCTGGCAGTGTTTTTAAAAAATACCTAGCCCTTACTTGGTCAGAGTAAAGCCTCATTTTTGTTCACAATATTCGAGCCGCTTGAGTTTCAGGAGATAGCAATGCAACTTCCACTGTTTTCCTCGCGTTTTTTGGGATGAAAGATAAAACGATGGCGCTGATAACTTTCCAGAGCAGTAAAATCCTCCCTCACATCATAAACCGCTGTGTTTTGGCGCGTGTTAAACCTTCAAACTCATGGATCCGTTCCTCAAACTGGACTTCCTGGATTGTATTTAATATCTCACTGGTACCTGACGCAGCCCATTGTATTTTTTTAATGCAGAGCTGTTTTCAGGCCAAAAACCCACTGAGTAATATAAAATAACACTGTCAGCAAACCTCGGGATGTTGAGACGTAACCCAGACCTCCATTACTTTTGCTCTTGGGCATCAAAATAAAAGACTTCAAAGGAAATGAAGAATTTCAGAATATAGTATTTCTGTTACAAATTTACATCATTAAAAGTGCTTTTCTTGTCTTAGCAGGAGAGCGAGCGACTTCAGATTATTGAGACGCGCTCCACATGGTGTTTTACAGGTCAAGCAGCAGACCTGTTTTTATTTTACTGTACATTTTAACATTCAGATAATACTTGACCCGCTGCCCAGGCCACTCGGCTACTGTAGAATATAAACACCTTAAAGGCTCCGGAGAGCATGTTTCCATTCACTTTCCATCTGCTGCAGCTCTGTTACAGAGACTAACAGGGGTGAGCTTGCTTGTTAATCTGGGACAGCCCAGTCGGGTGGAGCCTCACAAGCTCGGCAGTGTAAAACATACTACCAAAAAAACAAGACTAAACCAAAAAAAACAACCTATATTTGGTTTGCTTGTGCGTTAAACGAAAACAACAGAGGTTAAAAAGGAGGTTGTTGCCCATCAGCAGGCTCGAGTTAGGGCTTTAAAATGGCTCCTGTTTCCCCTTGCCTCAGCACAATTTAAACAACCCGTAAAAGAACATTTTAATGTGACTGATGCCGATCATAATGGAGGAAGCAGAAGAAAGTTGCAACTCTCTCACAATCAATGGTCGTGTTTTCATAAACGTGCATTTTGAAGTATTGCATTAGAAAAAGCTGTATGGAAACGTCAAAATTCAATAACGCCCTCAATTGCGCAAAAAAAAAAGTTTATGCTCGCTTGATGTGCTAAATGGGATACAGAAACACCTTTGCTGAATAAGTTCTGATGTTGCAACAAGCCTAATTTATTCGCTCCACGCGCCTAATTCGCATTTCTTTTTTGCGACATTTCAAAAAGTTCGCTTAAAATCCGCTTGACAATCGAATGGAAACCCGGCTAATTATACATTAGAGCTGAAACGATTAGTCGATTAACTGATCAGTCGATTTACAGATAAAATTATTCTGCAACTATTTTGATAATCAGATAATCGTTAAAGTTACTCATCCAGCAAAAAGGCCAAACATTTACTGGATATAGCTTCTCAAATGTGAGGACTACTTCTTCTACGAAAGTATTTGCCAGGCATCCCAGGTTTTACCAGCTGACAAAATGTATTTAGGTTACGGCTGCAACTAATGATTTAAACTTTTCATTATTGATTCTTTTAATTAATTGATTTATTGTTTCATCAAGATTTCCAAGAAAGTGCCAAGGAAGACACCAACTGAAAAACTCCAAAGGGTTTGAATTTACAATAAGAAAAACAGCCTCACATCGGAGAAGCTGCGTTAAATTAGTTCTTAAAAAATCAATTGCTTCTTAAAACGGCATGAGTCAACATTAAATGAGAAGTTGTAACCATCCTGACCTCATTCCTATTGTGCTAAATTAGATTTGAAAAGAAACAGAGGAGAGGAATCCATTTTAAACTGTTGAGACAAACACATCAGACAGTCAGTCTTACTGCATTAAATATACCATGTCGTCGACCGACAGTGGACGCAGACCGTTAGCATCCGTTAGGCTCCAATTTAAGATTCTGGAGTGAAAAACATGTTATGTAAAAGGTCTGACTGCCTGCCAGAGCTGCAGCTGCAGGAGAAACACTTAAGCCAGAGTCGAAATTTGCCAGTGTGGGATTGGTGGCTGATATTATGAGACTGAACCAGCTGCAGCAGGGTCTGTGTACGGAGGTGTTAAGAGTTTGCTGCCCAGAAATAAAACTTTAATAAGGAACAAAAGGACAAGACACACTAAACGCAAACATTCACGTAGTAGTGTGACAGTCTGGATGTCAGAACCGACTTAAAAAGGAAAGAAAACATATTTGTCTCTGTATGTATTCCTCTACCAAAAAAAAGGTACAAATGTGCATATTCTGGTATTTTTAAAAAAAGTCAAACATGTTAAAACAAAAGAAACCTTTGAAAGCTAACTGCAAAAGAAACTGCTCACCGTCAAAACCACGAAAAGCCCGCTTTCAAAAAAAAAGTTAGCTTATGCTGTTTAACGCTGAAACATCTGATCGCTCTTCGTTTATCGTCTTCCGCTGTGGCACCAAACATGACCCGTAATGGCACGACACACCAGCCACTGCTCAGCCAGCTAGCCTTTTAAAATTGGAACAGGGTTGCTGGGGATCTGTAAGGCCCATTGTTTTTGGTTTTTAACAATTTTTTTTACTGAAAAACAACAATGTTTTTAAAAAGGAGACCATCAGGATGAACTGATTTTCACACAGACTTTATGTCCCCGCTCATCCACAAGTTGTTAATCACTGCAATTTACAGAAAACAAGACCTCCTTTCAATGGTAATTAATGAAACAGTACATGCTTAAATAGAGATTTAGTAAAATCAGACTTTTACCTAGATTGTTTTTACAATTTTTAGTTTTAATATTTAAGATAAAAACAATAAATTCTTGGAAACATTTAAGTAAAAAAACAAAAATAATGAGCTCTTGTCAGATTCGTCATTATCTCTCTGGTGGCTGGTTTTCATTTCACGCTCTGCCTTTAACACTGTATGTTATTAGCACCACTTCATGATACAAACACTGCAAACTAGCACCTGCATCACCGCGCTGCGTTCAAGTTCTTCCGTCACTAAAGGTTTGTGTCAGTGGTTTTGTTGTGACGTCTAACAAGGCTGTCAGATGTTAGTTCCTCTATTTTTTGGGGAGGTGTTTGGTGTGAACGCATGGTACCTGTGTGTTAGCGTGAAGCTAATTTAGTACGGTTAAATTTGCACACAAAAAAACACTAAAGACTGTGATGACACTGATGGTTACCGTGACGAGGAGGGTTACAATCAGAGGTTGTTTAAGTGTCTCATCCGACACAGCTGATTGGTTACTCTGCATCGTCTCAACAATCCCAAACTGCTTTTACCTCCAAAATGGACCGCTGTGCACACGGCGATGTCAGCCTCTTGGATTGGCGTTGACTCGGTCTTCCCAGCTGATGCCCCAGTGCAAAGCGAGTGTTACAGATTCAGCCATCTTGTTTTGTTAAGGTGCTTTTTGCAGCGTGGGCTCAGAGGATTTGAACGGTCGTAATCCAGGAGGCTGGCATGCGACCTGAACACGTCTCAACCCGATCCGAGTGGCGCTCCAGTGCAAAGCTCCGCCTGCAGGGAATAAAGCCTGGATACTTAAGTGAGCGTACTGGGCGGAGCCGGTGGCAGCCATAAGCGCCTCCCCCTCTGCTGAGTGACAGTCTGTTGGGGATTTACCGCTGGCTGGTTCAGTCTCTGGACTGGTAGAACAGGATGTATCCTGACTCAGAGTTCTTGGAAATGTCCGACGTCAGACCGTAGAACTCCTCGATCGCCTGCGCGTCAATTTTCTAAAAGACAAAAAAAAGATAAATGGTTGGACTTCAGACATATGCAGGTGACAGCTCTGCTTCGAGAAATAGTTCAACATTTTGGGAAATCCGCTCATTTGTATCTGTTAAGTACAGAGCTGAAACCGGGAGCCGATTGGCTTGGCTTAGCATAAAGACTGGAGGCATGGGGAAACGGCTGGCCTGGCTCTTGACAAGATGTTAGCAAGTCGCCACTCCCAGCTGTTCGCCAAGAAATAAAGAAATTTACCCAATTATGACATACAAAGTGCTAATTAGTGAGCTTTAAAGCTGATTGTAGCTGAATTTTTTAACTTTCCCCGGCTTCCAGTCTTAATGCTAGGCTAACCACATCCTGACACCAGCTCTGCACTCCAAAGATATGAGAGTGGTATTATATTATGTTCTCATCCAACTCTTGGAAAGAAAGAATGATTTCCCAAAATGTTGAACTATTTCTTGAAGCAGAATTTAGTGTTGCTTTCGTCCCCGGGAACATGTAATAATTTCTCTCTCTTCTCTTCATGCTCTGCACTCAAAATAACTACATCCTGTAAAAAAAAAAGAAAAAGATAGAAAAAAGAAGCAAAGCACATCATAATTATTCAGAACTAAACATGAAAAATATATTTATCGCAAAAAGTAACATGACTAGTTTGTATAATAGTAGCATTTTATGGGTAAAATGTGTTTCCGCCATGCAATGAAAGCACAGGAGCAACTGATCAACAATATTTATCAGGGAGCCAAAAATGTTTGACCACAAGTCATCATCCTTTTCATATCTTCTTTGTCAAGTGACTAGACTGAGAGATAACATTCACGGACAAACCATAGTTGTTTCTATGATCAAGATGATGTTTCTGTTTTTTACTAAAAAACAATGCATAGATCTACGAGCAGCCGTGCTTCACTTAGCTTAACCCATCAGAAAAGCATGTTATTCTTAAGTTATATCTCAAAATGGTTTTGAACATTAGTTTCCACGACTTCTCCAGGAACAAAATCCTTCCCTTCAGTTCACTGCTGTGCCTTTGAACTTTAATTTTTATTCGCTACCAAATCTCCATTTAAAATCGAGTACTTTGACAAGTAAGTGGTGAATATCTTGAGACTCGGCCCTGACAACTGTTTCTTATTTGGCATGGCAGCTTTGAGACTGGGGGCTGAAAACAAATTGTAAAAACTATAGTTTTGGATTGGTGGTGAAAGAGAACTGGTCATAGATTTAGACAAAGACTCAGTTTCAGGTTGAAATATCCAAAACAGAAGAGAGAAACAGACAAAAAGCAAGATTCAACTTATAAGTAAAAAGAAGCTAGAATACAAAGCAGAGAGAAAGACAGACAGAGAGTAAATCTCCACAAACCATAAAAAACATCAGTGTTTCTGCTCTGCAAACTCAGCGGAATCTAACAGAACTGGGCCAGTTTCTCTCCACTGGACCAGATGTTCAAGTGGGCCTCGTTCCCATCGTAGTGGAAAATTACACTGGAGATGGGATCAGTTTTAAACATCAGTCCCTGATGACTGTGACCGAGCAGTTTCCTCTGCATTGAAGCAGCAGGGTGACTTCTCCCGCTGCCGGGGAGACTTCAAGTAAAATAAACCATTTTAAATCGGGCAAAAGTTCCCAAACAAGAAAAGCCTCCAATGATTTGATGTTTAATTGGGCCAAACTAGAACCATGACTGAACCGGAGCCCTACTGTGGATCAGGAAGAGGGGCCGGTGGATTTTGTTGCACAAAATATTAGATCGTTTGACAAATGTAAAGGCTGGGCCCATATAGAAATACTTTAACCGTACCATTTATTACAACTCACTTCCATTTTAAATAACAAATAACAATTTTTCAAACAATGCTGATGCGTCTTAGACATTTTAATGTATTTTTCAGCCATTGGTTTCCATTAATTACTATTAGAAGACTATTGAAACATGCCTTAGATGTGTGGAATCCATCTGCATTGATTTCTGTCAAACTTACAGTATCACTGTGATGAAATGCAGAGCAGAGTTTTCAAATCAATAAGCACTTAAATAGCATTAATCCACAATGATAACATTGTGACACACCTGACAAAAATGAATGCAGACTCACTGCAAAAAGATGAATCAAGTTTAAAGAGTCTGCTAATTGATTTTTATCCCATAAAGAAATTAATGGAAACCGATGGCTGCCTGGAACAGAAGGAAAAATACATTTAAAAAAAAAATTAACAGTACAGTACAGTGGTGCTTTTAAAGGAAATAGTCAGAATCTGAGTATTTTAGATAACTGTAAAATCTAATGGTGAAATTGCTTGGAATATGTCAGCAATATGAATAATGTACATTACTGTACAAAAGTGTTACGGCACTAATTTCTTATTACAGCTATTCATTATTCTTAGAATGTAACTGAAGAAATTCTTTGGTAGACTGTTAATTAAGGTTTTCAGATGATGCTGTGGCGATCTACTAAAAGATTATTGGATAACACTTCAGAATAATTTCCTGGGACGATTCCTTGAAAGAACTACGTAATTTGGTAAACAATAGAGACAATGTTCAATTGGTATACTTCTAATTAATAAATTCCAATTATAATTGTTAGCTTTTAGTCAGTTGAACAAGCAAAAATTTAAAATTAGTCTATAGGCAAAAAAATCGTGTTTGGAGAACTTCTTTTGACTTTTAATACATCTTGTGTTTTCCCTTAATGCAATACCTCATTTCCTAATTAGTCTGCTGACAAGAGTCACAAAAAGCTCTATAATACTGACGTGAAACAAAACCACTATTATTATACAACTTTATACTTGACAAACCCACCTGAACGTTTAGCCACCATGACTGCACAGACAGTTAGCCGCTGATAGCTTGATTGCTGTGGCATACCGTTCTTTTTGCCGTGAAGACGGAAAAATAACAGGACTGAAAGGTTACTTGGCTCCAGCTGAAACGCAGCAGCATGCCGAGGCTTTGGCCGTGCACTCGTGTGGTTGACTGCCAATGATTAAAGAGCTACATCAGGCTTTTGGCTAACACGTACTAGTAAAGCTATGCCTCTGATTTCATATAGTTCTAATGTGCTGCAGCGTTGGAGATGCTGGGATTGAGAACTCATCACGTTATCTGTTAGATCTTTGACTGCTGTCTTGTCAGCTACAGTGGGGAGCTGGGAAACTGTTAACTGAGAGCTATCACACATGCTAGAAGGACTGTGTTGGTTCTGTGCCGGCTGCAGTGTTTCCTCCTGTCACCACGTCGGAGAGGAAAGCAGATGGTTTTGTAGCAGAAGCTGCAGGGGATCAGCGGAGCAGCAGTTCCATGACAACCAAAGACTGAACTTGTTAGCTGCTTTTTATAAAAGTTAAAAATAGTTTTTCCACAAGCTCACGTTCCTTATCAGCACCGCCTGCTCGCAGATTGTAAAAAGACTGGAGCAGCAGTCCGAACACAATGTGCTGTCCAGGTCTTACTGATCCAGCTGACAGTCGGGTTAAAATTGTATGACTGGGATGAATAATGCTTCAATTCAATTAAAAAGAAAAGTAGATACATGGTGAACATGAGAAGGAAAGAGGGATGATGACCAAGCCAGAGAGAAAGAAGAAAAGAAGACAGAGCAGTTAAGTAATATTTTCATTCCAGATTTTGTCCACGGGGCTTTTTTTCTTTCCTCTGTTCTCCTTTATGAATACTTTCATCCACCCTTCTATTTCTCTAATCGCATGCTTTAATAACTCCTCATTATTCAGCAAAGGTAAAGGTATCCAGGTCGGCCCGTCGTAGGAAATCCAGACACAACATTTGGAAGCGCCAGGATCTACTGTGAGTCTGGAAAGACGGCTGTTTGGAATTCCTGTCTGGTTTGGACGTGGTGGGAAACTCTGGATGGCTGATGGGGATTTTAATCTTTGATGGGTGTTTGGTCTGATGTGCACTAAAAGCGGCAGAGCAGTATGACAGTCAGTCGGGTTTCCTGAGTTTTGACTTTAAGATATTTCACTTTAAACCTGTTTGTTTCAGAATTCATTTAACATTTTTACTTTCAGAGTTGAGGTTAAATACCAAGAAGCCTTTTCTGCCTGTTCTTTAAATCACTTTTCAAATCTTACATAATACTTAGATATAGCTTACACCTTTATTCTACTCCCTTATTCCACTCATTCTTATCATGTTTCTATTCAGTTTGTTTTTAAAGCCTGTCTTGTTTTTTTATGCTGTATTTCTTTTATCATCAATGTTATCATCAATGTCTCTTAACTATGTTGAAACTTTTGCTCTATAAATAGTTATAGTATAATAGTTAAGATTTATTTGCAGATGAATGTGAAAACATTTGATAAAAACGGCTTCAATAACACATGGTGTCAGCATTTTTTCTCTTCACTTTCCAACTGTTTCAAGTTCATTAACAAATTAATCATCTGTACTTTTTTTTCTCTCGACTGGATGAGTTGCAACAGAGAAGGGTAAAGCCTAAATATTAAACTCCAGTCGGCCTGAGCAGTTCCACACTTTTCTATTTTAGCATGACATGATGTGCAGTGAAATAAGTTATTTTTGTATAGTGGAACTAGGAAAAATAAGCCCAAGGTTTATCTACAGCTCTGAGAATTAATAAGTTTGTACAGAACGGGATGCTGAATCATTTAATCTCATTACGCATTTAAAGGTTGTTGAAATTTAAAGGCATTAATTTTACTATAAAATAAAACGGATGCCTATTTTAAGACAAATACTAAAGAATTTAAACGATGTGGTTGTGAAAGAAGAAACGGAGAATAAAAAGATCTCTCTCACCTCTACGATGTCGTCATCGAACAGCAGCCAGAAGCCGTGGCTCTTGACGATGGTGATGTAGTGTCCGCGATTGGGACCACTGCAGAGCGGAGGAATAATAAAGTGAGACACGTTGTGAAAATAATACCTGAAAGGCATCACACTCACAGCTAACGGTGGAGTAAGAATTTAAACTTGGATGTTATTGTTGAGGCAACGCCAGTGAACATAACATGGAATAACTGCTCTAAAAACATCAATATTTAGTGTTAAATCTTTGTCATTTGCCTTTGTGTTTACATATAATGTTTATCCACCTGAGAAAAGCTCATCTGCTAGCTGAAGACGATCCTGTGACTAATAACTTGCATATGCTCACTTATTCATCAGCTGACGTCAGCTAATCCATCTCAGAGGACGTTCCAGATCCCTGATTCACATGAACTCAACATCTGAATGTGGCTGACAACAATTCAAGCAACCAAAACAGCAGCAGGCCGGATTTACAGGATACATGTTGAACTTCTGCAATAAAGTTCTTACCTTACTTGTTACTGTTTTATTATCTTTTATGTGAAGCCTTCTATACGTTTGTTCTTTATAAATAAACTAATGAATTAATGACAGAATGATTTCGACTACTTTTCTTTGTTCATTTATTAGCAAATTCATAGAGATGATCCAAATCTTCTGAAAGGTTTTGGTTTGAATACAGCACACAGATCATTTTTGGTCCAAGGATCAGCTGATTACATTTTGGTTTTGTTGGATGGATCTGGATTTACAATTTAGTTGATTAATAGATCAGTTGATGGACAGCAAACTAATCAATTCCAATTTTTGTGAAGAGTTGCTTTGTCTTTGTTTACTGACATTATGAAGTTAATCCTTTCAGGTTTTTTGGCTGCTGACCAGACTACATAAGCGGTTTCAAAAATCGAATTTAATTCTGATGCAAATATTGAACCACAACAAACATAAATCCCTACAGATGCTGCAGGTTTGACAGCAGAGAATTGTTGACTGTTCCACTTAATGTCTTCCACTTTAAGGGAAACTCATGGTACACGACTGCCATTTCTATGTCCATAACATTTAAAAAATGTAGTTAAAAGAAGAACCTACCTGCCACAGTGTACAACGACAGCCACCAGGTCGTACATACGGTCGGGGTTGGTGGCGTCCCCGGACGTGTTGAAGAGACGGAGCTCCAGGGGGAAGACGACACGATAGGACAGTTTGGTGTAGCGGTGCAGCTGGTCCATGTATTTAAAGCGCTTCAGGTGGAGGGCGAGGATCATCGGTAGCTTCTTTACCCTCATCCTGATGGAGAGACACAGAGAGAGAGAGAGAGGTTTTTAATGGACTGAAGTGGTTTTAATGGTGTTCCTGAGGCTTTGGTAGAATTGATTTTTTTTTCTTTCACAGCAGAAAAAGGAGTGAGTCATATGATGAATGTCAGAATGAAACTGAAATGACCTCTGAACTGAACTATGCACTCAACACTCTCAAGAGCAACTTTTTGTGGTAAAGGAGTTTTAAATTACAAAGAAAATTTCAAAATAAAGAGCAGGGCTTATAAAAGGTCGGTGGAAAAACAGGCAAGGCAGCGAGGACCATTTGTCTCCAAGAAATACTCAGAGGGCTAAAAGCTTTCCATGCTGACGCCATTACTGTTCCAGACCCCCTACCGGGAACAAGAAGTGTGTTTTTAGACTCTTTGTGCTCCTCCTAATTCGGCCGAACCTTTGGCTCGCGCCCTCGCAGCATTCTGCTCAGTGTTAACGCGAGGTGCAGACGCTGGTGACAGCACGGGCCCTTTTAAGCTAATGGAGGTTCCTGGGTGCACTTTGCAGGCGCTCAACAACGGTGGATAGGTGAGCAGACGCACCGGATGGACACTTCCTACCAGTTGGTTTGTTTTTTTGTTCTGGTTGCAGTGTGATGTAACTTAGCAGAGTCATTAATGTAAGACTGAAGACAAAGAGCAACGTCCAGCGGCTGTTAGACTGGCGTGCAATGATTAATAATAGGCCTCTTGGCCCACATCGACTCTAAATACCCATGATGGACTTGTCAGAATGTAACAGGAAGGCCTCGACTGGTTGCTATAGTAACGTCAGATGTGGTTTTGGGGTTCTTTCTAATAGAACAAACTGAAACCGTATTTGTCCGCTTAGAAACCCTTAAGTGGCCGTGCCATGCTATATATAGCTGCATGACTGCGGTTATAAGCTCTCCTACACAGCTATGTAGAAACAAAGTTTCGTTTAGATGACAGCTTCTCATAGCAAAGAGCAACTACTGCTGCTAAATGCCCCAAAATCTCCTATGTGGTTACAGCAACAACCCCCGCTTTAAAGATTTTGATCGGTGTCAATTTCAGTAAACCAACCAACCAACCAAAGGAAATGACGGCATGATTACATTTGTACTAGGAGAGGACAAAATCAATGTTGCCATGACTATCGCTACATTATCTTGATAATGACAAACAAACAATATCTGATGAAGCATTTTAAAACCACAAGATACATAACTGGAGTTCAGTGAGTCAATAAATGTTGTGCAAATTAGCATTTTTTGTAGAATAAAGGCTGTTTTTAGGTATTTCAGGCCTCACTCTGTGACACATTTTGGTAAAACTGAACTGATTATATACTTAAAACTGTACTATATCCAATATAAGAATTTGGTAATAATATAATCATATAGAGGGACAACAAAATTGGGGCTGTGCAACTAACGTTTATTTTCATTATCGATTGATCTGACGATCGTTTAGTCTTTAACATGCCAGAATATAGTGAAAAATGTCTATCACGATATCCTTAAGTCCAAGTTCACGTCTTCAAATGTCTTGTTTTGTCTGACCAATAGCCCAAACCCCAAAGATATTCAGTTTGCAATGTTATAAAATGCAGAAAAGCAGAAAGTCCCAACAATTCTTTAGTTTAGTTATTGAGCTGCCCTAACTGTTAACATTGAAAACCACTCGAAAGAAAGAAAGAAAGAAAATCCGATTCTAAATCTGCACGGCAGGAAATAAAAAGCAACTAGCTGGCGATGACACCCACCTTTTCTGGGCTTCCTGTTTGCTGCGACACTGCTCACAGTAGTATTTGTATTCACTACATAACGTCTCTGTGTTGCTGAAGCCCCTGTTAAGAAGACAAACACACACACACACATTTACCAACACAAATCAACGTTTTAAAAAACCTGAGAGTCCTGATGTAAAATTCAAGTTTTTTTCCCCATGGCGTTCCATACCAGGTGAGCGTAAAAGACTAATTTTCCTTTTCATGGATGATTGATGAGAGCCCCGTGTTACCTGAGACAGTGCGTGATGGAGGTGTTCTGCTCCACGTCCACAGACAGATCCAGGAAGTCTTCGTCTTTACTGCTCACCTGCAACGCAAGAGAAGACGCTCAAGGTCACATGGATTCTCTCATTCTTGTCCTTTTTGGACAAAAAAAAACAGTTCTGCAATGCAGCATTAAGAACAGATGAAGGCCCAGCCAGGTAAACATGTACTGTAAGAATGTGGAGAATTTAATTAAAGAGGTGCCCTGTGGAGTTTTCATGTAAACAAACAAAAGTTATGTTTATATTCACCAAAACATGTATTTCTGGTTTAACTTCTTACAGTCCTGCCTGTTTTATATTTCTAATTATTTGTATTTTATAAGGTTAACTTATGAGCCTAACTGTTAACTTTGTTTATATTTTTGGCATTGTGTATATTTGGGATTTTGGATGTCTTTTTATTGATATTTTATACTTGCACTCTTTATATTTGAACTCTTTCCTACTGTATTGCAACTGCTGCACAATAATTTCCCTCGGAGATGAATAAAGTTCTTATCTTTCTTATTTCATGCTTAGTGTAATGAAGCATTTTGTAATTTTTGTTTTTATAAATCCTAAAAAACCGCCCCAGAGTTTGCATGAAAAAGCTTATTTTTTCCGGCATCTCACTCACAGCTTCACAGTTGAGGCAGCGCGTCTCGTTGGTCAGTGTTCCCTGGAAGATCTCATGGACCCAAGTCTGTTGCGTTTCCTTTCCTCCTTCCCCTTCTCCTCCTCCCTCACTTCCTCCTCCTCCTCCTCCTCCTCCTCCTCCTCCACCATTCTGCACCAGTTTTCCATTCTGCTGTCGCTCCTGGCTCTTCTCCTCCTGGAGCAGGTCTGCGATGGTGTTGAGGAGGTAGTTGAGGAATTCGTGGGCGTCCTGCTGCATGTAGTTGTCAAACAGCTCTGAGAGGAACAGATGTAAAAAGACAGAAATATGTTGAAATACAGTAATGGAAAAAATATATATATATATCGGAGGTATAAAGACACAGAAGTGAAAAGAGGAATATAGAGAAGGGTGTACATAAAGACACGGACGGGGAAGGAAGAAGTGTTGAAGAAAGAGAGAACAGAAAATAAACATCGCCAGCATGTGTTGGCGAGGAGAAATAGAGCCAATTAAGATCGTCACTTCTTTTTCATCTGCTTTCCGCTCCAGGATTTGGCTGACAATTTTATTTCCTCAGCTGTGAGATTAACTTCTCAGCTGAGATCACCCTCCCCTGCCTCTTTTTTTCTTCTTCCTCTTCTTCTCCTCTCCTTTTCTCCGTCTCATCCCTTTCTCCCTCGCCAATCGGTTAACTCGTCTGTGTAGCTCCGCGGTGAAAGGAAGTCTACGCCTCACAAACAACTGATGAAATAACCTTTCAGATTTTGCATTTCTAAACACCTGGTGCTGGATAGATGTTTTCCAGAGGAAAATACAGTTTCAGCTGCACTTTCTGGCAGAGCTGTGAAGTCTCAACTAATACAAAAATCTACAAAGTGAACATTTTTGCTTTAACCAGAGGGGAAGATCACTCTCTCCTTCCTTACAATACAATATTAAAACCTCTAACGAGACCTACCATTTTCTTTTCTCAGTCGTGAGATGAATTTCTTGGGAGGGATGACGCCGACCTTCTTCTTCTGCGTGGCGATGCTGTTGAACAGGTCAGCCAGACAGGTGAGGAGGGACTCCTTACGACGCGGCTGCACCTAAAGAGAAGGACACACCTGTCACTGCACCGGACACAGTTACCTTTCTCTGATGTACAGAGCTATAAAGTACAGGGGAGGTGAGGCCACGTCCTGCCTGAACCTTCACACTTTATCTAATCTATGGCAGTGATATGACAAAAGCATAAACACACACTCCGTGTGATATTGATGACCTTTAAAATGTATATTAACTCATTAATCAGGGTGAGAGGTAACTGAAGAAGAAAACAGTTAAAGGAGGTTTTGAAGTCTCTCTCTTAAGGCATTATTGGCCCAAATATAAGACGACCCCCTTTTTTTCCCCAACACCTGCTTTTAAAAAAGACTTTCTGAAGACAAGAAACACTTTATCAGACTTGTCCGGTTGGGAAGGTTAGCCCACGATACGATGGTTCTCATTCCTGAAGCCTTTTCTCACATAAAAGTGAGACATGAAATACTTCCATCAAAGCATAACACACAGTAAATTCAATACTTGTGTAGCTTGTCCAAGTCTATCTTCAAGTGCAGCTAATTCTTCATTTCGCTTATCAGTCACATACTCAGAAACTCTGCGGTCAAGCTCTTTTTGAGCTCCTAACCATGACATGTAAAGACTTTCTTTTTGTTTTCAGTCTCACTCTGTGGCAGCAAAACGTGTTACATGATGAGCCACTGTATTCACATACAGGACTTTGGTGTTATTTTTGTTGCTCCGGCCATCGATTCTATTGGTTATGATAAGATTTTACAGGCCAAAGTAATTACTGAGGTCTCGTAATGTGGCAATGGCGCTAAAAATAGGTATGTTGGGGCAACAAACACGAGCGGCCAGACGATCAGACGGGCTGAAAACAAACCCCCAGGGTTGGTCAAAGTTATTGGGAAGGGAATACGACAACGTACCAAAGTGAGCGCTGTTAACATCCATCAGACTCTCTTTCTGGTTCAACCTACTACACTTACATTTAAGGATATGTATATTAAGGTTCACTCACTTTCAGTTTTACCTCCATTTACAGCGGTTTAGATAATCTGGCTAAACTATTAACTCCTGTTCACAACCATCTGATTGTCTGACCGCTAATTTTTGTTACTTTTTTAAATACCAATTTTTAGCAAGCTATGAAAATAAACCCAAGCAATAATAAACCGCAGTTTTCCTTTAGTTCTTCCAGGGCTGACTAACTCTAAAAACACATTTTATCTAGCCAAGCAACATTACGGCTACAAACAACCCATAATGCAACACTCTCCTAATGTAACAACGTCACCCTGTAATGCAGTGCCTGGACCTCCATTCAAAGAGAACATCTGCTGAATACCTACATGTCTAGTCCTTGAATATAACACAACACCCATTTTTCAAACATTATATCCAGAAAAAAGTATTAACTCTTAGATTCAGGTCAATACATTATTTATGGGGGTATTTTAGTGCATTGTTTTAGTATGAGAAGCCAGTCCACTGGCGTTTCTCTCATCACTTACCTTGTACGCCAACACCTTCTCCCTGAACGGTCGACAGAAATACAGAGCCTGCAGCACTGAGTTACAGTAGCAGGTGTTGCCAAACTAGAAGAGAGAAACAAAGACAGAATGAGACACGAAGAGAAAGACAGATGCAGGACTGAGGGGAGGAGGGTATGTTCCTGATCCTGAGACATGTTCTGTACTTTGATTTAAAGCTTAAACCTACCAGTAAAGCTACACCGTCTTACATTTTACACCAACTGAGCAGCAGCAATACATGTTGCTAACTGACACTTACATTGACCAATCCGAAGTAGTGTTCATTAACGGGAAACTGTTCCGGTCCAATCTCCTTTTCCAAGGCAGAGGCATTGGCGCCCTGAAGAAGAAGAAGAAGAAGAAATTAATATTCAGGAAACTTCTCGCATCATTCAACACATCCTCTGTTAAAAACTAAAAGATGTATGTGCAATGGCACGGTACAGTAAAACAAACATTTCCTTTACATATTTAATGTGATTGTAAAACTATCCATCAGAAAGAAACCCTCCTTTGTCCTCGTTTCCTGTTTTCCTGCTCTATTTTCTCTCGGCTCTGCTTGACTGTCAACCATCTGTTTGTTGCAGCTGTGTTTCCTGCTGCGTTTTCTACATTCTGCTTTTCTCTGCGTCAGTCTCATTATTGTTTGCATATATTTCATAACTTTTACAATAATTAAAAATGCATCTTTGAGTCGAAAACATGCGTGACTCGAGGTAAACCGTCAACCAAGTCAGTTCTTTAATATCATTACTCAGCTTCGATTGTCTGATGTGACTGGTGGTCTGTCTCTCTGTGTGTGTGTAAACTGCTTTAAGTTAATGTCTAAAAGATCACCAACAAAAGATTTTTGCAGTGTTGTCAACAAAACTTACAAGGAGTATATTCTGTTTCAAGACAACACATGAAATATTTTAATTTCATGCCTGTAGCCGTAGAAATATCACCAAAAACTGGCTCGTCTCACCACATTATCTGGGCTTTAAACTGACTTTTTTCACGTCAGGGTTTTGAATAAAATGCCCTTATGCTTAAAGGTTTATCATTACAGGTCAAGTGCTTGGCTATTTAGGACGACAGTATATTTGAGTAATTTTGTTTAGGGGCAATCATTATATCAATCAGTTTATCGATATAAGGCCATAAAATAATGGAGTCAAATAATGGCTGATCCCACTGTTTTGACATGTGCATGACGCATGTTATTAAAGGCCACTTCCTGATTCTGTTATACTGTACAGCGCCCAAAAATCCCCAATTTTCCTCACATGACTCGGCTGTGAACTGAGTTCAAAAACATCAACGAGCTGAGAGGAAACTTCATGATGAGGGCACTTTCCTGTGGTACAATAATAACATGGGTTGTACCTTTATTTGTGAATAAGTGTGCATCTCTGTTTATTTATTTCCTTAACAAGCCGGACAAGATCTAATTTTTCTTCAGATAACAATTTGAAAGTCTGCATTTTACAGAGAAACGTTCAAGGGCCAGACAAGAAAAGACATGCAAAGGTGCTGTGCCAAAATGATGGTTACAAAACTCAAATAATGCTCAATAGGATTTTTAACTTGTAAAATGATGTTAAAGAAAGAACATTCAGAACCTGTAGTTGTATAATATATCTCCTTGTGTAAACAGCTGAAAAAACTCTGCATGAGAAATTCAAGTTTGTAAACATGTAGGGAAAAAAATGAGAATTTGTGAACCAGTTTTATCAACGGTGAGGTTACAGACTTTAAAAAAAAGATCTGTGAACGTCTGACTACAAGCAGAAACTCAGCATTCAGCTCCCACACTGTGTAGGACCCCACACACACACACACACACACACACTTAATTCAAACTCAAGAACAGATTTTGGCAAAAGCAGGGTTTGGGGATTTGCAAGACAAGACAATAAAGCTGTTTAAAAAAAAAAAAAAAAAAAAGTAATGAAACTGAAATGACCCCCAAGCATCTAGCAGCAAAAAACATGAAGCAGAAACATGACTTTCACTGCATGAAGCAGTTTAAAACTCTTAAAGATTGGTTGTGTTTTACTTTATTATTATTATTATTATAACAACTTTAACTCTCCAAATGTATCAATGTTTTTGGTAAATGACTCGTAAATACGCGTACCATGACTAAAATCTGACCAAAATGGGTTTATTATTGTAAAAAGAACTGAACTTAAAGAAATGAACTTTTATAAGCTGTGAAATTGAACAGTCTTTCAGTCATGATAAAACCTTTTGTTTCTGGATGTCATCTGGTCTGAGCTTCTAGAAATCAAATATTATATCAAGGCAGGAGAGAGGAGGAGGAGGAGGAGGAGGAGGAGGATGATGATGATAAGGATGATGCAGCTTTTCCTTCAGGGGTGAATGACTACATAAGTGGAGCCACGCCATTTGTTACTCATCATCACACTGCAGTCCATGTAAAGTCAACAAGAGGCGAGCAAACGAAGGCCTGGCTGAGGTTATTTATCCAACAACACAGCGTCCAAACAGCACAGGGTTGTAAACAAAGCCAGTGCACACGAAAAACAAGGCAAAGGCAAACAGAGAGGAAGGCAAATATCTGTCTGGAAAAGGGGAGAAAGATGTGTTCAATATGTGCTGTAAACACACGCTCACATTAATTTAAGTCTTCAGCGCTGGTTTGACGTGACAACTGTGAAATGAATTGATGGGAATGAAAGCGAGCTGAACTCTGCCGATCGTGCAGGGCAGCTTGAAAAACCTTTTAGCCACCAGCTTCAGACAGCAGGGCTAAATGACACTGATCATGTTTATTAATCATAACATGATCAGTCTAGAGGATGCTATGAAGGAAAGCATTTTACTGTCTCACGTCAGCATCTCGACAACCTTATTTTCAACTGGCTGGGTATCATCTGAAACAACACTTTCTGATTTGAAGAAGAATCCTTATTTTCATTTAACAAAATATGTCATACATCTAGTCTAAATGATGTGTGTGATATGACCGAAAGCTCCAGAACAGCTACTAAATGGACCTTGCGGTGAGACTGTCGTGTTAGAAACTTCCAGTCTCAACTTTTAACTAGAAGTGCTCAGAAAAATGAAAATTTCAACATCTACAATTCTACGACAACTGGGCAACTCCATCTGCTGAAGAAGACCGTGTGCTGCGAATCGAAAGCTCCAGAGCAGCTACTTAATGGACCTTGTGGTGTGACTGTTTTGGTTGGCAAAATTATGGTTTAAATCTTGAAATATGTGATCCAAAAATAAGTAAACAATACCAAGCACTCACACATTCGAACGTCTTCATTACTAGCGCTGACACAAAACAACTTTTGGTACCGATACCAAAACAATTAGTTTTGATACCTTACTTACACAAAATCCTTTAATATGAATTAATATTAAATAAAAGACGCCAAAGTTCTCAAGTGTTAAACGTTGTCTATACATTGGAAGTGAGCCGAAATTAAAAATGCAATAAATCTGTCTTTCAGTACTTGACAGTTTTTGTGCTACAGACCCATTTATTTGGTACCAAAAAAAGTATTGAGGTTCGATACTTAGTCCTAATCAAAGTCTTACATAATCTGGTATTCCAATACTCTATATTCCCCAAATTTGGAAGCTAAAATTGTGATATAAACGTGGTCATAGAAGGTGGGAAATATAGGCATGCGAGACTAGATATCACCTGGGACTCTGATGTTGTCTTCCATTTGTCTTTAACGCAGAGTTACAGTTAAGCAATAAACGAAATAAACAATAAACAACCAGTTTCTTCATCAAGTTCACATATCTATTGACTCTTTACTACATTTTTTCTTCTCTGAAAACATGAACAGCCATCCCCAAAATGTTTCACATTATCGACACCGAGGTGCGACTTCCCAGCTCTGGCTTGTGCAGCCCTACTAGTGACTTTCACGGTTTCACCAGCTAAATTGATTTTCTGAAAGACAAATACCTTCCGGGCAGCAACTGGTAAGCTGCCAAAGTGGCAAACCTGCCAGACACAGCTAATATTTAGCCTCGTTAGTATTTGTCTACTAGTTGCTGGTAATTTGCCACAACGCTGCTGGCCGTCACACTTAAGTGGGTTACATGGCGTGTGGTCTTTAAGACGCCGTGCATTTACCAGCCACAGTGGCTCAGTGAAGAGCTTACTTCTTTCAGCACACACGCACAGTAACACACATACTGTACGAGCACCAGCCGACAAATTAGAAAGTCTGCCGCCGACTTCTCCGTGGCATCTGTCGGTGTGTCGGCTCTGAAAGGTACAAACAGGATAAGTTACAGTCAGAAGTTAATCTTCTAGCTTTAAGCTCCCCTGCAGAATAAACAAAGGCAGAGCTGTCGCACTAAGTGCCACGAGAGCAAATGAAGCAGAGTCACAGTGTCTGACCTTTCTTAACCTTGACCTCCCTGTGGCAACCCGCCAAACAGGCTGCTGTGCCTTTGAGCAAGGCGCTGCAGGGTGGCTGCCTTGCGGCTGGCCTCCGACCTCCCACCTCCCACAAGTTCTGGACGTGGATCAACGGAGCATCACGTCACCAAAGCCCCCTAAAAAGCCATTTAGGAGCAGGAGACGGCTGCAGGTTTAACTCCTTGAAAGCACTGGACGTGTGGAGCTTTCGTGGATACCTGGGAACCCAAAAGGTGACGGACCATGAGGGCTTCTGCTGCTGATTCTGAGACCATGAGCCAAGTGTCCGTGTGGAGGAACCCATGACAGGAAACGCCGGGTTTCCCCACCAGTCGCAGATTCAGAGACACCAAGTGTTCACATGCGTCCAGCAGCTGTAATCACGTACCGCAACGAGGGGACCCGAACTGGGATCTTCGTGCGGGAGACCAGTAGGCGAACAGCTTTGCCCCAGCTGCCACAGAGGGGCTACCGTTGGACCCGGCGGGCTAACGTAGCTAGTTCTCGCCCCGTTGGTCAACCAACCCAACAAACTCCAGGCGAACCAAAGCCGGCTAAGAAACCACCAGACGGGCTCCGTTTGTGGTTAACACCGCCGCGTTTCTAAACCGGGGAGCCGCCGTACAACTTTCTGTAAAAACCCTGCGTGTTATTATCCTGTTCCTCCCCCGCCACCGTGAGGTTAGCGGACAGGCTAGCAGGGCGGCTTAGCTTTAGCGCCCCGGCTCTCCAAGTCCGGGAGCCGGACGGAGGCGCAGCGCGCAGAGGCCGGATCTCGGCTGCTTACCATCGTACAAATCGAGGCGATCTTTCGGACTGTCATCAGTATTTCCATCCGTAAGCCGCCATGCTGGACCGAACCCCCGGTGTTGAAACTGATCAGAGCCGACGCGGCTGCAGAGTTCCGGGAGATCCTCCTGCCCCCGTTCGGCAGCAAGAACCGTGAGGACGCGCAGAATAACGTGCACAAGAGTTCCGGTCGTGCATTTCAAAATAATACGCAAACTGAACAACTTAATAAATAAATGAATAAATGTATTTTTATACTCATCTTTTATATTACATTAATTCACCCACCACCTAATAACCTGTAACTAATTTGCAAAGCTACCACAGAATTAATGTTAGTTAATGTTGGAGAGTTTTGGGATTTGTGTAAAAGAAGAGTCTTTTTTTTTCTTCACTTTATCTTATCTTACTATTCTTTTAGCTAAAGCAGCTGATTGATTTAGCTGGTTTAAATTGTTCACTGTTGTGCTTGTCTCACCTGTTGCTTCAACCCGTGATTTTTATTACCCTGCAGAATACTTATGTTGTTTATTTATTAATTTATTTGCGACGAACGCATTTGTTGCGTCTTATTTTGAATGTAAAACGCGAAGGTGAAGCAGCTTCCTCCCGTCCAGCCTGGGGACGCGGTGAGGGAGCGTCGATTCCTGACACGGGGCTAAGATCGGCGGGCGGTGCTTCGAGCCGCTGACGGCATGGGGCCTCCTCCGTGTGTCATTTCCACTTTTGCACAACAGCAAAACGAGTGATGTGCCGGTTTCGACAACAGCGCTGTTCCTGGAGGACAGAATGGCCCGAGATTGAAAACAAGCACCGCCTGGATGAGTCACAAGGTGCAAAGACAGTGGCTTGACGGTCTTTAGTTAATTGGCCAATTAGCCACATTTGATGTATTTTATCTAAACTTTTAACAATTTTTTTATTTTCTTAAAAGGAAATGCCCTGTCATAGCAATATTTTGGGGGCTTAGTTCTCACTATTCCATTAGCCTAGTTACTGTGTAGATTCAGATTATCAATACAAATCAATACGATCAACAAATAAATTATGATGTATTTTTATAGATTAAGCTACCCTATATAATTAGTTATAATTAGCCCCACCCTTGCCAGCAGCAACATAAAAATGATGCGTACACATTAATGTATCACTAATTATAATCCATTAATTCAATATTCTTCTGAAATTGGACATTTTGCACAGTGAGTATTTTTACTTTTAGTACTTTAAGTATATTTTGATGCTAACGCTTGTATTTTTACTTAAGTAATATTTTGAATAGATTACTTTTACTTGTAATAGAGTATGTTTTATTGCTATTTTGTTTAAGTAAAAGCTCTGAGTACTTCTTCCATGCACTGATGAGTTTATGCTTTCTTCTCTCTGAAATGAAACTAAAGTATAATACAATATTAAACATTTCAAACGATGCTTATGATTGTGCTCTCACCGGTCCCCTAAATGAACATGAACATGTATTTTGTGTTGCCACATAGAGTCTCATCTCAGTCTAATATGACTAATTTGTTCAGCAGCTTAAACCTTCAATTCCTTGTTTATTGGCGCCCGAGAAGCTTAACGATAATCTGGGTCCAGGCTGGAAAGAGGAGCCCAATTTAAACTGGTCTCATGGGATTATTAGAGGGGATGGTCAAAGTCTGCCTCCCTCCCTCTCCCCTCTCTCTGCTCTCTGTCTGCAGTCAGACGCATCTGGACTCGGTGCGAACCGGAATACTTACCAATAGCCTATTTTTTGTATTTATATATGCATCGTATATTTAAAACTGTTTGGTTATTGTGGTGTTTTAGTGCGTAAAATGATGATTTCTCCTCGCTGAAAGATCCACGGAGGGGTTAAAACTTTTTCTAAGCACTCAGTGGAAGAAATCTCTGAACTGGAGCTGGAAAATATTTGGGAATTTTGGACTTTTCACAAAGGATAACCTGCTTTTTTCCCCCACAGAAATTATAAACTGAAGACTGAAGAACAGACTACAGGATACCTCAGGAGATCCAGAACGCGGAGTCTCTGCAGGGACATTATGGGGATCCTGGAGTGATTTTCCTCGGGGCGGAGGGGTTTGCTGCTGGACTGTTATTTCAGAGCGGCGCTGATCTGAGGGCAGAGGGGAGCTAAATGCGGCTGACTGGCGACCCTGCACCGGGAACCATGAACAGCAGCAGCGGGTCTGGCAACTTTCTGTTGGTCCCCATACCGGAGTATCCCCTGCTGGACTGTGTGCCCAACAAGACGGTGAAGATTGTGGTGCTGGGGGCGAGCAACGTCGGGAAAACCGGTATGGATGGAAGAACTGGGGAAAATGCAAAATTCAACTGGATGAGGAAAGTTTTTAAACATAAGCTGAAACTTTAACTCAACAGTTGCCTTGTAGGGATTGAAATGGGGGGAAAAGGGTGGCTGAGATTTCATGCATCTCAAAAGTAACAGATGATCATGCAACTTGTTATTGTCAGGAATATCCTTGTGATATATTTTCCTAATAGAGGTGGGAATATCGTCGTGTGCCTGAAGGAAACTAGTGGACATGTTTGAAATGAATAACCAATCCTGAACGACAGGGGGCGACATTTTGCATTTTCAAATATTTGATTTATTTGTTTTTTATATATATTTAGCTTTTATTCATTATAATCGGCGGTGGAAGAAGCATTCAGATCCTTTACTTAAATAAAAGTAGTCATGCCACTATGTAAAAATACTCCATTACAACTAAAAGTCCTGCATTCATAATTGTACTTGAATGAAAGTACAAAAATATTATCAGCAAAATGTAAAATATCAAATGTACTTGTAAGCAGTATGACAACGTTCAGAGTGTTATATTATTTATTATATTTTAGATTATTATTATTGATGCACTGATGTGTTGGCTGTATTTAAGTTGCTGTGGAGCTAATTTGAACAGTTTTATATACTTTTCAGTAGTTTAATCTGCAGCACTCATATTTTATAAGTTGCTCATATGTTTTGTGTGTTAAATCTTAACTGTAATAGTAACAAGTAACTATAACTGTTAGATAAATATAGTGGAGTTAGTACAATATTTCCCTCATAACATGAAATGTATAAACTCCAGTCAACTACAAGTACCTCAAAATTATACTTAAGTACATTTTAAATTACTTAAGTACTTGAGTAGATGTTATTAGTAACATACCACAACTAACAGAGAGATCCCATTGAGATTAAGATCTTGTTTTGGAAAGGGGGACGGGGGTCACCAGGCTAGCAAAGAGACAAAAAATAAATAATTATAATAGAATGAAAAATGTCAAATAACCAATATGGGCAAGGAAAGGTCAGAGAAAACAAAGGTTTGAGAGGGTTTATTAATGAGGATATATTATTCCACTTCTTTCACTTTAGATTTCAAAAGAAGTGGCGGCTAATTTGTCTGATTGGTGGTAAGCGAGGGAGTCCAACTCAAGTTTAAAAGTAGAAACAAGTCTTTTTTCACTTAATAGTAAAAATATAAGTAACTAGTTGTACGAGAGTTTAAAGTTCGGTTTACTCATCACAGGCAGGACTACTCAGCCTGTGAAAACAGTTGTATAATATCTTCTGTGTCTCTGGCGGCAGCTTTCTAAAGATAAACGACTCAAAATAACCCCGATGATGTCACAGTGATGTCATCAGGGTTAGCTCACCTTGGGCTTGGAGACAACAAACAAATGAATAACAGAGAGTCTGCGTTACAGACTGGAGGTGTAACGTTAGAAAGACATGGCAGGGAGGGAGGGTTTAATCAAAGATGCTATCCAGGTGCATTATGGGAAATGTAGGCTTGTTCCCATGCTAGGGACTAAAAGTCAGGATATCTCCGCCTATGCTGCTCTGATTTAGACCGATCTTTTTTTAAACTGTATCTTGTGAGTTGCCTAACTGTATAAAAGTGCAGCACTAACATGCTGGAGAGGCCCTTTAATGTGTAAAATCTGTGAAGTTATGCTTTAATACTAATGGAAAGAAAAGCTTCTACCTTGATAAAGCTAACGCGGATCCTAAAAAAAATACATAAAATGAAACTGGCCTCACAAAAATCAGCAGGAGTTTAAAAAAAGAATCCAGAATCCCCAAAAACAAGAGATGGGTGAGACAATGATTAACCAGCATTAGATAACGCATGAAGGATTGCAACATCAGATTCTGAGGACTGGTGAATCATTTTCTTAGTTCAGACTTTGGGCCTGTTTGTTTAGCTCATCTCTCCGCTATGAAAGTCTTCAAAATTAAAAAAAAATGCGTGTAACAGAAAAGGGAAATTCCTGCCACACTTGAGAGCAAACATTTAAGTGTTATATAGGTCAGTAGGTTGCAGCAGGTTAGTGGAGTTCTTGTTATTCCAAGTATAGAAAGTTAAAGAACAGCAGCTGCTTTTATATTTAATGCACACTTTAGTACAAGTTTAGAAAATTGGCACATACAATCATGAGTTTGACGTCTTCTTCCCTTTGTCATTGCACACCCCAGAAATTAATTTTCTGCATCACTGATTCAGAGTTTTCTTGTTTCTTTTCAGCTCTAATTGTCAGGTTTCTGACCAAGAGGTTCATCGGGGATTATGAAGCAAACACTGGTGAGTTTCCATCCATCTGTTTGTAATAAGAGAAGCAACATTTATCAAAGTCAGCAGCAAAAATAAACGCATTTACTGACTGACTGCAGAAGCCCTCTGCTCTAGAAAAAAACCCTCCATTATTGATCCATTCATCCATGCATTCATTCATCCGTCCACCTGTCTCTTTCGTTCTCCACAGGAGCGCTCTACTCCAGAAAGGTCACACTGGATGGGGAGGAAGTGTCGCTTCAGATCCAGGATACTCCCTGTGTCGCTCTCCAGGTAACTCATGGAGGCAGAGACACAGCAGCCGTGTTTCCATCCCAGAGTTTTCACGGCACATTATGAATAGAACATCTGGATGGAAACAGCAAAATGTAAATGCCCTCCTTATTGAGGTGGTCTTTGCTACAAACACATTTGTCATGACTTTACTGTGACTGAATATTCTCATAACGCAGCATACAGACAGCTGACATAGCTGAAAGTTTATCTTAAAACAATTCCTGAAGATCTGTACATTTTTTTCGTTATAGAAGACATAATACAACTACTACTTCTTCTGGCTTTTTACTCTTAGACAGTTGGCGTCCAACAACAGGGTGACATTAGCTGAATCAAGCTGTTTCCAGAGTGTTACATTTCTCAGAGATCAAAAACTGTGGCTGGTGTTGTGGCAAAATGTGCCTTCCCTAACAAAATTGTGGACAGGTGATGGGTCGTGGAGTTAACTTCCTTGTGGGATCAGTAGACGGTTGTGGTCTGAGATAATAAGGCTACAAACAAGCCAAAAGTAGGTAGGCTACTTTGCCCATTTAATGCTTTGTAATCTTGTCACAGATTTAGACAGACTGTCAGTGGCAAAAATGCAAAATGGCAAACCAACATCAGGCATTTGGAAGAGTTTAGTGATTTAATCAAACCTACAGTTTGTGCTCAGTTTGCACCTTCTGGCTGTGCAGGAGTAGTTAGAAAAGGTTTGTTTTTTAGCTGGTTAGTACGCTGATGCTATGCATAAAAAGTACATTTGCTCATGTAGCAAGAGTGTAGCTAGCTTTAGCATGTAGTCTGTCGACGAACGTTGGTACGTTGGGTTAAAACGCTCAAAAAGTCCCAATCTTTGTTCTTCGTCGTTGCTGAATGTTTTATCTAAAGGCTGAACTTATCAAAGGCCCAGTTAAAGAAACTGCCATTTTTATCTCAAAGCAATTTCAGGAATGTATTTGAAGAGAGAGGAAGTGACCTTCTCCTCGCTCATGATGGGTATAATGAGTGCAACGTGCCACACAGCTCTCCCTGCTCGACACCGGCAGTCTGTTTACAGAGCTGCTCATTTCCTACAGTACACCGGGGGCATAGATAACGGAGGATGAGGAAGTCCCCCTGGCAGGATAGGGGGATGATGGTGACCGGCTTCCAGAGATTAGACAGAAATAATTGGTGTGTGCAGAGCAGAGAGGTCGAGGAGTTACCGAGCTTCTGGAAGGTTGTTAAAAGCTGCACCAGGAGAGATTTGTAAAACTCAAAACAGAGGAGCGCTGTAGATGAAACTGGTTAAATCCTCAACAGCAGTAAGTGAGCACTTTGTCCCGAGAAAACTGAACTCGTCTTCAACTCTTGATTACAGAAAATATGTTAATTATGTGGACAAAATGAGGTCCAACCTGAAGAAGTCAAATTGTTCCTGCACTGACAGCTGGGTGGTCCGGTGGGTCGGGAGTCACGAGTTCAAACTCTGAACCAGCAGGTGTGTGTGTGTCAATAAACAGCCATTTGTCTTGGCAATGTGCCTTTTCAGTAAAATCTCCACCTGCTAACTCACTTTAAGCTGCTCGGGATGGATGCATGGACATTTTGAGGGGAAACTAAATGTACGTTGTGCTGGTATGGCACCTCCATCGGTTGGAGGAAGACACATCAGCAGCCTTTTTTGAGGTTAGGGAAAGATTAAAGCAACATTAACATTGTTATGGGATGTGAACCTCAGTGTCCGGGATCTCACTGGGAATTCACCGCACCACTTCCTGCTCTGCCACTGAAAGTAATCATGGGTTATTTTCAACCAGTTAAACAAATGATAGTCGTTTTCTGCTGAGTGCCGAGTCTCGACTATCAGTCTCTCGCTGCTGCTTTAACTGTAAGGAATGAGGAAATGTTTTTCTCTCGAGTGTTTTAAAATAGGAAGCTCTGTCTGAGTGTTTACCACCCGCTCGATCAGTTTCCGGAAAGTCTTTTATTCACTCGATAAGTACTGAATCTGTTAGTCGGCTGACAGAAAGTTATTTATCAAAGCAAAGATGTCAAACATTAGTTGGTTAAAGCTTCTCAAGTGTGAGGATTTGGAGGATTGCTCTATTTTATATCACTAAAAGTTGAATATCTTTGGGTTTTTGGACTTTTGGTCGGACAAAATGAGGAATTTGAAGATGCTGCGAAAACACAGAGGTGAAAGAAGTATTCAGAGCCTGTACTTAAGTAAAAGTAGAAATACCACGGTCTAAAAATACTCCATTACGAGTATAAGTCCTGTACAGAAGTACAGAAGTATTATCAGCAAAATGTGATTAAAGTATCACAAATAAAAGAACTCATAATGCAGAATGGCTCATTTCAAAGTGTTATAATATTATAGAATATTATATTATTCTGTTTTTATCACTAAGGATTACTTGTTAGAGCATTTTAATATTGTAGTTTGTCAATGTGGAGCCAATTTGAGATATACTACTGGGTAGATTACTTGTATAGTACTGCATAGTATCATATAAGCATATCAAATGTTTTTTTATGTAAAAAGTAACTAGTAACTATGAGTAAAAAGTACAATATTTCCCTCTGAAATGAAACAGATTATAAAGAAGTATAAACTAGCATATAATGGAAATACTTAAGTATGTCAAAAGTGTACTTAGGTACAGTACTTGAGTTAAACGTACTTCGACAGATTATTTGATGATGATTTTTACACTTACACGTCTATCTGTGCATCTTTTTCAGGATGATGCTGAGGGCCTGTACTGCCAGGAGCAGATCAACAGGTCGGACTTATTTACTTAAATATGAATCAAACATAATAAAGTAATATCCTGCATTAACCATGTAAATAACTGCACTTCCAGGTCAATCTACTGGGCAGACGGCTACGTACTGGTTTTCTCCATCACGGACCACAACAGCTACCGCACTATCCAGCCGCTGTACCAGCATGTCAGACGCATACACCCCTCTGGAAACATACCTGTTATACTGGTCAGTGTGTGTCTCATCAAAACGCAACATATCTTGCCTGTAAAAGCTCTAAATTGTACGAAATGTTGGTGATGTATTATGGAGAGGTGGTTTCATTTTACTGTTCAGTTTGTTTTGATTTCATGCTTGCACACCAAGGGTTTTTTGCTTCAGCGCTTAGCCGAGCCAAAGTCTTTCACTCCTTGTCTAGAGCAGACAATAACAGTTTACCTACTAACCCTAATCCCCATAATCTAATCTATCCTGTAATCTGTAATCTGCTGCAGGTTGGCAACAAGAGCGATCTGCTCAGAGCCCGACAAGTGCCGGCAGACGAAGGCGAGACGTTAGCAGCTTCACTAGGTGGGGCATCCTCCTCCTCCTCCTCTTTCTTTTTTCTTCTTCTGATTTTAGTCTTTTTTTGTCTTTCTTCCTCTTCTTTCTTCAACACATTATTTTCATGACTTGTGGTCTTCTTTCTCCATCTTTTTGTCCCGCCTCTGGTTGTTTTCTCCAAGACCGCACACCCTTTTTAATCATATTTAAAATGCAGTGATGCAGTCACACATGCACACAGGACTTGCCTCACGTAGCCAAAACTGTGACTTCTGCGAATGTAACTGCATGCATTGTATCTCATGACACATACGTTGTGTGTATCAGTGTATCTCAGTATGTCATCTGGACTATTTTGACCCTGGACAAGCGTAGATACAAAAATGTGTTGTTTTCTTCATGAAGCCTGGTTTGAACTGCTCACCTGATTCCCTTTTTCTCTTTTTACCCCTCCTCAGGCTCACTGATAACTTTCTCCTTCTTGCACGTTTCCTCCTGTCTTTTTACATCATGTTGTAGCTTATTTTATTCATCAAACATTTGTTATTTGTCTTTACCTTCCCTTCGTTCAACTCCCATGACATTCAAAAAGCTTGAAGATGTTTTCTTTTTGTGCAAATGCAGCTAGTACAGCAGACAGAATTTCCCACAGTAGCCAATTTGTAAATGCATCTGGCAGATGCTGATTCAAGCTCTGAATGAGACGAAGACACACACACACACTCGCACACACACACACACACACACACACACACACACACACACACACACACACACACACACACACACACACGTCTCTGGCTCTTTCTAAACTATATCCTGCTTGCTGCCTAATGAATGAGGAATGCTGAGTGTTAGCTGAAAGATAAGAGCGACCCTGATCTGAACACTGCCTCTGCTCACAGGAGGGGTTTACTTTGAGGCCTCGGCCAGAGAGAACCACGAGGGAGTCCACGCCGCCTTCCTACACCTCTGTCAGGAGGTGGGACTTTTTGTTGTTTTTGTTGTTAATTTACTGGTTTGTTAATCTGCGAGTTAAGGATGGATGATGTCAGCTGTAGCTCTGTTTTTGTCTGCAGAACCCTTTTTTTTAAGATATCAGGATATTATGTGCTTTGAATCCACCAAACTTTCAGGGATTTTCACTTCCTGTAGAAACTCTGATTACACAGTCAAAATACAAAAATACCACATATTTCTCTTTTTGGACTGAAAGAGGAATTGTAGCACACATTGGTCTGTTCTGTATATTTGCTTTTCTGGTAGAGTAATAATACTTTTACATTTGGGTGTGTTTAGACCATCTGTTTCCAGTTCTGTTCAATGTCACGCTTGGATATCAATTTATCCAAGCGTGCTTTAACTGATAAGGTGCTTTAAAGCTGCACAAATCAATATGCCTACAACTGAGCCTAAAACATTCATCTTCGAGCTCATTGTTTAGGTTTTCTGGCCCTCAGCTCCAATCGCTGCAGGCAGCTGTTTCCAGCAAAAAAAGGATCCGATAACCCAACTGTATACTGCCTTCCCAGAATTAAACAAAAGACAGACAAAGTTAGCAACTAGCTGGTGAACATAGTGGAGCATTTCGCAGCTAAAGGGACAGATATTTCCCTAAGCAAGCTATACAGAGCTAAAAGGAGAGTATAAAATTTGAGTTATATTCATCAGGTGGCCAGAAACATGACTCAAAATCAATGATAATGTTGCTGGGTGTGCTAATACACTTGCCATAACAACTTTATAAGAATATAATATATCAATGTTGTGTTTACAGCTTGTTCTGCTGCCCCCAAGTGGCCAAAAATAATTTAATTCAGCTTTAAAATGTACTATCCTCAAGGACCTTTGATTAGTTGATTAGAAAAAAATAGATAATAAATTATAGATGTATCTGTTCATATTCTAAATAAAGTAGCAGGAATATAAAATCCACAATAATGAAGAATAAAGAAAGTATTATAGTAGTATAGTGTAGAATATTATAGTAGTTGGTAAAATAGTTGTTTATCCTGTTAATATTCTTTTAACAATTTTAAGATTTTTGTTTCGGTTTCAGAAACTAAATTGGTATAAAGTTATTATTCTTACTAAATGTCTGACTTGACTTGGTTTGAGGTTTGACTTTTAGTCCTGTAAATAGACACGACTTGACTTCTCTACACTTGACTTGAAGCTTGTCCCTCCAGACTTGGTCACAGGTCTGGTTTTATTTCAGCGAGAGTCACCGTGTCCTCTTGTGTTCCAGGTGATCCGGGCATTGGGCGGAGGGAACGGGGAGAAAAGAAGAGGAGGCCTCCACCTGGCCAGACCCAAGTCTCCCAACATGCAGGAGCTGAAGAGGAGGTTCAGGCAGGTCCTCTCCTCCAAAGTCAAGTCGGCCACAACGCTCTGATCGCAGGATGGGACACGTGGCAAAGATAAGAGCGTCCATTGAAATAAAAAGGTTCTAGTCTTTCTTTTTATGGAAGGCTGAAGAAAAATGGCAAGAGGCCTCGATATCGAAGACTTTTACTTTTAAGTTTGGGAATTCAAGCCATTAGTGGCATGAAGAGGCACGGCTGACCTGATCACAATCAGTCGTCATCAGACTGACGGATAAAGACAAATACTGAATGGAGCTTTCTGGCAGCTTGGCTCTTCTCTGTTTTTTGGACAAAGCTCGCTGTCAACATGACCTCGTCCCAGGTTCAAGTACAACAAGGATGCTGCTCAAAGCGAACACGTCAAAAACGGATAAACAAACAGCTTGTGTTGTGTCAGAAACTTGGCATGTTTACCACGAAGGACAGTGAGTGTGACAGGGTCACTGTAAACCTTCATGTCTCGGTTTTCTTGTGGCTGAAAAATGTCTCTCAATACATCACGACAAAAATGAACAACAGTTGTTTCTAATGTCCTGTCATGTGACACAGAGTCTCATTTTACCCCTAGCTGTTACAGTTTCCTCTATTTTGGTTTTAATTGAGATTTTTGTTTTTTGTCGTCTTTGCAACTAAATGTTGCTCAAAAGACTTTTTTTTTTCATTTGGTTCAAGGTTGTTAATCCATGCCAGAATTCAACTTTGCTGATGCCAAATAAATGAAAGGCGAGTCTCCGTCCTCTCTGTTGCAGACTTCGTCCTGTTAAGAAAGTAGTCTGAACCAAAACAGGAAATGACACGAAAACGCAAGCGTTCAAGGCTTTACACCGAGATAAATGCTGACATTTGACAGCCAGAAGGGAAGCCTAGTGTAACAAAACACAGCGAGGACAAACTCTAGTTATGGAAGTCAATGGCTGCCAATGTATGACAAAATTAAAGTGTAGAATTTAAAAAAAACAAATTTCCTTTTTTACATTTGAAAATACATCATTACTGCCAAATTAAAATTTAAAATGGAAACTTTATTGACAAATAATTTTCAGTGTACTCCAGTGTCATAATGATTATAAAATTGAATGTAAAATGTACTTTTTATTTACATTTTCAAATTTTGTACATAATATGCAGCCTAAACTTGAAAATGGAGCTTAACTGTTGAATTAAGTCCTTTTAAATTATTTCCAATAAAAGTGAAAGTTTTTATAATATCACCATTATCATTAAACTGACCATTTACATTTCATTTTCTTTTAAAATTAGCTTAACTCAGGACATTTGTATTTTGGCCTGAATTGTATTTTCAAACATGAAATTGAAAATTGGATCTTACATTTTTTTATTTTAACTTTGTCACACAACATGCGCACACGAAATGGAGAATGATTTATAATATAAATAATGGCAGCCACAGGCTTCCATATTGAGCTGCTTATTCACGTGTTTTAACTGGTATGAATGCCAGAGTCCATTAATGCTTTGCTTAAGTTACACGAGCTGTAATTAGATTTGTTTTAAACCCCCAAACTCATCACCAAAATCTTTATATAATCTGGCAGGGTGACAGGCTCCACGTGACTCTCATTTACAAGCCCTAGTTCCCCTGTAATCGTGACAAAGTAAACTTTTCCACTATAGCTCAGCCCAAAGAATCTCTCTAGGTGTGAAAGTACCTTTAATGGCTCGCAGTCCGAAGAGTATTTCATTTCTATTGTTTTTCTAAGGAAGGTTTTAGTGTTCAGTCGAGTTAAATGTTGCTCCAGAGGCCTTTTGTTTTTTGCAACAAGAAGGAATTTCTGGGCAAGTCTCAGCTTCTTGGTACTAAGAGACACTGTGTTGAGCTTCAACAGTTTGCAGGAAAAGACAGTATCCAGTAAGTCCAGAATTTACTGGTTTTGTTCATGGGTCAACATCCAAAACTGTTATTGAATTAATGGAATTGATGTAGCTGTAAAATGCAGTCTTTATTATCTGTAAAAAATATGGGAATTGGTTCAAGTATGTAACGGAAGTTGGGAAGTGTGTGTGTGTGTGTGTGTGTGTGTGTGTGTGTGTGTGTGTGTGTGTGTGTGTGTGTGTTTTCTGCTGTTCTCATGACCTCTCCTCTCATTGACTCACACACAAAATTCCCAGTAAAGACAAATTCCTCAGCATCTGGAATTTCTTTCTTGGTCAGTGAACTGCCACTCACACACACACACACACACACACACACACACACACACACACACACACACACACACATATATACCCTTACAAGATTGTTTGCTGACCCCAACTCGTGACCTTTTTGCCCTTTGACCTTTAAAAGCAGCAGGGCTCCATCAGATTCTGGAAAAAGGTTGAGATAAAGCCAGTCGTCTCGCTCACTGCGTATCGAGACAAAAATCCTGAGATGCCAAGACAAAAATAAATAATGTGTGTGTGTGTGTGAGGGAGATGGAGATTTCCCCCATCATTTTCAGCTACTTTAAATCCAATTTCCTCTTGTGTTTTCTTTTGAGACCCAACTTTGCTTCCCACACACACGTCACTCTTAAAGACCTCCTACCTGTGTGCCACTGGAACAAGTGTTCCTACGTTCTCAAATGAGGAATTCCTCCCTTTTTTCTTTTTTTTTCTCGATGCCAGCAATCTGTTCTAACATGGACGTTAAATGTGAGTTTATTTGATAGATGAAGAGTTAATGTGACATTTATGAGGCCAAATTTAGAAAATGGAGCCTCCACTAAGTGTTCCCTTTTTCGGTAAGGAGAAAGAGAGTGAGTAAGTGATCTTCTGGGTTCTGTTTCAAAACATAAGAAATCTAAATAACATTGACATTGTCACTAAATATCCAGTTCTGCTCAGCAGTAATGTCAGACAGGCTTGGTTTTGAGATGACACGACACAATGCTAAGGTGCAAGAAGGCCAAAAACATCAAATCTTGAAAAATATGTTCACTGCACAATCAGGTCCATGCAGACATCAAATAGAGAACACGTGCTTATTCATGCATGTACACATGGGAAATGTGGTTCACAACTATAGTTACCAAAGGCCAAATACAAAGGATGCTTTACAGATGAAACATTCAAAAACTGAGGATAAATCAATACAGAAACCAATTGGTAAATTTAAATAATAGAAACACACATCTGACATAAATACTGCACATTGGGAAAAAGCTTCATAAAGAGCATAAACTCCATTTCTATTATAAAGCTCACATCAAAATCCTCAAACCAAAATTCTCCATACTGCTTTAAATGGCCTTCATAGCATTTAGCTTTGAATTTAAAGCATGTTAGTGCCAGCTGTTGGCACACAAACACGTTGCTTGATCAATGTGGAACTGCAGTGAGGAACTGATTAAAAAATGAGCCATTCATAAGGTGTTCATTAGTATCTGTTCCTGTCCATTCAGTGTTCTTGTGAGCTCACTTGGCAAAACCTTTTTATACCCCAAATAGGAGGAAAGCTTTCCAACACTGAAGAATACAAACAAGCTGCTGCCATCTCCTCTGATATGTTTAGTCTGAGTCTGTTGACTCTGGACGAACAGACTTGTTGGCATAATGAAAACACTGTTTGGATGTCCCCATTTTTAATCTAATGATGTCTGCTATCTTAAATCAATAATTTGTTTTTGTTGAAATATAATTTTGTGTCATCTGCATAGCTGAGTATACATATTTGTGCGTAAGGGGTTATGGCATACCTTTGTAGCATACGCATGTAGCTGCTGTAGCTAATCCCCCTTAAAAAATGTAACTACACATCACAACAACGGCAACTAAACTACGTGGAGACCGCAAGAACTCTGATTGGTCAGCTTGGGCTGCTTGTGTTTACTTCTACGATTTTCCGATGCCGGAAGAGATTGCTGATAGTGAAGACGACACTGAAGAAAGAAAGACTTGCTTAATGTGATCTACTTCTTTTCAGTAATAAACATCTAGCAAAGACATCTCCACTGCAAACCTTCTGCACACCATTACTAATATTAATTAAAACATTAATTAAACATGCCGATTGCAGCGCATTAGTCCTATTCAGTAATGAGACAAGGTGAAATAGAAGTTACTTGGTTGTAACTCCAGTTCTATAAATATGTGTGTAGTCCACTGTCACTCTATATCATCAAATAAACAAGAGTATAAACAGAGTTACTATGCATGTTTAAGTATGAGGACCAATCAAAAGTCTTGTACAGGGCCTGAGTAAACACTACACAATGAACAAAACATTACCAGACTTATGGTAGGCTCGGACTAGAACTTATGTGTTTTGCTGTTTTGAACAAATTATGTAACTGTGTGTTCTTAGACATGCTTTGCTTTTAGCTAATACGCTAGGTAGCTTGGGATGATGCCACATGCATAAAAATAGCTTCATAGGCTCTCGTAAAGTTTTACAAATATTAAACCTTTATGGTTTAAAAACTCATAATGCAAACAATACTAATTAACCTTGCTTGTAGTTCGAGGGGTCCTGTCAACAGTTATTAAGACGTCTCTTCTATAATGGTGGTCTAACAGGAAACTGTCTTTTGGTATGTATAAAAGTAGACAGTTGAAAACATAGTTACTGACATGCTAAATATGTAGCAGACTGGGACAGATGAAATCACACAGTCAGCTTATCAAAAGCAAACCACCCCGAGCAACCAAACACAAACATGTGGGTGTTCTTGTTCTGGTGACCACTATGGGAAAGCACTTCATCAACAACAGCAGTGTGGAGGACATGAGCCAGCTGTGTGTGCATATGTGTGCGTGCAAGTGTATGTGTTTTAATGCCTCGTTCTGTTATCTTTAGGAGGCGGTAGGAAGTTAAAGTCAAGACCCCAAACCCAGAGAGAGGAAGAGAGACAGAAAGGCTGTAAGAAGATCTAAGACTTTAGGAAGTAAAACCAAATATGAAATAAATAGAAATGATGACAGAAGAGAAGCGAGGATGAGTCATGTTAAAGGGAGGTAGACAGTTGAGGGAGGAATGAGAGAAGATAGCGGGTGTTGAAGAGAGACAAAGTCAGCCAGATAAAAATGAGACAGAAAAACACAGAAACAGGAAGATTATCAGCTTGTTTGTCCAGACGTAAAATAAATGAACGTGTCAGCTTTCAGCAAAGCTTTCAGCACAAGACAAGATACTAAAAGTCTGGCTCCCCAACGCAATCATGCTGTTATGACTGACAGATAAATGCTGCTGTGAAAGGTCAACGCTGCTTGAGACTTTACAATGGCAGGCAGGCCTCGTAAATCCACACATTTTGAGTATTTCATTTTTGCCAGGTTTGCATCCAAACGAAGAATTTAAAGCAAATTAATGCGAGTTTACGTGTTGTGCGAATATGAATATGAGAATATAAGTTGAGCGCAGCGAGATAAACAGTTGGTGGCGCTAATTCTCCAGTCAGGTGCCGTTAATCCATTGCAGAAGAAGATTGCGCAACAGGATGACATAATAAAAAGAGCTCCAGTCAAACATCTAACAGTGGAAAACAATGTGAAAAAACATGATGGAAATATGGCATTTATGTTTGTTTTTTATGTATTAATGTGAGGAACATTACAGCCTCCTGAAAACATTGGGCAGCAGGGAAACATGCTTCCACATAGCTAAAATCTTGTAATCAAATTGGATTCAACGGACAGTCTTGATGTGATAATCTGCCTCAAACTACACCAACATTTGAAGCAATTAGGTGAAACTATATTCTATCATATACTTCAGCTGCTTCCTGTCTCGAACTCCAACCTCAATCTTTGTTTATGCCTTTTGGCCTCTTCCTTTCATTTCTGGCTGGATGGCTGGAAGTATAGAGTTAATGCACGAACAATATCTGAGGTCTGCTGTCTCTATTTTTGGCACCAAAGCTCCCAGTGGGCTACCCATTTAGCCTCCCATTTCCCCTCTTTCCCTGCCTGCCCTTTTCTCACTCTTCCTCTCTTCAAACAGCATTTCTTGAGACTAGGCAGGACATTCAAACTAAAGATTTACCAGTGCCAACAGTACCTACAGTGCCTTGCCCATGGACACTTCCCACAATAGTTGTTGAAGGAGAGGACAGCATTGTTTACTCAACCTTTCCACGCAGATTTTCACACCTGGTTAAAAGATTTGACGTGGAAATTCTGGTCACAATCTAGTCCTTTTCCAATCTCCGTCTAACAGTTTATTTTCGACCATGTCTCTGCCTTATGCCTCCTTCATCTTGGCTTGCATCATGCTTTCAAGATAAGCTAATGATTTTTAAAATGCTCTGATTCATCAACACAAATTCTGTGTTGTTGCAACTCACTGGAACGCTTTCAAGACAAGCAACTCAGATTTTCTTTCTCGAATGCAACTTGGAAGCTGATTAATTAATGAACCACATGAAATAACTAGTGGAAAACTATCTGCTTTATTTGGACCACTGAAATCTCAGGAATGTTTTCATTTTCTCCATATTGTTTTAACTTTTGCTCCAATAACTCATGTAATTCAGGTTTTTTATATAATGTAGGCTATTTCCAATGTTTAGGTACACAAATTTTAAATTAAGCCTCAGAATCCATGTAAACGTATTTAGCTGCAGTGCTGTAGTCAAACTAACTTGACATTCTGCAGAAAATATAGTCTTTTATGATAATATTACAGCAACAGTCTGACATTTTGGGAAATACCCTTATTCGCTTTCTTGCAGAGTCTTCCTTTTTTAGTATGGATTAGACAAATGAGATATAACATGTTAATTAGTTAGCTTTAGAGGTGTTGGTAGGCTAGTTTTCTTATCTTTGGACAGAGCCAGGTTAGCTGTGTCCCCCTGTTTTCAGTCAAGCTAAGCTAACCGACTGCTAGCTGTGTAGCTTCATCGTTCGACTGGCATTACAGTGGCATTAACCGTCTCTTCTCACTCTCTGCAAGAAAGCGAATAAGCATATTTAATAAGTATGTTTCTACATTGAAATGTTAAGAAGACTGAGAGAGTATAATATATTATTTAGGTTTAAAAGTTAAGAGTTAAGTTCTGGGAGCAAGATAACTCTTTGTACTGTTGTTCAGCGATTTCTTTTCACCTGAATTTATAAAGACACTGATATATCAGTCTCATCGCCTGGATTATATGCTAACATGCCTTTGTCAGGGTAAACATACCTTTAACCTTGAGTTACACTCTTCTTGCTAACTTTTTTCTCTTTAGAGATTATCGAAAAACTGAAAGCGCTGCTTGAAATCTTCAAGCATAAACCATCTACAGATATTCCCAAAGCAGGAGATTATTTCTCTTCAACAGAGTCTGATCAAAAAGATCTCTCTGATAACTCTATGGGAGGAGTGAGATTAGAGAAAGGTTTTAGGGATCCTTTTAGTTGCCATAACAAATAAACAGCAACCAAAGCAGCTTTGTGTGCAGCAACTTATGTTAGCTGCCTCTTGGACACTATCTGATGGACTGGTGCAGCTTCATAAGTCAAAGAAAGTCAGCCATCACTAAGTGGGAGTAAAAAACAGAAACCATGTGTTTGAGAAAGAGACACAGACGTTCGGTAGTGTGCGTTTTGCTGCCTTTTCCAGAGAGAGGTCGTTAATTAGAAACACATCGACACGCCTTTTTGTTTAAGTCCCTCCAAGATAAAGAGGCAGATGGGAGGCAGAAAGGAGTCGGAGGATGAGTCATGCTTATTGAATTATCACCATTACAAACACACATCCTACAAGAAAGAGGAAGTTCTCTGAGGGATGTTGACTCTGAAGTTCACAAAACTGACACAGCAGTTATCTCCCTTCACTCTGATTGTGTTGCAGAGGCTCATGTTGTGACCTCTGACAACGTGAGGTCTTCTTAAACCTTTTTAATGGATTTATGTTGGACGTGTGTGTGTGTGTGGTTGTTTCTGGGTGGCGGGGTCGTCCTTTATCCTTTTCATTCATGTCACTCTTTTTGCTTTTCTGCATTTCTGACTTTTCATCGTTCCCCCTTTGATGTGCGGTCATATTACAGACCACATCAGATAAGGAAAATTTGTAGACTGACGGAGGTGGGGCAGGCAAAAGAAAAGAATGGCGCCGAATGGACATTTCAACACAAGTCAATGCGGAATTGACTGCTATTAAATACAGTATGTACTGTAAAAGAAGTAACGAAGCTAAGTAATGAATCGTGACCTGGAGCTTGTTGTACCAGCTGTTTGTAAATTCAAAACTGGCTTACTAAATGCAGATTACGCATCACTAAATTAGTAGTTACCCCACACAAACTAGTTCTAGGCAAACAGATCACCTGTTGTTAACTGATAACACCTATTAACTGCCAGGTGTGGACTGAGCAAACTTACAAAAATAGCTTGCTAATATATGAACTGTTAAGTGTGAAGAGAACAAGAGGTAGAATGGAATATGAATGACATATATGACCAAACATTTTACCTTAATGTCGTTTAAACCTGCATTAATAGATATTTATACACAGTAGTCAAATGTGGGATCATTGCTGGTACTACCAGTACATGTCCTTCTGCTCAGTAAGGAAACACTGGGGAGTTACCCACTCAATTTGGATAACTCAGTCTGCTGAAGCCTAATATTAGGTCCAACTAAACTTCGGAGGGGATTTTTTTGCATGGAAAGAGGGCTGTGTATTCATTTGTCACAGTGTGATTGTACTGTGAAGGAATTTGATTTGTAATATCTCTCATCTGGCTTGGGAACGCCTCAGGAGCCCCCAGGAGGAGCTGGGTTGAGAGGGACGTTGAAGAAAATGGATGGATGGATTTGTAACGATTTTGGAAGTCACTGTTCCTACCAAGAGAACTAATTTCAGAGCTGTGGATTTCCAATATGGCCACCAGAGGGAGTGTTACGTCACCTGGGAGCCTTATATTCAGCTGCTGTTGCCACTGATGGTATGTGAAAACCTGTTTTGTCCTGTCTGAGGCCTCGTCGTGGCCTTCCCTCCACCCCCTCCACCTCTGCACACCGCGGTGCCAGTCAGTCTTAAGAATGAGGGGCCCGCCGTCAGTGACCGCTAAGTGGCCGTTTCATAAAGATAAGTGCCATTCAGAAAAGAAAGAGCTGGTGATCGATTCAAAGAGTTGCTTATGGCAAGAGACTGTCAACACCTGGCTATAAGGAGACCGTTGGGATGTGTACAGTAACCTGCGGTTGAACTCTGCTGTAGACCTGAGTCAAAATGAGCTCTGTGATAGACAGAAAACAGACTAAAACCTCCCCTGATGTCCCAAAATCAAAATTAGAAATAGTAGACATTTAATGTCCCTACAGTGTCGATGAACCAGGGCCTTTTTGGTCCATTACTCCTTAAAGCTATGTATAAAAAGAGTGCATATGTCTATTGATTATACCTAAGTCAACCACAAAGTAAAAGTAGTTATTTGAGTGATATCTAGAGGACTAGAGCATGTATTTAAATGTGTACTGCAGCGTTAATGGAGTCAGAGGGTTCATCTGGCAGGTCAGGACTCCACAGCTGGACTGATTTGTCTTGGTTTTGACATAATGTTGGTAGAGTCAGGTTTAGAGAGAGAGACAGAGAGAGAGCATGATAGAGTGGCATAGGTTACAACTTTATTACAGTAACATTTCGATGCCTTTACTTTTCCTGATCTTGTTTTAAGCTCACTGTTGTTTTTGACATTTAGGGGGAAAAATGTTAAAACGTGTTTGAATCATGCCAACCGAGTAAACCCCAAAGGAGAGGGTGATTAAAAAGAGGAAAATGTTGAATCAGATAATCAACTTAAATGCATCAGCCTTAAGGCCATAAAAAGTGCCGTTTACCCTGCAGAAATGTGCAGTTTGTTCTGCCACATTGTGCAACGCCTCATAACTTTTTACCACCCCTTACACTGAAGGACTCCTTTTGGATCCAAGTAGAAACCTCTGTTTCTGGAGAGGCTGGTTGGTGTTTCTGTATCATGCTGCCCTCTAGCTTTCAGAGAAGCACTGTATTGTGTGTCATAGAGGGAAATATAGTGTGGAGGAAAAGGTACTGAGGATCAGAGAGCGGTCAACCTTCACTTTCATTAGCTGAAAAATGTTGCATTTGACTCTAAGTTGTGTTTATTTTCACAGGATGCAGGTGAACTTTATCAGAAAGGATGAATTTAAAGATAAAAATGTTTAAAAGACTATATTGATTTATTTAACAGGGACATGGCACATTATTAAACATTCATGTCAGAGTGCCAGTTAGCCAAATGGCTGTTTTTCCAACCTGCACTCGCTGGTAATACTTTTTAATCACCCAAAAATAGAACATAACATTTGTATTAAAAATTATTAAAATATGAGCATGCAGATTGATTTTTTTTCTCCCATACAGCTCTAGGTTTTGTTCCACTGCTTTAAATTCTAAATTAAATTTAAACATTTCAGGACGTTTCAGTCTACACGACCTTATCAGGTACGTGGAAAAGCATCACAGTTCCTTAAATATTCATACAGATGCTAGTTAAAACTACAAAAATTAGGTCAACTGGCTAATGAACCACGTGGGGAAAACAGAGCCTGTTTTACCAAATTTGCAATATGCAAGCTCTTGTGTCATTTCCTCTCGTGTTAATTTTCACACAAATCAAAACAAACACTGTACTTGTAAACCATGTATGAGCTCTGTACGACTCGCAAACGTTAGTATTTGTTATAATTTTGTTATTTACAGATTATTCGAAGCACCTAAAAGATAATGAAATAATATGTAGAGTCTGATGATGTGATGATTTATTCCCTTGCAACACCCTGAGTCACGAGTGAAGCTGGAGTAAAAGATATTTTTTAAATTAAAAAAGGAGATTCTGTCTGCCTATAGTAAAAACCAGGGAAGGTAAAACTCCTATTAAATACCATGTGTGCATATAAAACACAGTGGACTCAGACCAGTGTGCTGGACCACATGCTGCATTCCTCTCAGTCGTCTGGTCTGCACATGAAGTTGTAAAAACATAAAGTAAATCAAACATTTCCATGTCTGACTGGACAAAACTGGAAGGTAAAACCTGCGTTGGTGAGTTCATAAAGTTCTGTTACACCAACCTAATAATAATGATAATAATGATCATCGTTTTCACTTCACCTCAGTCAGTGCGGCTTACAGCTACATAGGTCCTGATTGGATTTGATATAATCTGACAGGACAGGTCACACACTTGTTCTAGGTCGTCTCTCTCTCTCTCTCTCTCTCTCTCTCTCTCTCTCTCACACACACACACTCACATACATACACACACACGTACGAGCTGTAAACCCTCTTGAGATACACAACCAGCTGAGTTACATGTGTGTATCCTCATAATGCAGTGACACTCACTTGGTTCCTCGTGGTTTTGACAACTTTTCTGCCTTTTGGATGTAAGAACAAAAGTGGAAGTGATGAAAGTATCCACTGCTGTGGCGCTTTGGTGCAGAAGGATGACCTGTCCGTCTCATCAATGCATGGTAGGAAACCTTAAGTGAGAAAAATCAGAATATGATGGGTATAAAATAGAAAGAGAACATAGAACCAAATATGAACAACCTGAAATTAAAAATGGGCACAGTCAGTCTTTGTGTGTGCAGGTCTGGTCAGGTGGATTTTAAGAAGTAATTTAAAAGATGATACTGACTTTAAAGTAAAATTGCAGAACATGTATTGCTTCAGACAGATACTTTATGCACCCTCATTCAAGGCCCTTAAGGGTCTTATAAACATGCTCACCCTGCAAGCATATTTTAGATTTTAGAAGCAAAAGAAATTACATTTTTGGGCACAGCTCACTTTGGTTTGTCATATCTCAGAGGATTATGATACAGTACAGGTATGAGAGGTTCACACCAGATAATCCTGTTGTAGCTGACTGAGCCAGGTACAATCTCCAAGTCTAAAGTCACTAAAACTGCTCTTGCAAGATTTTAGTTTCCATTAAAATGACATTAAAAGTCAAAACATTATAAATCTTCTCCCAGCTTGTGTTTAAAGATTTGTTTGTCTTTGTCCTTTCATGAGAAAGTACATCACAGCACTGCGAAGACTATGCAGACTCAACTGAGAAAAGCAGTTATCTCCTCTTACTCTTCAGCATTTCCCACAACTACTTCCCAGTTAACTTAAATAAATGACGGGCACATTGCTGAATTTGTGCAGAAAAGTTTTCATAAGTAGAGAGATCATGTTTCTAGGGATGCCCTCATAATGTACTCTGTTTTTCATGATCAGAATCAGAGTTTCTCTACAAAATCAATTCACTTTTACTTTCCATTGTTCCAGGGAAGCAGCACCTTCAGACCGTCTTCCTCCAGCTTCTTGTGAGCTCTGGAGGTGTTGAGCCTTGAGATGCAATCACAGCGCCTTGCCTTCATCATCTTACCTCAAACATGGAAGCAGACACCAGGCAACGCTCCTGATGTCGACCCATCATCCCTTCCTCCTCCCTGTCTTCACTTCTCTACTGTCAACCATTTCTCTCCATCCCAACTTTCTTCTTCTTCTGTTTCCTCTTCTCCTTGTGTTCCCTCTTCTTCTTCCCCTGCTTTATCCCCTCATCACACTTCTTCTTCACCTCCACGCCACTCCTCTCCTCCTCTTCCACACATATATCTCTCTCCTCTGCTCCCTCCATCCCTGCGTGGCCTCCTGAGGTTCCTTCTGGTTCTCCTGGCCTCCTTGTGTTTACTGCCCCGCCCAGCACAGGCAGCCTGGTTTCAGGTCGGGGTGGTGGGACCGTGGGGGTGTGACCCTCTCTTTGCCAAGGCCCTTCCCAGTGTGGCGGCACAGCTCGCCGTCAACCGCATCAACAGGGACCCCTCGCTGACCTACGCTGCAACGTTTGACTATGCTGTGCTGCAGGTATGATGCTGATCTCAGCTTCATCAGCCTGGAAATAATGTGAATTAAATCACTAAATGTATCAGCATTATGTGTGCTGATATCCATAAATCATTTCATGGTCACAGTGTAACATCTGTGTGCAGAAAACCAAAGCTTTTCCGAGTTAGCAAAGGTTGATAAGTTGGCTGAGTTAGCTAAGGTAGCACCACTAAGCAGAAAAAAGCCATTTGCCCTTCATTTGGGAGCATGAGATGACAAGTTTGAGCAGTACGGAGCTGGTGCCAGGACGTGGTTAGCACAGCTTAGCATAAAGACTGGAAACATGGGGAAACAGCTAGCCTGGCTCTCTTCACGTGAAAAGGACACCTACCATGCCTATGCTAGTACAAGAAAATACCACATATAAATAAATATAACACAAAAGACCTACCAGTAGGGTTTGGTTATGAATTGATAGTTAGTTACTTAGCCAGATAAACTTTCTGACAAATGTTTCACCCCAATCCAGGGCAACAGTAGCAAAGTGAACCATTTCTGGTTTCACTGCTCATGATGGTTGAACATTTGACCTTTTTCTGTAGGTGCTGCAAGATGATTTTACAAACCAACTTGTCTGAGGATACAAACAGAAAGTTACAGGCTGGCTGGTTGGTACACTGATTCACTGATGGATTGATTCTCACTTTTCAGGAGCCATGTGAGACATCAAGGGCACTGGAGGCCTTCATGGGTTTCCACACCAAGGCCTCAGGGTACATTGGACCAGCCAACCCGGGCTACTGTGACGCTGCTTCAATGCTGAGCAAGGGCTGGAACAAAGTAGGTGGTGTTTCTGTGTGAAGGGTATTTTAGAGGGATTTTAGTTATGTGTGGTCACATTAGAAATGCCTATTGTGACATGTCCATTTTCTCCTCTGCTGTCTTCCTGCAGGCCTTGTTTCCTTGGGGCTGTGTTGGCTATGAGCTGGACAATGTTCGGAGCCACCCAACCTTTGCCCGCTCCATGCCAAGGCCCACCGGGGTGCTGCTTAGCATCATGAACTACTTCAGGTGGGCCCACATTGGCATCATCTCTTCCTCAGAGGATATCTGGGTGGAGACGGCCACCAAGGTTTGAATATTTTTCATTTCTCACATTTCTGCAAAAAAAGTACATTTTACATTTGCTCTCTTTTCTTGCTGTTTCAGCACCCTGATTTCCTTATTTGAGTTCATGGTTTTCTTCTGGTCAGTGTGTGTGTTGTCTCTGTCCCGTCCAGGTAGCTGATTTCTTGAGGAGCCATGGTCTGCCGGTCAGACTGGTCAGTTTTATGGAGAACACACCTCATGGCATAAGACGAACTCTGTCCAAGGTCCGCAAGATGAGAGAAATAGGAGGTGACTTCCAGTTTATTTCTGGTGTTCAGAACCTCAAAAAGGACCTTGCTATAGACCCTATTTTTCCTTCTTTAATGTTTATTTTACTTACTTATTGTATAGTCATGTCAGTTCTTCAGTGTTAGAAACTTGTAACCTGCAACTCAGTATGATGCCTCGTCCTAGTTGTGATCCTCTGCATGCACTCGGCGCTGATCGGTGGCGAAGCCCAGAAGCTCCTCTTGGAGATGGCCTATGACATGCAGATGATCGACGGCTCCCTGGTCTTTGTGTCCTACGACACCCTGCTCTACAGCCTGCCCTACCGCAACGTGACCTACCCGGCTCTGAAGAGAAACAGCAAACTGCTGCGGGCCTACGACGCCGTGCTGACCGTCACCATCGACTCACCCCAGGTGTCATTCTACGAGGCCTACAGAGAGGCCATGGAGAGGGGAGAGGTGGCGAGGACGCTGAAGCCACAGCAGGTGATGCATGGAAGTGTAGAGTTTGGAGGGGAGGGCTTGTGCACTGTTGCGATGCCCTTGAGGAAGGCAGTTTGAGCTGAAATCTGTCTGTGTCCTGCAGGTCTCTCCTCTCTTTGGCACCATCTACAGCTCCGTCCTCTTCATGGCTCATGCGGTGCATCGTGTTCGGCAGTCTGGGGAGTGGATGTCTGGGGGAAACCTGGCACGACACACCCGCAACCTGGCCTTCCAGGTACTAAGAGGATCGTGAATAAGACACACAGTATTTAAAACAGTCAGGGAGACTGGAACATACATTAAATGTACCTATGAGAACATTTAATTTGGGCTCGCTCTGTAGAGAAAGCTTGTTCAGTAGAAATATGTTGGTTGTCACAGTTTGGAGTCTAAAACAGGTCGAAGGAAATTTGGTAAATATTAATACCAATATATTAGCAAATGGGAGTTATGTAACCATGCAGGAAATCTAGAATGTATTTGTAACTTGTATAAATACAATTTACTAGGAAAACATATGGATTACTCCTGCATGGCCACTGGACCTAATTGAAAATGTTTTGAAAAAAAAAAAATCAAGGTTGTCATTTCTAAACAGCTCATATTTCAATTAAATTACAAAAAAAAAATCTAATTTTATCTAAAGCAATTCAGTGTAGCACTGATAAGAAACTGTTTCTAGACTCATCATATTTGTTTTAATGGTTTGTTTGATTTCCTAAAACTTTCTCTACCAAAATAGACAATATAAATGAGGAACCATATTACCATATGATTGTACTCACATTTTTAGTATCCAAACCCAACATTTCAAGCTCCCTGGCATGACAAAATGACAAAAGCTTGTAATAAAAGAGCAATTACAACTACACATCTTATTTACGTTGCAGGGCTTCAGCCACCCCATTAAAACCAACGACTCTGGAGCAGTTCTGCTGGACTACCTCATACTGGACACAGACGGGCTCTCCTGGGAGCTGAAGCCGACATACAGGTACAGGACTGTTGCATTATATTATATTGTAAGGTGTGCCTACACCCATACTCAAAGAATGGGATGTTATCTCAGGTGTTGCATTAAGAACTTGATCGAATTGATTAATGACAGGATCGACATGGAGGCCGGTATGGTGCGTTTCCTGGGTCGAGACATCCACTTCCCTTGTGGCTACGGGCCCAGGGTGGACCCCTCCTGCTGGTTTACTCCTGGAGTCATCTGCTCAGGGGGTTAGGAACACACAAATATATATATACTGCACCTCCATGCATGCTGGATGTTTTGGTTTACTGTGGAGACTTTTAACGGCGATCAGGGACTCTACAAACAAACATATTCCTGCATGTGGACTCCCAAAAAACTGTTTAGCTTGGATTGTTTATGTCAGTGCTTATAAATGCTGAACTAATGTATTTTATCCAAATATATTCTCTAGCTGTACAGAGCACAGCTGTCCAACCATTCTCATTAGAAAATATCCATACCAACATTTCACAGCTGCTTTTCAAACCTCTGTAAACTTGGATCAGCCATTCAAAGTCTTTGGAAAATGCTGACTAATGAATTTAAGATTAAAATGTTTTGTTCTTTAATTTGCGTTTCTTTGTTTCTTCAAAAACTACCTTTAAATGTTTTCCATCAAAACCCTTCTTCTTCTGTTGCAGGGGTGGATCTGTTCTCGACCATCAGCATGTTCCTCGGAGCGATTGTCGCCTCTGTTTTTGCAGTGGCACTGATTTACGGCATCAGGTACAAAGTCAGCAGGAAGTCTCAAGTCTTAAATAGTTAGCCTGGTCTGGAAGGTCTAGAATAACATCCATCCATTTTCTATACCGCTTAACCTCATCCAGAATAACATTATTACTGAAATTAAACTTAATTATTTCAAGGTAAAATAAGTTATTAAGAACACGTATTTGTTCGTAGTTTCGGGGTTTTTTTCACAAATAAAGCTGTTTTTGCAGTACAGCTGTTAGTTAGTTACTGGTGTAGTCTCTCACTCTATCCTGCTGTCTCCGCCTTGTCTCTTGTTGCCTAGGCAACGCATCAATCAGATTCGACTGGTTAAGGGTCCAAACAAGATCTTGCTGACTCTGGATGACGTCACATTCATAAACCCGTCGCTCAGCAACAAGGTCAGCCCCCCGTCCGATTGACTCTGACATCTTGTTGGAGTCAAACTTTTACTTGTATTCATTATAGAATTAAAACTATGCAAGAGGAAGTTTATCCATATTTCTTAGTGGGTTAAGACATTTCTTGAACATCAAAATTGGCGGTTTCTGTGTTACTGAGGTCGCCCTTAAGACGAGATGTTCAAATTAAACCTTTGTCTCACATCCTGAACTTGACTCCTTGTAGAAGCTGAGTCACAGTGACAGCAGGACCAGCGGCATGAGGAGCGTGTCAGACCGCAGCGTCATTTCGCCAGTCTCCACCCAATCCCCGGCCACCTACGAAAACTCCAATGTCGTCATTTACGAGGTGAGACAGGCAGTTTCATATGTACAGTACAATGACAACGCTCTTCCCAGTCCTTTCTACATTCTAAAGAAAAAAGGTTCAGTAGTCTTGTAAGACTTGGCTGATGTGTTTGAGCTGGACTGAGGCCTCGTCCAGGTGCTGCCAAAATAGATCAGAAAAACAGTTTCCCCGCCATAAACTTTTGACATTTTGGGGATGTTTTGTCAACCTTAATCCTTCAATTGTAACTGCTGTTTGGTGTTTCTCTCCTCCAGGGTGACTGGGCGTGGCTAAAGAGACTTCCTGATGGGATGTTTAGCAGCATCAACCCCAAAACCAGCCATGTGTTTGAATTGGTACGTGACTACTAACAGAAACCAGCATCATAAAGTACTGTTAAACAATAAAATTCAAACTTTGTTTTTGGCTGCAGATGAAGGACATGCGTCATGAGAATGTCAACCCTTTCTTGGGCTTCTTTCATGACTGTGGCGTGTTCGCCATCGTGACTGAGTTCTGCTCCAGAGGAAGTTTGGAGGACCTGGTGCTAAACGATAATGTCAAACTGGACTGGATGTTCAAGTCGTCTCTGCTATTGGATTTGATTAAGGTCAATATTGCGGGAAGGCAGGTCAGGACCAGATAAGAGAGTGAAAACTGAAATCTGACTTAAGTGTTTTCTGTCTCAGGGTATGAAGTACCTCCACCACCGCGGAGTGTCCCACAGTCGTCTGAAGTCCCGTAACTGTGTGGTGGATGGACGTTTTGTCCTGAAGATCACAGACTACGGCTACAACGAGGTTCTGGAGGCCCAGAGGTTCCCCTACATCCAACCACCTGCAGAGGGTGAGAGAACAGATCAGATTATGAACCGAGGTCACGTTTCTGTTTGTCCTGGTGCAGACCGTTTGTATGAGTTGCTGCTACAGTAATAAACTAATGCGGTTCTGTATGTTCCAGAGTTGCTGTGGACGGCTCCGGAGATCCTGAGGATCTCTGGGCAGCTGGGGGTTCACGGGACTCTACCTGGCGATGTGTACAGCTTTGCCATTGTCATGCAGGAGGTGGTGATCAGAGGGCCTCCGTTCTGCATGATGGACCTGTCCGCCACAGGCAAGACAACATGTTAGCATGCTGGTGTTAGCATTTAGTTTAAAGTCTCACAGAGCTGCTAGCATGGCTGTAGACTCTTAAGTCTTGTTTCTTCTGGGACTAAAATGTTAGAGGTGAAATTTTAACCTTTTTGTGGTGATAGATGAAAAATTTGGGGATCGCCAAAGTCATTAAGACTCATTCCCTGGGAACCATGAATGTTTGCATCAAATAGGCCTATCATTGTATTGTATTGTATTGTAACAGCCGATGTTTCTTTGCATTTTAGAAATAATAGAGAAGCTGTGTAAGCCTCCTCCTCTGTTTCGCCCGGTGGTCAGTCCAGACTACGCTCCGTTAGAGTGCATCCAGCTGATGAAACAGTGCTGGAACGAACAGCCAGACAAGAGACCGCGCTTTGACGAGATCTTCGACCAGGTAGATATAAAGTTTTTGGGTTATAGCTACATTTTGCCTTCATTTGCAGAAAATATCTACCTTTAAATGATATAAAATGTCTTATTAGCTGGTGCTAAACTGATATATTGGTTTGCCAAAGTGGCCATTTTTATAAACAACCTGTTTTGTTGTGCTGGTTACTTTATTGTTAGGGAATTCATTCTTCTTTTAAAGCACTACGCTAGTGTATTTCAAAGTTTACCTGTTGAGCAGGCGAGGTGGGTCAGTCTCCTTTAATAAACTGCTCACATTAAAAGAATTTTGTGTCCTTGGTGGTGTAAATTTTGTCTTACATGGTTTTCAAATCCTAAAATAATAAAATTCAACCGTTTGGGAGTCAATATTGTTTAGAAATTAATTCATTCTGATGTTTGTAGGGTGAGGAGATACTGCGTAATGCTTATACTGTACTTAATCTGTTGAACTTCTTCTTATGTCTTGTCCTCTGTATTGTATTCCTGCACTTCCTGTCCTTTATTGCTTCCCCTCCTCTCAGTTCAAGAACATCAACAAGGGGAAGAAGACCAACATCATAGACTCCATGCTGAGGATGCTGGAGCAGTACTCGTCTAACCTGGAGGAGCTGATCAGAGAGCGAACGGAGGAGCTGGAGATCGAGAAACAGAAGACGGAGAAGCTGCTGACACAGATGCTGCCTCCGTGAGTTAATGTAGACACACCTGCACACGAGCACACACGCAGATTAAAACATGCCGAGATGGTTGTACGTACACAAAAATGAACTCCATGCAGACACAGACACATATGGGCGCCAAATTCTGATATTGGCTGGATATGCAAAGCAGGTTCAGCCATAAACACACTTGTAGGCTACATTGCGGGAAATGTGCATAATGAATAATGAATGTATAATAATGCATAATGAATGTGCAAAATGAAAAATACACTCATACTGCAGAAAATGTGTCATGTCTATGAAGCGAAAAAGTGTTCAATATTAAATGAATGAATAAATACATATGAAATAAATTATATGAATGAAACAATAACACCCTCAACGCTGCTTCACCCTGTTTAGTTTTTGACAGAAGACACACAACATTGCAAGTCATCTCCATCCGTCTCTACGATCACCTGTTGACTTTACACATTTCAAACTTGTGTTTTTCTTCTTTCCTCAGGTCCGTGGCCGAGGCTCTGAAGGTGGGCGGGACAGTCGAACCGGAGTATTTTGACAGTGTGTCGCTTTATTTCAGCGACATCGTCGGCTTCACCACCATCTCAGCCAACAGCGAACCCATCGAGGTGGTCGACCTGCTCAACGACCTCTACACAGTCTTTGACGCCATCATTGGAAACCATGATGTCTACAAGGTGCTGTGTTTTAATCTCCTATCTTTTATTCACTCCTGCAGGCATTAAATCTCATAAGATACCATTGTTGCTCATTCCGTTATGTTCTACTCTAGGTGGAGACGATCGGTGATGCTTACATGGTGGCGTCAGGTGTTCCTGTCCCTAACGAGAACCGCCACACTGCAGAGATAGCAAACATGGCGCTTGACATCCTGAGCGCCGTGGGAACCTTTAAAATGAGACACATGCCTGACGTTCCTGTCAGGATACGTATAGGACTGCACACAGGTGAGGGAGGAAGGGACGCAAAGATAAGACACAAAACGTGCTGTTTTTTCTGTTGTCTCTCTACTGTCTACTCTACTCTCTACATATTCATTCGTCCTAATCATTTCCTAAAACTAACCTAGCTATAACTTAGCCACCTGAAAAAGTAATAACTATGAGTGTGTATGTTTGACTGTTGCAGGTCCATGTGTAGCAGGTGTGGTAGGTCTCACCATGCCTCGCTACTGCTTGTTTGGAGACACAGTGAACACGGCCTCTCGTATGGAGTCCAGCGGGCTGCGTAAGTTTCAGACCTACAAAGAATAAGACCGAACAAAATCTATTGAGAAACTGTTTATGGATAAAATAACCAGACAGGAGTGTTTGTTTTTGGCTGATCCAGTTTGTGTTGGCTGATCCAGTGAATTAAATTCTTTACAAAGAAGAGTTAGTCATCACATTGATGCAAAAATTTAATAACAATTCCATCAATTAGATTGACAGAAAAATAAGTAAGAAACTATTTTGATAATCGATTAATTGTGTAATTGTAAAAATACTAAACATTGGCTGGTTCCAGCTTCTTAAATTTCTTTGTCATATATGATAGTAAACTGAATATTTTGGGGGTTTGCACTCTTGGTCGTATAAAGCAAACTGGGAAACGTCACCTTTGCATTTTTCACTATCTTCTGACATTTTACAGCCAAAACCATTCCTTGATTAATGAAGAAAATAATAAGCAGATTGATTGATAATGAAAATGATTGTTAGCTGCAGTCCTATTGTTAATTCATATTATATTGTCATATCACACAACCATACTCTGAAACCATAGAAAGCATGTTTTCTTGTAAATTTTACTAAAATTATGTGAATGTCATGTGGGCTGCACGAGGATTTCTTTGCCTTGTTTTCTCCACTGCTGTACATGTCTTTCTGTCTTGTTCTGTTTTGTTTATTCCCAACCAGCTAGAAATTATAATATCCATTTTTTTGGTTTGCTGCAGCCTACAGGATCCACGTCCACCAGAGTACAGTGAAGATCCTGCGGGACCTAAATCTCGGCTACAAGCTGGAGTTGAGAGGCAAGACAGAAGTCAAGGTACAACCCTTTATCAGACTATCCAGGTTCCTGCATGTGGATGAAGTACAGACTGTCACTGCCTCTGTTTGTGTCCCTGCCATTCTGTCTTGTCTCTTTCTCAGGGGCAAGGAGTGGAGGAGACCTATTGGCTTGTAGGGAGGGATGGATTTACCAAACCTCTGCCTGTTCCTCCAGAAGTCAAGTCTGGGTAGGATTAACTGTCCTTTTTCCTCCTCCTCCTCCTCCTCCTCCTCAAATTTGAAAACTCTCACACTGGTCCTCACATGTAGCCATTGTAGATGTCCCAGTATTTACTGCATTCAAAAATTGGTAGGCAACAGTTACTTTTCTGGGTCTATTATATTGTCTCATGGTGTTTTTTTTAATTTTTTTATTCCTGCAAAAGCTGACACCAGATTAGAGCATCTAACGTAAATATCAGGTTTTGGTCCCAGAAACAGAATCAAAGAGCAAGTTCTTTCTACAGCGTTGTTGCACAGACACTCAAAAATTGTAGTGTCCACCCAAGTAGTGAACAAGTAGCTGAGTAGATTTGAAATTCCAGCATTTGTGTGTATTTGTGTGAGTGCTGTGTTCACCCTGTTCCCTTCGTCCCAACAGGCAAATGGCCCACGGGCTGCAGATGGCCGAGATAGCCCAGTACAAGAAACGGAAAGCCGAGAAACAACAACAGGAACAACTTGCAAAGAAGAAAAACTGAGGTAGTGTTATGCATAATAAAAAAAACTGGCTTGGTTGGCAACGTGACTCAACCTTTGGCTAACGTAGTTCGGGGACTTGTTAGCAAGGTGCCACTGCAGTTTGTTCAAAGTTTAGGAAGAAATCTCGGCCTCAATAAGAAGCAGCTGGTCAAACGTAGAGTTTTGGTGCAATGGATTCCTAGGCTTTTATTTTGAAAATGATTATTTATTATTAGAGAAATAGACACCCAGAAGTTCTCTATTTCCATCTGGAAACTGTAGCTTGACATGTTCATATTTTTGCTGTTTTGCTAGAACTTTTTCCTGACCAAACGATTTTTGCTCTCCTGCTCTCAGCACCAGCATCAGCATCGCAACCAACGAGTCAAAGGACCTGAAGCAGGTGCTTGACAAGGCAGTGAAGATGATCTCTCGTGTCCGTGTCGTGACCCAGCTCTACGCGCCCGATAGAGATGACAACGCCATGATGGACTGGATCTCCAGTTGGATTTTAACTGCAAGACTAAGACTGAAACTTCCTGAATCATCCTGATATTTCCTCATGAAATTCCCTGCTAGTGACCATCCACTGAGAAAGGTTTCCAGGAGGAGAGAGGGGCTAGTGAAAGCGTTAGTTAAGATTATCACTGTGTGTTTGTGTGTGTCTGTGTGTATTAACGGCTTGAGTTGACGAGATGAAGTCTGGTGTGGAACTATGTATAGGCCGAGGAGTGGTGACTCAGCAAAGCAGGGATCTACAGACACTGCCTGTCAGCAGCAGCCCTAATCTCTCTCTCGTTCCTCTCCTCCTCCTTCGCTTCCCTGTTTCTCTGTCTGAAGGGAGGAGAGGAAAGGATAGAGAGCTGAGGAGGCAGGAAGAGAGTAAAGAGGGGAAGAAAAGATGGCTGTTTGTGGAAGAATTTGGCATCTTGGCTTTGTGGTGCCAATTTATCAATTTTGGAAAACTAGAAATACTTACGAATATTTAGGTACTTAGTGTTGTAGTTGGATAGTGATCAGTATATCTGTTCATTTCATTAAACTTTAGAATTGGGCAGTTATTTCACAGAGTTTACTGTTGGAAATGATCCTGACTGTAGGTAAGAGATGATCAGGTTGTATTTTAGATTTTACTGTTATTGACTCAACTTTATTTTTGTAACCAAACCTGCCTGACAAACATTACAATAAATCTTTTGGTGCTCAAAAAAGGTTGATCTGTGGATCACTGACCCCACAGTTTTTCAGTTTAAGTGAGAGACCAATATTTAGACAAACCCACAGCGCCCCCTGGTGGTGCAACAGAAGATAAACTAAAGTTTGTTCAAGCTACAGATGGCATCCTGGAAGCTCTGGAGGATTATCCCTGCTGATCCTCTGTGTGTGTGTGTGTGTGTGTGTGTGTGTGTGTGTGTGTGTGTGTGTGTGTGTGTGTGTGGTCTGTTTAAAATCCATAAACTGACAGGCAGCTTACCTCGCTCTTTTTACTGAATATACATATGTGTTCAAACTGACTCCAACTCACACACACAGAGGTATTAGTGTATTGTAGCAAGAAAATAGGGATTATTAGAGAAAAGTCAGGAAAAAATTATCATAATTTTGTGTAGAAGAATTAGATGTTTGATTCTCTCTTATCCCATTCATCATCTCATGACCCCTCAGATACCCCTTTAGGGGAACCCTGACCCCAGGTTGCATTACAGACTTTACACCTGCTCAAACACACATACACACACACACACACACACACACACACACACACACACACACACACACACACACACACAGGAGAATGCTACATCCCTCACCACAAGCTTTTTGATGCTTTTTAAGCACTTACAATAATTCAAGGGTTAATGAGTTTTAATTAAAAATGTGTAGTGATAGAGTGATGAGCTGAAAAAGTCTTGTTTTTTGAGAATTATTGTATCACTGTATAATTAACTACTGGTTGTAATGGTTGGTTATATGTCAAAAAAGACGTGTGTTTTATATATGGTCCAGCAGACAGTGAAGCGCTCCCAACAAGCTGTCGCATGTCAAAGCTACAGAGCTGAGATTATCGTAGGATTTACACAGTTATCCAGGCGTTAATGGCAGTTTGTTTGGGGGCAGGAGGGGGTTAGTATAGATTATGGTATAGTGATATCGAATAATGAAAAGTATGGATTGGAAAGATTAGAGAATATTGAGGAACGGGAGATGTCCAGATTAAACCTGGATTATTTATGTCAATGCGATCCGCTGCCATGAGACGAGTCTACCGTCCCATCAGACATCACATATACAGCACAAGTACATTTTTGACACTATAGGAAAAAAACATACTCATACCAGAAATGTCACATTAAAATTAAATACCTGTTGCAGATTTTCTTCTGCATGAACTCTAAATATGAAGTAAGTAAGAAATGTTTTATGCGATAAGCTTAGCTTAGCACAAAGACAGGAAGCAAGGGGGAAAAACTAGCCTGGTTCTGTCCAAAGTTCAAAAGTACAGCTAACCAATACCTCTCCGTACAGAAATGTAAGAACACTAATTGTGGTTAAGGGTGCCGGGTGCAGTGACTTGCTGCTTCTTGTTGTCACAGTTAGGTTGCCTGGTTTGGTACCATCGTGCCAAACCGTATTTGACAATCTGTAAGCATTACCGCATTACCTAAGTCCGCATGCTGCCATTTTTAAGTTTGCTTCTTTTTGTCAGTTTGTCAATGTGACCGTGTTTCAGACTCAAAACATGATTAAGAATTTGTCTACAGTTTACAGTTGCAACTTTTTGTGATGTTTTTCTCTCTACAGATTCATTAGGGTGAATTTTATGCAGATTCTCTTTTTCAGGCTGATCTGATTTATCTTCTACTTATTCAGGAAGATGTCACAGAGAGCCTCTCATCCCTCGTCCACTTTTGACACCAAGATTTATCCTGTCAATCCAGGGATCGGACCCGTGACCTCCAAGCTCGCTGCACCGACCTTTAGGTCACAACTGCCCCCCACTGAGCACAAACATGGCAATGTGGGGCAAAGGGAATCTAACAGAAATACACTATAAAGTACAAACAAAAACATTAAAAAAAACTGTGGTTTCAACACAACAACTGGACAGAACAACCAACATGGGTAAAAAACATTAAAACTCTCAAGCTAAACCCAAAGAAATCTGTAAAACTGAAAGATCATAAGACAAAAAAATCTCCAGAAAACAGGCACAGGAGGATATAAAAGCCAAAATATGAACAATAATACAGATACCCAGAACCAAAAACAATTAAACCCACCAACAAACATGCACAAGATTTTGAGTCTCACTTGGTTTGGTTCAATATTCGCTGATGTTTGAGCAAACAATCTTTTGCTACTATGGGACCGTCTTGAGGCACTGTAAGAGACAGAAATATATATATGTGGGCTTTAATGTCCTTTATGTACTTGTACAAAACCACACTTCCAATATATTTCTTATGTATTTGTTTTGAATGCACTGGTACATGTTGCTTACAATAAACTTTTGATCGCCAAAAGAACCCCAAAATAGATGCAAAGTTTCACATTTCAATATATTTACTGTAAGAAAACTGCAGTGTTATGATAACAATGTACGTGGTTTCAGTTTACCACCACTTTCACACAACTACTTCTGAATACATAAAATATATCCATAGTACGTACTTGTTATACTGTATGAAAGAGGAGTTAGATTAGTAAGTATACTTGTGTTGAATGTTACTGAAGACAAAAACAACACAGGATTGAATGTTTTTGAACATGTGCAGATTTTAACAATTTGTTCTCAGTTGAATAAATAAACTGTCTGTCTGTGTCTGTTTGAATTACATTGTCAACAGCAGCAGCAGCAGCAGTGGTGTCACAACTGCTTGTTCTGAAATAACAGACTGAGTCTGTAACAAAGGGGAGCATGCTTTCCTTTGTGTTTCCTGTGTGTGTGTTTCAGCTTTGTTGGCTCTGCTCCTTTGTTGCAAGTACAATAGCAGCAGAGGACTTACTGTAGGGCACAGTCCCAACCAGCAGAGGGTGCTGTGACATGGTAACTGTCAGTAAGGAGAAGAGAGGAGAGGAGAGGAGACAGGCATAATATGAAGAATCAAGTTCAGTTGTAAATTGACCATAACTAAATACACAATACAAGCAGCAAAATAGAAGCTAAACAAATATGGGTTTATGTAAATGAATGACAATTTCAACGCTTTTTTTTCTTTACTATTTTACAGAGGAGCAAACCCATATAAGCTCCTGGACCCCTATTAACACCCCTATTCCTCATACTCTGTGCATGTGTTTGTTATTCTAAGCTGTAATACTACCTGGCCCCAGATTCATTGTGTGAATGTAGGAATTTGCAACATTTCAGCACAAAACTGAAATAACAGAGGTCTTGAGACTTGATATTGAAACAGGGACCCCTCTTAAAGACAGGACCTCGAGGCCAGGTGTTAAAGCAGACCAACATTAAGATCGTGTCAGTTGACATTGTGTTTTATTTGTGAATATCCCCAAACAGATTTTCAATCCAATTAGCACAAAGCAAACGCTTTAAAACAATAAAACACTAAGAAAGTATGCTACCAACTCCAAGTTAGAGTAAAGAGAACGTTGCTTTGTCTTAATTTAGGGTTTACTGAGAAATATTGAATTGCTAGAAAAGCAATTACATACTTTCAATGAAATCTGACCAATCTTTGTTGACTTGCAACTGTTATTTTAGCACCTCACATTACGTCTTTTTTTTCTGTAAAGAAACGTGTTTGTGACACACTCTTCCTCCCATCTTTAAACTGCAACTCAGTTGAAGTTTACATACAGGCTGTTTGTGCATGAATGCATCCATATTACAGTATAACTCCCTCCTGTGTGTCTACAGACCCACACAGGTGACGTCAGTCATTGTCCAAAGCACATCAACCAAATAAATGACCTGATGTGACGGGTGAAATTTGCATCATTAAGCCTACAATCTGGCTGCTAGTTTGACTGACACACGCACACTTAAACACATGCAAACACACACCTATACATGAACAGTCTCTTTGTTCTCACTTGTCTAGCCCTCACAGTCAAACAGCACTTCCCTGCAGCTAGGTGGCTGCAACCAGTGTCTTAATTCTCATGAAATCCTCACAAAACAGCTTGACTTGACCACACCTATTATTTGGAAAATTACTCATCAGTAATGCACAATGATGTCAATGTACCTGAACCTCGAGCAAGGGAGTGTTATATGTTTCTCTTAGGGTTGGGAAAAATTAACAGAATTTGGGATTCTGAAGAATTTCAGCGGTACAAGCAGAATCTGAAATGCCCCTCCTTTAATATTAAAAGTGAGACAGAAACAGGGTAAAAGGTTGAAGGCTACGTGAGTTCAGCTGTTCTCGCAGCAGCAGAGTTAGCAGATGAAAGGTTGAGTGGCTTTCGTGGGTTTGACTGCGCTCACGCCAGACGGAGGTTAGCAGAATCAGACTTCCTTTGAAAAGCAGCTGATATTTCCCCGGGGAAGAGTTGGGTTGCCTGTCGGCTCGACTGGTAGCTAGCCGTCATTGTGGGAGAGATTGGAGGCTGGTATTCCGGCTGTCACAATGCTGTCCAGTTTTTCCGTAACAAGAGGTTAAAGAGGTGAAAGAGTAAGAGAGAGAGACACAGCCTAATGCAAGAGGGTTAAGGGACAATGCTTCGATAACACCTTTAGTCTCAATAAAGCTCATTAAATTATGGGATGATTCTTTGCTAAATTCACCTAAGTTGCCCCTCAAATATCCAGCGTTCCTTCAGTCAGGCTAGGTTTGGCAGATTTATAAAATACTCCAACGTTTTGGGAAACTGTGCGTTACATGAGAAGATCGATATCAGTTTCATCTCTGTGTGTTCGCAGAAGATAAAGAAGCCACGGTCACATTTAGCCTAGCTTAGCACAGACAGTTCTGTCCTGCTAACTGCTAAGCTAGGCTAAACATGTCTTGGGCAATCTCTGTAATGAACGCCCAAAGATTTAATTGACACTGACCTTTAAACCGTAGTTGACGAAACAATCTCACCACAAAGGAAAGTTGTGTGATGCAATTGAAAACTCCAGAACAGCTACTAAATGGACCTTGTCGTAAGATTGTTTTGTCAGCTAAGTTTTCCTTTAACTTTGTATAATTCTTTAAAAAGGTCTGATTATATGCAGCATGTATTACAAAAATAAAGACGTAGACAGGTGGTCCCGCATTGCTCCACTGGTAAAACGCGGCACCACCTCTGCCAGGGTGAAGGGTTCGATTCCCACTGAGGCCAGCTGCACTACACATGATCCCACTCATGATATTAAAAAGGTGTTTGGGATAAAAGGGTCCAGCAAATTGTTGCATGCAAATTGTAGTAGAGGCCCGGAAAGCCGAGCGTGGCATTCTCCGAGGCGCCGAAGAACACAGATACCTCCCCTGGGCAGAGGGGGGAGTCCTCCTTGATTACTCTAACTAGGTTCCCATGGAAAACACAGCCGGGGCTTGAATCTCGGCTGTCGTACACGCACGCTCTCTTAATAAGCGTTTAGTGCCACATGTGGCTGCTCTGAAAAAAACCCAAAAAACTTTATATCACTCTCGGAGATCTGAGGGAGTCCAAGTGTGGTGGATGGCAGATGCCGTAGATGGCATGGTGTTAACAAACCTGGATTTGATCTGAATTCATCACCTGTGCCAAAGCAGGGTTTGGTTTTTTAGCTATTTTGCATACAGGATGCAGGCCGTGTGAGGCCACCCCAGCTGGCTTGACCCTTGCTGACACTGTGGTTGGCCAGTGTCCAAACTCACCAGTGGGTTCTCACATGACTGGAGCAGCAATGTGTTTTAGTAAACCTCAGGCCCTGCAGGCAAGAGGTCCAACGTTTGGGGAGCTGTTAGTATCACTTTGTATCCTCGGTTTATTGGGTAAAGATCCAAGGACACTAAAGAAGCTTTTATCCACAGGTGGAAAAGAGAAAAAAGGTGATGATTGACGTGTTAAATAGCAGGGTAGAATGCAGGATATAGTTTCTGATGAAGAGGCAAAAAGCAACAAAGAACACACACTAATCCATCTACAATTTTGAGGTATTTCTTTGTATTTTCATTTTCACTCTACGTTTCACTGGGTTTCATTTCTCTGCATTTATCAGACAAGTGTGGTTACTTTGCAGAATAAGGTTTTACATGTACAGCACTGACAAGATAACACAACGTGGTGCATTGTTAGAGATCAGTCGAGCCACAGTTGGGTAGATGTGGCCTATGTGGAGCACATAAACACTGAAATACTTCAAAAATGTTTCTGAACTGTGGGGTCAGCGTCTGAACTGCCTCACATACTTTGGAACACATTTTTTATTTTGAGAGTAAAAATTACATAATATTTGATGCCAAGGTAATGGCTCGTATTAATGTGCTTTTGGGTTTGAATAAGGTTTAAAAAATATGGTGTACAATAAATAACCAAAATCTAAAACTTGACCCAAGACCAGCGACAGGGGGAAGACTGTGGGTGGCTCTTTGGCTTGTCTGCAGGTCTGGGGTCGGTTTTCTGCGTCTGAACAGTTGTTGGAAAACCTAACAACCGACTAGAGATCAGCCCCACAGTGCCACCGCCTATTTTTAAACTCCGACGAAGCTCTGCGCGATGCGATTGGTCGGCGCCGTTGACGCAACGCATTGACAATCCTGTCGCGATTGGCCCGCACGCCTGTCAGAGAACGTCAGTCAAAATGATGGGCCAATCGGAGCCCGAGCCTGGCTCTTTGTTCCTCCCGTTTGGCCGGTGACGCAGAGGGTCATGTGTTGTTTGTGCTCTGGCCCGTAGAGATGTGTGCAGGAGGGGAAGGGAGCGGATTGCTAACCGAGCTAACCGGATCCTCCCGACTACAGAAACACGGCTGAACGTGGTCGCGGTGCACACGGTAGGCTTCGTTTCGTGAAAAACAAAACCCCTCCGCGTCGGAATAACCCGCCTCGCTGCTAAAAGGGCAAAGGGACTTGTGTTTTTTGACGGAATAACAAAGCCGGTCCGTGAGGGTTGCGGATCAACGTTAGCTGGCCTAGCCCGGACTCGGGAGCTCGTCTCCCAAAACAAGAATGGGGTCTGGGTCCGCTCGGATTAGCTTGCTAGTAAAGTGACCTTTGATTGTGTTCCCTGATGGCAAATTTCACGACTTACCAGGAAGGCAAGGCAGCGATGTTGATGGTGGAGACGCAGCAGAGGGACGCGGGGACCAAACCTGCGGCCGCCGCGAACGGGGACGGCTCGGTCGGGGAACCCCCTTCCCCGTTAATTAATATCGGCGGCGGCTCTCGTTTCCATCAGCATTTACCGCCCTCCAACCACCTTCACCACCACCACCCGCCAAAGGACCAACAGCAGCACCACCACTACCAGCTGGCTCCGCAACAGCATCTTTCCGGAGAAAACACCGCAGAGTCCCCGGGCAGGAAAGCCTCCTCCTCCGCGTCTCTCAGCCAGGTACACGCCGCCGAGGACCCCGCCGCTATCAGCAGCAGCAGCAGCCATGTATACGCGGCTGTGAGCGTCGCCAATACCTCGGACGCTGTGGATGATATTCGAAAATGTGGCTATTTAAGAAAGCAAAAACATGGACACAAGAGGTTTTTCGTGCTTCGGGCTGCCAGCCACCTCGGGCCGAGCCGCCTGGAGTACTACGACAGCGAGAAGAAGTTCAGGAACAGCCTGCGCTCCGCTTCCGCGGCCGCCGCCAGCGGTGGAGCGGTCGCCCCTTCTCCCCCGAAAAGGGTTATTTACCTCTACCAGTGCTTCACTGTAAACAAAAGGGCGGATTCAAAAAACAAACACCTCATTGCCCTTTATACTAAGGACGAGTACTTTGCCATTGTGGCTGACAACGAGCAGGAGCAAGAGGACTGGTACGTGGCTGTCAGTGAGCTGATGAGTGAGGGCAAAAAAGGGCACTTGGATTCTGATGATTTAGATGATGGATATGGTACAGTCACCCCTGGTACGGTGTTTAAAGAGGTGTGGCAGGTGAATGTGAAACCTAAAGGACTGGGTCAAACTAAAAACCTCACAGGTGTTTACCGGCTATGCCTCTCAACTAAAACAATTCACCTCGTTAAGTTGAACTCTGAAACCCCCTGTGTTAACCTTCAGTTGATGAATATCAGACGCTGTGGACATTCAGAAAGCTTCTTTTTCATTGAGGTGGGTCGCTCCTCCTCTATTGGGCCCGGGGAGATATGGATGCAGGTGGATGATTCTGTTGTGGCCCAAAACATGCATGAGACCATCTTGGAGACAATGAAAGCCCTGAAAGCTTTTGCAGAGTTTCGGCCCAGGAGTAAGAGCCAGTCATCAGGCTCCAACCCCATGCCGTTTATCACAACACGGCGCCACCTGGGCAACCTGCCACCGAGCCAGACGGGACTGCAGCGGCGGTCGAGGACAGAGTCAGTCGTTGGCACACCGCCGTCAAGTAAGAGCTCCGGGGCTAGTGGTTATCGCTTCCGAACATCCAGTGAGGGTGAGGGGACGATGAACCGGCCGTTCCGCTCCGCCACAGGAAGTCTGGTTCACCTTAACTCGGCACGAGCCCATCATGGTCGTCAGGAAGGGGGTGGCAGCAGCAGTGGAAGTGGTGTCGCCACAGGAAACGCTGGCACGAGCACCAGCAGCGGACGCTATGTCAGGGCCATCCCAGGCTCGTCATCCACCTACCACGCCCGCTCTGCCTCGCTGCCAGTCTCCCACTTCCCCTCCACCACCAGTCCAGTGAGCGTCTCCTCCAGCAGCGGCCATGGCTCTGTCTCCGACACACTCACCCGCCCATCAAGCGCCTCAATATGTGGCTCCCCATCCGACGGCGGCTTCAACTCTTCAGATGAGTATGGCTCCAGTCCTGGTGACTTCCGGTATTTCCGGGTGCGGAGTAACACACCAGACTCCCTGGGCAACACCCCACCAATCAGAGAAGAGAACTGTCTAAATGATTACATGGCCATGGGCTGGAACCGGGAGGTCTTCGGCACCAGTGGGGGCTCTGGAAACAACAGTGGAGGTGACACGCCACGGGACGAGAGCACGTCGACAACAGAGGATGAACGCTTGTCGTCGGCATCATCATCATCACTGAGGAGGAGGACTCACTCTTTCTCCAGACCAGCTGGTGGTGCAACTGGCGGTTCTGGAGTGGCAGTTTACCAGAAAATGACGCAGACCAACTTCTCATTGGACGAGGGGTCAGATGTTGTGTTGCCATTTGGCAGTGGGCTGCTCCGTGGCGGGCCGTCCTCCTCCTCTTCCTCGCTTCGCTCTGACTACAGCTCCTGCTCCGAGCACAGCCAGCAGAGCCGTCCCTCCACGCTCTCCCGGACGGAGGCCGGTGGTGAGCGCCCGCCCCTTTCCTCCTCCTCCTCTGCCAAGGAAGACAGCGGCTACATGCCCATGATGTGTGGTGTGGCTGCGTCACCGCGGGACACTCCTCCCGACTACATGCCTATGCAACCTAGCTCTTACACCCATCCCATCTCCCATTCCCCTCAGTTTCACAGTCCAGCTTTAGGTCCCCGTTCAGCCCACCATCACCCCCAGCTCCAGTCGCAATCCTCCACAGACTCCCATGGCTACATGATGATGCTCCCAGGGGGCAGCGGCGGCTCCCCTTCTCCAGGACAGGGCTCCCCCAGCCCTCACAGTAGCTCCAGCATGGCAGGTGCCAGTGGGAGTGACAGCATAGCAGAGAGACCTGAGAATGGGGAATATATGGACATGTCCTACAGCAGCAGTGGGGGGCGCAAGCTCTCAAATGAAGGGAGCAGTGGTTATTACACACCTGGCACACCCGAGGGCACCCCAAAGTCTTACAGCCCTTATTTTTCCCTCCCTCGCTCCTACAAGGCCCCCACCAGAGAGAGGGATGAGAAAGAGTATGGGGAGTATGTTCCTATGAGTTCTCCTGCCAAGCCAGTCTATTCATCAGTTGCCACAGCTTCCATGTCAACACCAGAGAAGAGGGGTGGAGGAGGTAGTAGCACCTCCACTCCCTCTCACCCACCCCCGCCTTATGGAGCTCACCATACGACCGCAGCAATGGCCGACCGGCGTGTTGTGAGGCCCAACCGCCTCCCGTTAGGCAGAAGAAGTTTCCACGGTCCACTGCGGGTTAGTGAGCCCTCCACATCGTCTGCAGGCACCTCCACCTCAGTCCCTGCCACTGTCAGCTCATCTGAAGGGCCCTCCAGTCCTGGAGAGTATATTAACATTGAGTTTGGGGATCACTACCCCCACCAACAACAGCCCCCCGCCTATCCTCTCTCTGCCCAAGATGAAGCGCCTTCCCTGGGATCCAGTGACCACCGTCACTCCCCTCCCCAGCCCCAAACTCACCAGGACTATATGAGTGTGGAGGTAGGGGCAGACCAGCAGGACAGTGCTGGATGTCTGGGCAAAAACCAGTCTCCCAGACCCAGCCTTGTAGCCCCCTGGAACCCACCCAGCTATATCCGACCCCTGGCTAGCAATCCTGGGGCACTGGCCTCCCCTGGAGTCCCTCCCGGAGGTCACTGGAGGTCGATGGGGGACGACTACACGGATATGACGTTTAACCTCAGCAGAGGTGAGAGGACGCAAACGAGCCCCACAGCCATGCTGCAGCATCTCTGTGTGATAGAGGGACGTTACAGCCATGCTCCCTCTGCCTCCTCCTCATCCATTTCTCCTCCTCTCCCTCCGTCAAGCCCAGGCAGGGCGCCGACACACCAGCTGGAGCCCAAGGTGGTTCGGGCTGACCCCCAAGGCAGGAGGAGACACAGCTCTGAGACATTCTCCTCTACTTCCTCCTCTAATTCAACTCCCTCTGGAGGAGGACTTGGCCCCTCATTCTCAGCCACCCACCCCACACAGGTTAACCCCACGGCCCCCAACGGATCTTACCTAACGGAGGGTCAGGCTTCCAGATGGGCCAGCTCGGCATCTTTTGACAGTGTATGGGTGTCCATGGACGGTCTAGGGGAGTCGCCGGCTCACCATGCTCCAACAAGAGCCACGGAAATGGGCACGGCCTCCGGGACCTCAGCATCCTCCTCCTCGGGGGCTGGAGCAGGTAGAATGTGCAGGAACATGTCTGTGGGCTACCAGAACGGCCTGAACTACATTGCCTTGGAGCTGAGGGATGATGGGAGTAATACGGGAGCCATGACATCGGGAGCTGGTAGCAGCAATGGGAGCTCGGCGGCGGTGGTGGGGACGGTGCCTCTGCCAGAGAACGGAGCCTATGCCAGCATAGACTTCACCAAATCTGATGGAGTCACCACGACAACCAAGGGTGAGTAAATACAAGTGTTTGTGTGTCAGGTTGGGAAACTCACAGCCAAATGATGATAAAAAAAAATGTTTGTCTCCTCTGACAGCCATTGTTTAGAGGCTCTGTTCTACTTTCATAATCATATTTGGAATGAAAATCTTTACCTGGAGTTCACACAGCCACAGCAGCCAGCCAGCGTATGGAAAAACATAGTTTCTTGCTTTGTGTGTGTGCGTGAGAATGAGCTTTCATGTGAGTAAAAGAGAACAAGTGTTAGGGATATTATTTCCTCACTGAAATCCAAAATAACCCTAAGTGTTGTATGCTATTATTAGTCGCATTATATCAATTTGCAGCTCCTCTAGTGAATCTATTTTGGATCAAGTCTCTGTGATCTTGACAAGGCTGCATTCAGGCGCTTTGAGCAGCCATGCGTTGTCTTTGAAGGCATCTGTCCAGGGAACTGAAGTCTAAGCTATAACAGTGCTGGTACAGGAAGTGGCACCAATATGTGGTTCATCTTGAGGTCTGTGTGTGTGTTGTGTGCAAGCAGACTGGTAGACAATTAGCTCTCTGAATGAACTGAGGTTTATCTGAGGTCAAGTGTGGACTGAATCGCCAAAAAAAAGGGCCTGACTTCCTGTCTTTGTAGCTGGTGTTGTCTCTCTGTGCCTGTCTGTGCACGTGCCCCTGTTTTCTTTGTGTCAGCATGTGTGCAGAGTATACTAATGTGTGGGTGTTTGTGTATTCACAGCCTTTTGTCTGATGTAAGGCTGTCACTTGACACTTTTCTACATCTTAAATAAAATGTATTTATTTACACAAAACATGGATGAGTGCAGTGCCAGCAGGAGCAGTTAGTATGATGACTACCTTTCTCCTTTTTGTTTTGTTATCCAATATCATTTTCCATTGATAGCACAGTTTCTTGAAATTGGACCTAGTTGTACAGTAGGTGTACGTGTTGTCTGTATGGCTCGGCAGCAGCATGCAATGAGACATGAGTTTGCTGCAGCTTTATAGGCAGTTATGATGTTTCTACGTGGAGATGCTCAGGCACAGCAAAACACTCAGTAGTAAAGTCCAGACATGGGTGTGTGTGTGTGTGTATTAGTGCTGAGGTTAGGTCTACAGTCGGTGTCAACGAAAAGAGGATGTTTTGACTCCGTTTTCAGTCTCTCACTTCCTCTCCTTTTCTCTTTCACCCACTCTTATATTCTCCTCCGCTTTCTCTCTCGCTTCGTGTGTGTGTGTGTGCATGAGCGTGAGTCAGGATTTTCTGCGAGCGCCGACTGACTCATTTGTTTATCGTGGTGCTGAACGGAGGTGAAAGAGCTTGTGTGTGTGTGTGGTAAATCTACAGTGCTGAATGTGTGCTCGCTAGCACAGGAGATCAACTGGCACTCAAAGCGCTCAAGCACATCCTATTGTGTGTGTGTGTGTTTGTCCGTCTGTCTGTGTACAGCCGCTGCCAGCAGGTTCATTAAATGTGTGTGTGTGTTCAAGGTAACGTTCAGAAATGTTAATCCATGCCAACACACACACACTCAGTGAGTATGGGATGGTCAGTCTTAGTCTGCGTGTGTTATGTGTGTGTGTGTTGGTGTGTTTGCAGTCTATGCTCTGCATCTAGGTAGGTGTGTGTGTATGTGTGTTTGTACACGCTGAGTCATGGCAGGCAGTCTTTGATGTGGCGCTGTAATTGCGGCGGCGGCGTGTCAAGGCACACAGCAGGGCCGAGAGGAAACGCATCATCATCACTCAGGAATGCTCTTCCTCTCAGCTGCGGTGTTGAACTGATACAGGCACACCTGGATCCTTGACCCAGAGGGGCAGGAGGGAGAGACCTGCAGCTTTCTGTCCAGCTGTCAAGGAAATTTTGGGTGAACTTATTAAACGTTGCTATAAACATTAAATAAAACGCAAATATTAGGTGTGTTTACATCGTTAGGGAATAAACAGACTTCCTAAAACTGGAAATACCAGGGCTAGACAAAATAATGTTTTTACTGTTGTGTTGCAAAAGTTAAAGGATTGTATGCAGGTTTTTCATAATCTAACCCCGAAACAGTCAATTAATCATTTAATTTATCAAGGACAATGCCAAACATTTGCTGCTTTTCAGGATGAGCTGACTTTCTTCGATTCATTATAGATTATTCGATAATGAAAATAATCTTTTGTGTCAACCCTTCAATGATGGAACAAACTGTATAGCCCACTCAATATCATGGTGAATGTCTCTTCTATCCATTATACCCCCCTCCCTACTCAAAACGTTTTAAAGGTTGTAAATGCAGGGTTGTGTTTATAAGGTGGCCTGACAGGTGGAAAACAATAAACACTCCTAATGTTTTGGTCATTGTGGGACCGCCCCAGTGAATTAAAGGGTAAAGACAGGAGGGTGATGGGAAAGAGTACGCCCTCAGTCTGATTTGGTCAGGCGGATATAAGAAGGCAAAAGGGTGAAGGTGGTTCAGGAGAGGAAGCTGTGGTGTTAAAGGTTCAGAGAGTTTTTTAGATGTGACAGCGGTGGGAACCTGCCCTTTTCCCCTGCTTCCCACCCCACACCCAGTGTCCCGGGCCAAGTGGATATGAGGTGGTAAAGGGTTAGGCAGAGTGTGAGGCAGCGTTATCGGGCAGAGAGCAAGGAGGGTGGGGGGTGGACGTAAGATGTGAGAAGATGGTACGAGGCTGCCCTTTTCCCCCTCGTTCCCACCTCCACGGCCAGGCCCTTCTATATTTACAGGTCTATTTCCAGACTGACATGAATTTATGGGCCGGTGCAAGGCATGCTCGTAACAGGACCCCCCTTTTTGCTCAGTGTGTGTGTGTGTTGCATGCAGAGGTCCCACTCTCTTAAATAGCCAGATATAAATGCCCACAGATGTTAGAATTATTAACCATCATGAATGCACACAAAGCAATTTAGATTGTAAGCAGTCATTCTGACTGTCACAGGAAAGTGTTTACAGCTCTCTAAAAGACCCCAGAGGTTGAAGTTTTGCCTGCGATGCCCATTTTAGTGTCCATTTAGCAGATAAATAATCTTAAAATAACTTACTCTGTTTGATGAGCACCTTAATTCAATGCACTGACATGCTAGATGGGCCTTTAGCATGGGTGGCCTGCACTGAGTAGCATGGGAATCTATAAACCTGGTAGTGTTGGTGTCCATTGAGCTAAACAGGGAATTGATCCCCTAACCTTGGACGTGTTGGCACCAGCAGGGTTCCCATTGGTCGATGAATTTCTGGAGTATTACAGAATTTAAGGAGGTGTTTCCCAGAGGTTTAAATTTCAGTTTAGAGCCGCTCTGTGTGATCAGTTTTCTGCTTTTCAAGGAAGTTTGGGGTGTTTGGTAACTTCCCCGAAGAATTAAAGGATTTTGGGAAATTTGTTACAAACAGTTGTCTTTGCAGTAGAGCTGAAGCGATTGGTCAATCGATAGAAAATTAATCGGCAATTGATCAGTCGTTTTAAGTAATTTTCCAAGCAAAACTGCCAAACATTTTATCATTTCCAGCTTCTAAATTGTGAGGATTTGCTACTTTTCTTTATCTTATGTGATAGTAAACTTAATATCTTTGGGGTTTGGCATTTTCTAGACAAAACAATTAATCGATTAATCAAGATAATGAAAATAACTGCTATTTGCAGGCACATATCGGAATGTATTTAACATTTTACCTGCATTTAGATGCTTGTTATTCTCCCCTACGGAGAGGTCATCAGAGCTGGAAAACCTGCTTCATCTTTGAGCTTTTCTGAGCAACTACTGAAGTGGAGAAGTGATGAAGTTTTTCACAAATTAAATAAAGTCACACAGACAATGATTGAGCTCTACAAGACAAAAGGAGGTGTGTCTAACATCCTGCAGTGCTTACTCAAAGGGAAATGTTGTCTCATCAATAATAAATGGACCTAAACACAGTCAGCTATGTAAGTTTTTAGTTCCTCTTAAGTGTAGATTTCATAGGTAGTTCTGAGCAGTACTCAATCACTGAGGCCCCTGTTTGTCTCAAACATACAGGAACTCTTATTTCTTCTTTATGTCTTTTCTTCCTTCATGTTTCTCTTGCTTTCTTTCCCTCTCTTCCTCCCCACCCGTCTTTTCTTTTTATGCTTTTGGTCTCTGTCTCGCTGCCTCTCTCAGACACACGGTAATGATGAAGCAGAATTTTACCCCTCGACTTACAGGAACATGACGTTAGATAACTTTATTATAATCTGTGTGCAAACATGTATTTGAATAACAATGTTTTTAACACACTTTTGTTCATCTTTACCAGCTTCAGACCTTTTGACATTAAAGTGTGTGCAAGCTGCAGGAAACTAGTTGCACAAGTTTGAGCAGAAATCTGAGGTGTGTTTACCTTTTCTCCTGCTCCATTGACGACCTTAAGATGATCAGATAAAGTCAGAGTTGGAACATTTCATCAAAGAAATATTTCGGCAGGCGTTTTCAGTTTAGTTTAAGTCTCTCACCAAAAATGTATACGTGTAAAATGGCCCAAAAAACATGTAAAAAATTTAAGAACATTTTTCGAGTGATTTGTTTTTGTGCATGATATATATTATTTATTTTTAGGTGATACTTGACAATTTTGCCCTATGAAATAAAAGTTTATTTTGCATTTTTGTTGAAAATGTTATAAAACATGAAATTTATTTGAACACAAAATATGACGTTACTGAGAACCTAACCAACCAGAAGTGACTGAGCGACACAGAAGCGGTTGCAAGGAGCCGTTAGCCTAATGTCTGACATGTCGATCAAAGAAATATGACGATTTATCTTTTTATTTTTGTAAGTCAGCCTGTGTACCTACTTCAATCTCACCCACGCTTGTTGCCAACTTTGTGGCCATTTTTTGTAGCCGTTTTACTAACTCTGGCACAGGAAGATGACGTCGTCATTTTTAATCCCGCACACAAAGCTCTGATTGGTTTGAATGTCTTTTGAACCAGGAAAACGGCCACCAGTGAATGCAACACCAGACTTATTTGAATGACTAAACATTTTTTAGATGTGGAAAGCGTTGACTTATTTATTGTTATGGAGGTAAATGACATATTTGTCCAGTTCTATCTGGAATAGTCCTGATCAGGGTTCAGCTTTTCACACAAATAGTATGCACTTCTTTGGGGCGAAAAGGGTGGAAAATTAAAAGATCCTAACAAGCCCACCACCCGTCTATTGCTCTAGGAAACTTGAACCTAGAATCTGTGAAATTATAAAGCTATAAACTGTTAACAATCCTGATCAAATTCCTGCCCGCTCTCGTTCCTCGATCTGCACTTAAAAAAGGCCGTTGCCCCAGCTGTCACGCCGGCCCTTGTCAGGTCAACACGTTACGCTGGCTGTTCACTCCCATGATGCCTTTCATCTGTTGTCCCAGCTGGGTGAATGGGGTTTTACAGACAGACAGACAGACAGACAGAGATGGTCACGGCTCTGAACACCTGGCTGTGTTCTAACGACACAACAAGCTGTTAGCTAATGCAGGTGTTTGCCGAACAGTGTTTTTATAACCCGGTTTTGTGTGTGTTTGTGTTTAACTGAGGTCAGCTCAGGTCAGTCGAGCTCGTGTCCTCAGAACTTTGTTTTGTTCAAAGTCCTGGACTGCAGAGAAACCCAGAGACCTCAGACTGCTCTCTTTCTCTCTCTCTCTCGCTCTCGCTGTCCGTCTCATACAAACGCTCAAATTCAAGTTTGCATTATCGTCATGACCATAATTAAGAACAGCGTTGCCAGAGCTTGTTGTTTGCTATCTTAAGTATAAAGACTCAGAATGTAAGAAAAATAGACAACTGGTTTGCACTTTACTACATACACTTTACGACACCATAAAACACTGCACACACCTTGTACATGATACAACACTATACTACAAGCCAAGATCACGTCTCATGTCCAAGTGTGTGTGTTTGCACAAAATGCAGTAAGAACCTGCCGCCTGCAACTTTTCATCCATTCTGGCCATTTTATCTTTTTCTTCTTGTACCTTTGCTGAAAAGCGACATATCTTGTTGTATACGCAAAGTTATAATAGTGCATTTCCTGTAGCTGGAGCAATAAAAGGCTCCAAGTGATTCACCAATGGAAAGATTCAATGTGAACACAATTGACAGGTTGCTGACTAGTATATATGCATACAGCATTATAAAATCTGCATACACCTAATGTATACTACATAATATACTATTATGAAAGAGAAACAAATCATAGAAGAGATAAAAATCAAAAAGCGCAGGCTGATTTTGAAGTGGCTCAGTACAGTTTCATGTGTAGTTCCACTGGTTTTCTCTCAGGGGGGAAAAACCTGACATTGCAAAATGTTTCAGGGCACGTCGAAGCCCAAGTAAATATTGAATTTTGTCTAGGTCTGAGAGGGTGTCGAACTCTTGGCATTTGAGTTTTATTTTGGTGAAGAATTTCTTTATACAGGCTGCAGTGTATCAATGCAGCAGGTGGGGCTGCAACTAACAATTATTTTCATTATCGATTAATCGTTTAGTCTATAAAATGTCAACAAAATTGTGAAAAATTCTCATCACAGTTTCCTACAGCCAAAAGTGACGTCTTCAAATTGCTTTTTTTTTTGCCCAACCAACAGTCCAAAACCCCAAGACTCTTTTACTGTCATTAATGACAAAGAAAAGCGGCAAATCCTCACATTTAAGAAGCTGGAACCAGCAAATGTTTGACATTTTTGCTTGAAAAATGATGGAATCGATTATCAACATAGGTGGCAATTCATTTTCTTTCAATCAACTAATCGTTGCAGTTCTAGTGGCAGGAAGTGTTGCTCTTCCTCTACCTCTAGTTGTTGGCAGAACTTCTTTGGGTTGCAAGGTTTGTCAGTCTGTATCTAGATAATGTCTCTTGTGGTGTGGAGTGTTTGTAGTATCCAGGGGTTGATGCACTTTTCTTTTTCTTTGGTTGTATTTTAGTTGGACCAGATTGTGTTTAGGCTGTGCTGAGTCTGTGTACCGTTCCTCCTCCTCTTCCCTGTGTACTGTGTGCTCCTGTCTTTCTACCAGTTTGTCCGTTCATCCATCCATCCATCCCCGTGGCTAACAAACAGAGGAGCAGCATTCCAGCAGTGCCCCCTGTCAAAGCATCTGTATTGTGGCGTGCTGCTCACATTGTTGTGTCAGACAAAGCCTCGCTCTCAGTGGAATAACCCAGCTGGACAGCGGCCATCGCCAGGGTCATTCGGGGCCGCTGGGCCGCACCAAAACAGCCGACCTGACAGCCCGGGCCCCGGCCATGATAGCAGGGCAGGAAACAAACTTTGTGTGTGTTTGTGTCTGCTGGCAGCGAGCTGAATCCAAAGTTCGCCGGCCACGCTCACTTATTTACCAGGCAAACGGATCTTTTTATACGAGTAGTTTGAGCCAAGCCGCCTGCTCGGTCAGAGATGTCTCACATCTGTGCGGTGTCTTTGAAAAGCTTTTTGACAGTGAACACACCTCAGTAACTGTTGTAGAAAAGCCAAAATACTCTCAATTTTACTGTGATTATAAGAGGTTTTCATTCCTCTGCAGTGGTGTTTTGGAAGGCAGAGTCCAAAGCCAGACGAGATTCCAGGCAAAATTAGTCAGCACCACTTGGCTTCAAAATGTCCAAAAACAACTAATATTGTCAGTCCAAAACCACTGTCAGTGAACCAGCCACATTCCAGTTTCTTTGTGTGTGTGTGTGTGTGTGTGTGTGTGTGTGTGTGTGTGTGTGTGTGTGTGTGTGTGTGTGTGTGTGTGTCACATCAGGCAAATAGAAAACAACAGTTTTTTCCACTAGCCACAGTAGCTGTCACCTTTACGAATACAGAATTGCTTAAAGCCCAAGCTAATTTTTTAAGTCACCTTTTTTTTTGTCCGACATAAAGTCCCAAACTACTTACTATCACGCAAGATAAAGGAAAGCAGCAGATCGCCACAGTTTAGAAGATAAAACTGTTGGATGTTTAGCATTTTTGCTTGAAAAGTTACTGTAAGATGAATTCAAAAATCAAAACAGTTGCAGATTAGTTTTCTGTCTTCTTCTTATATTACCAGAGAACTTCTTTTGAACTTATATAGAAATATAATTATTTAGCAGATGATAACATCTAGAGCCAGACAGATATATCAGCAGGCAAATATTATTGGATAACTTAACAATATTTTAGTTTAAGTCAACTTTATTCAACTTCACTCAAGTTCTGCTCTGGGTCATGTGTTTGTTGTTAAAGTGAAAAAGCGGTCAACTATTTTACTCATGTTCCTTTATAGCTGCATTTGGGGTATTTTTGGCTTTTTTTTAATCATTTAGTTACAGTTGCTTTATCATTTAGTTTTTTGTATTTGGGCTTTTATTATTAATATTAGTTTTATTTGTTATTTCTGTTTTTTTAATAATTGAAACAAATATGGTCAAAATATCCTGTCATCTAATTGTTACTGTTACTTGCATCTTTGATAGCAAACTTTATTGATTAACTATATCCTGCTTCAGTACATTTGTCACAACAAATTAATAAAATCTGAGAGATTGTTGCCAAAAATTCTTATGTACAGTGTTTCAGGAGTGCAAAGTGACCTTTCCACAGACAGGTGTGTTCACACAGGTGAAGTACATTATAAAATGTAGCTATTCAGTAAGTATTGACAGAATGCAGGAGTGGATTCTGGTTACTTGTGTACAGTTTTTGTATGAAACATTTAATATCAGTCATTATATTTAGTTTTTTTTACATTAATCAAATATCTACATCAAAAATCACATTGACTCAATAACATCCCAACCTGATGTTTGTTGTGTGTTTGTGTGTTCATGTTTGCTTACTTACGATCTCTTTTTTTCTCTCTCTCTCAGACTGAGCGACAGGACGATAGGTTCCCCACCCTCCTCCTCCTCCTCCTCCTCCTCCTCCTCCTCCTCCTCCTCCTCCTCTTCTCTCTGCTTGAGGCACTTGACTCTGCCTGTGACCTTTGGCCTCCACCTGCCAGTGACCTCTGACCTCTTCACCCAGACTGAGAGGGTGCGTCTGGATGCAGAAAACAACATCACAACAGATGACAAAAACGCTTTTTTATTTTTAAGTGTATTTCATCTTTTAATTTTTGTTTTATATGCATATCTTGTCTTGTTTTTTTGTTGTTTTTTTTAAATAATTTCCCCCTCTCACAATCTATGCTGCCAGTGCGCGCTGCTTCCCCCCCCCCTCGTGTTCAACAGACAGCGGTCAGTGAACTTTGAGGGGGGGCGTTAACAGAACCCTAGATAGTCTTAGTCTTATTATCAGATGGTTCTGCTTCTCCATATGGTATTATTAAAAAAGGGAGGCTGGAATACTAAGCAACGGCATTATGGTACAGACTTGCAATCTTTTATGTTGAACTCAAGATATTAATTTTTATCTTTTATTATAATTTCTTTTTTTACTCCATGCATAATCCATCCTCAATACGGTACCGTACAGTTATTACATTGTGGACACAGTTGTGGTAGAAAATGTATTTTTTTTCTTTTGAATGGATTACCCCTTAAATGGTACGAGCTCGTGGCTGGATCCATTTCAGCCTCAGAGTTGACAAGTGGCATTTCACAAGTACCGTGCTTGTTCCCATACTTTGCCGAGTGAGGTACGGCTCAGTACCAGCACCCTTTGGATTACCATTTTGCGTGGCGTTCGCACCTCAGCGACATAAGTGCAACCATTGCCTCATTGGGCCAGTTCCAAATACAACTGGGAAACTGAGCTACGGTACTATGCCAGTATGGGTTTATCACAGTGTACTAATGTAGTGGGAAACCCTAAAGCATTACTCTCCTCATATTCTGTAGCACATATTTATTTGTTGCAATTGGTACAAATATTCCAGAACATTTCTTTGTTTGCTTCTCATGACAGTGATGGTACACAGCAGGACGGGGAAAACGCTGGCCACTAATTGAATGCTGGAAAGTTTTATTTGTCTTAAGTGGGTCTCCTCTCCGAGCCACTTTGCAGAATTAAACTGAGGTGTTTTGGGAAAATACACTATTTCGCTTTCTTGCCGAGTGTAAGATGAGAAGATTGAAACCACTCTCATGTCTGTCCGTTAAATATGAAGCTACAGCCATCAGCCAGTTAGCTTAGCTTAGCATAAAGACTGGAGGCAGGGGGAAACGGCTATCCTGGCTCTGTCCAAAGTTCAAAAGTACACCTAACGGCACCGCTAAAGCTCACTAAATAAAACGCATTATATCTTGTTTGTTACATCCATACAAAACGCATGTGTAAAAATGATAATTCAGTTTTATGAGGGGTTATTTGCGGGACTATTTCCTTAAGTCTTGTTGCCACCCATCCTTCAGTAAAATGGCAAATTGTCGCTTTTACACCTGGGTTTTGGAACAGTTTAAAGAGCGGTGTAATATGAGAGTGGTATCAATCTTGTCATCAAACACCTGGTAAAAAAAAAAGCTTGTAGAGGTTTTGGAAACTCGGCTGCTCTGGCCGGTGGATGGAATGAGTTGTTTTACCGCCCTGCTGCTCGGTTATGTTATCCAGTTTTCCGCGTGAAGAACTGTTTGGTAAACCGAAGCAGGTGTTATAGTTGTTTTTTTAAATATATATTTTCAGTTTTACCTCATACGGTCCGCAGCACAGTTCAGGTTAGCAAGCGAGAGTGGCGCCAACACAAACGCACACACATGCACGCACACACATGCAGAACGCTGTGAAAGGTAAAAGCACAAAGTACAGATGTTAACACTAGGATGCAAACACAAGACTAATGCACACACACGAAATCTGTCTCTAAACTGTACTTTGCAGGCAGCAGCATGTATGCAGACAGACACACCCGTACGTCATGAAGACGCATGTCACGGTCATGGCGTCTCCCATGCCTGCTCTCATAACGCATACGCACACACAGTAGTTATGCAGCCCTATTTAGGCGAGGGTAATTCCTGTGTGCCCCCGTTTCGGCTCTTTGTCAGTTGATGATGTCCAGGATAACACACACACACACACACGCACGCACGCAGGGATGTTCGTCACTGGCTCTGGGTGACGTAAAGAGGTTTCCAGTAACCTGAGCTCCAGGCCAAGGTGCAGCGCGCTGGTCATACTTGCCCTGTTACACACACACACACACACACACACACGTTTGGACAGGCAGTGAACACCCACATCAATCACCATCTTAGCCGAAGCCCTTCTCTCTCACACACTTAAACAGACTGATTCACCCATATTTAGCATTTGTACTCGCGCTACTCTCCCATGACCATTACCTACACGACTGTTTTCATAGAAAGAAATGTGCTTAAACACAAAGACTGACAGCTAACGTAGCCCACAGAATTGCATTGTTTTTGTTCAGTATTCACTCATCTAATGCTATCTTCGCCCTGTTTCTGATTTTTCCTCTTTATTTTATTTTATTTTTTTAAGTCAGCCCACTCTTTGTTTGTTTTTTAATTTGTTTGGACGGATGAAGGCCTGTCACTCTCACTGCGCTTTTGTGTGGGACGCATCATTGTCGTCCTTTTAGGGCCCCCGCACAGCAGGGATGCTAAACTGGGAGGGAGGGACTGAGCTGAGGTATCTTTAAATTATTGTTAATGTCTGGTTTAGAGAGGTTTTCGGCTGACTGCAGGGAGTGATTTCAAAGTGAAGGTCATTTGGCTGTGATTGACAGCTTACTTGATGCTCTCTGAACTGCACAGATGCAGTGAAATCTGCACATCTGGTACTCCGTGTTCTTTGAAACAAATTTTCAGCTACTGTTTGCGACCATGTAAACTTTTTTGGAAGTTTGACTTATAGGTCATGCGTGTCTCAGCGAGATAACTGCGTGGTGCACATGCTAGGGTCACACACAGTCTAGCATTCTGTATGATAAGTAAAGTTTGACAACTAGAAAACAACTTCCCAAACTTCCAAATGAATTTTTTCATTAAATGACCCAAAGATTCATAACTTGCTTCTTCAGTTTTCATTTTTATTTAAATCTGTTTTAGCTCATTTCAGTGGAGACCCTGAAGTTCTGAAAGATATTCGGTTTTAATATCTTGTGCCCTGTAATTATCATCTTTGCACAATTTTATTATCTTGTGCGTACAAGATAGAAAAATGTTTTTATCTTGTGTACATAAGATAAAAACAAATCTTTCGGGGCTCCATACGTTTCACTCGGTGTTGTCTACTGCTGAAGCTTAATTCTCTCGTCTATTTTACAGATCTGCTAAACAAACTAACTCTTGATGTGTTAGTTCTTTATGTTGTATGCTGAAGTCGTAGCATGTGCACCAAACAAAGCTTTCTACAAGCCGATTTTAGTGCCACGTCCCCATTTACATGTAGGACATGACTGCATGTAATGATTATTTTCATTATTGTACATTTTTTACGTTTAATCGCTTAGTCTCAAACACTAACAGAAAACAGTGAATCACAATTTCCAAGAGCCAAATGTGATGTTTTCAAATATCTTGTTTTGTCTGTCTAAAACAAAAGATATTCAATGAGAGGCTGATTATAGTGATTTTTGCTTGATACTTGACTTAAAAAGGATTGATCGACCTTTGCTTGAATTTCCAGATAGGTGGAGTTTTACTGTATCAAGGCAGTTCAGAGTGTCAGGCATTTCGTCAATATCAAGACTGACTCATTAACCAATGTTATAACACTTTATTGTAATCACCAAAACTTTCCATATCCTAGTCCAAGACAAGATCCAACCCATGAGGTGCCCACTACCAGTGACGACAGAGCCAAAAAGGGGAAAAAAACCAAACAGATAAAGACAGCTATTTTTCCTGTTTGTACGTCTCAAAACGTGGAGGTTAATGCCAACAACGTCTGTGCAGAAACAGGAGAGCTTTTGAACAGGAGAAACCCCCCTTTCACCCCCTCATCGCCCCCCTGAAGGGTCAGGGTAATTAAGCTAACCTTCCCCCTCAGCAGATCCATGTTTTAAGTGGTCTGATTTAAAAGTTGAAAATCCACAAAATGCTGTTTAAAGATTTTAAGCCTGTGATTTGTCTTATATGTACATTATGAACAATTTGAGATATTTTCATTTGCCCCCTCCTCCCCCTCGAGCGAACAAAGAATATAAGAATATTTAGGCTGCAGTGGCCCGAGACGAATGAGACAAACATTTTTTGGTTCTGTTTGGAAAATGTTTTGTGTACTTACTATGCTACAGCGACGTGTTGCTTTTGAGTTTTTAACGCTATGGCAAAAATGGTAGAGCTAGATTTTGGGGGGTTTTGGAAGAATCGCCCCTTAATTTATTTGAAGCATTATTCAAAAATGGATACGTGTCGTTCATGTCTGATTGCCTTCATGTTGAATTTTACCCCGTTTAATTCTTTTTCATGACTGAATTAATTTACACAGAATCTGTGTTTATTTTGGCAACAATTCAACCTCAAAACTGTCCTCAATGTTACCGATTCTGATGTTGAAAATCAGCCGTTATGAATTTTTCTTGTTAGGGGTGAAGAAATGAGACCTACGTAATATATATATATATATATATATATATATATATATATATATATATATATATATATATATATAAAATCCTCGCAGAGAAGACTTAGGGTACTGCATCATTATGCAAACTTTTATTTCCTTTTTCCTCTAATCTTTTGGTTTATTTTTTATTCTAGTTTACAGAGGGAAAATAATCATCTTATTTTTGGTTGTTTTGTTGTATCAGAGCAACCTTGTTTCTCTGAAAACAAAGCGATACAAGGGTAGTATTTTTTTTTTTTTAAGAGTACATAGGCATTTTGCAGTTATTTGTATAAAGAAATGGGTTACAACCTCTGCCTAATGTTTATTTTTTTGTAACTATATTACAGTTTATTTGCTGCTGTGTAGTACAGTTAACAGTTGGAAATGCTGTCGATGGCAACCATAACGATGACGATGAAGATGATGTTCATTGCCCTGCTATCAGGCGCAGGTCCGTTTTTTCCCCCCTGAATCGATCCGAAACTTTGGAGGATTTCGGCGGTGGGGGGATAAAAAAGGGCAAATCCCACTTTACCCTGCTACCTGTGTTCTTAGTTTCCGAGTTGAATGCTGTTGTTTATTAGCTTTACAGGAAAGAGAAAGGGTTAAAAAAAAAAAAATACTGTGGAGGTGTGTATCCTTCGTATGTGCATTATTTTTCAGCGACGTACGTCCTATATACGAAAAAAGAAGAAAAAGAGTTTAAAAAAAAAAAGGAGAAAACTGGTGTAAAATGGAAATCCTCCTCCTGTAAATAAGGAAAACTCAAGTTGTCGCTTTTTTCATGTTATGATTGGCGCCTCGGCAGGTGCCCCCCCCCCCCCCCTTTTGTTTTTGTTTTATTTCCTTCTTTCTTTCTCTCTTTTGTTTCCTCGTGGAGGGAAAGGGGGTTAGGAGGGGTACTCGGAGGCGATTTGAGCATTGGCATAGTGTTTATATTTATCAAAACTTTTTTGCTTTCGATAGAGCTATTGCAATAAAAATGTGTTCATGTAACCGCTGTGGTCTCAGCTGTCCTTTTTTGTGTGTGTGTGTGAGAGATGTATCATGGAGAGCTTCAGAGCATATACACAACTCTTTAGTTTTTTAACATGAACAAGACTTCCTATCAAATACACCTGAGTTTTGATGTCATTGAAGACACAAAATCTGGTGTAAATGCACCAGCAATGTTAATCTGTGTGTGTGTTTGAGAGAGTGTTGCGAGTGGGTGTTTGCTTAACACACGAACACCTGTGACCGACTCTCAGGCAAATGTATTTTGACACAATAACTGTTCGAAATGTTGCACTATAGTTGATATGGCAAATACACCCTCTTAGCATTCTGTGGATTTCACCAAATTTAATTTCTGGCTATTTGTGCAAGTTGTAAAGAGTCCAAGAGTCAGTAATCACATTAGGTTATACAAGCAAATTATCGGGAGAATAAGGCATGGCCTATTTTAGAAATCACGTCACTCTTATCTATGTGGTGTGCAGCCTGAGCTTTGTTTAATTTAATTCAATGTTCAGGAAGTGACTCGATGTTATCTCAATCAAATGTGAGAGGATACGTTCGTGATATGATCGTTTTAGTGCCCTGTTATAAACTCTGAGCTCTCACTTTTATTGTTACAGATTAAACTCAGGCATATCAACAAAACTACTCTTCAAATAAAATCCTGATTGCATTATGAATAAATAAGGTAGTACACACACTCGTGTTGCCATGGAACCACATGACCGCAGATGTGTTGTTTTCCTCGATTGAACTGATAATCATTTGTGTTTTACTGGGTCGTCGTGACCCTTGAGCCTTTGAAAGCTGTTAAAAAGATGCGTGTCAAGGAGAAAACAAGCACTTGTTTCCTCATTCCTGAAGCTCTTTTTGCAGATTAGTGGTTTTCGGCCGATGACAGTGTTTATCCAGCTCAGGTCTCAGCATCTCAAAGTCCAACTGTCAAAACAATCCAAAGGTCACTTTGGTCATGAGAGGCGGTCAGCTGAGAGGAGAGTCTTGATCCACCACAGGCAGCGGGCCGGTGTCCAACTTTGTTTTTCTGGTTTCTACTTGTAAGTCAATAAATAAACAGCTACCCTTTTTTATAATACACAATATATCTGATGCCAAAAAGTAACATCAGACAACATTTTTCAATATCCCTATCATTCTGATAATTTTAATATTTTTAAGTACAGTATATTGAGTTCCTCACTACAACTGCTCCCTACATTCACCCTTTTATCTGAAATACAATGTTTTTTTTGTTTTGTTTTTTGCATTAATCCTGACTAATGTTTCTTGAGCATGCACATTCCTCTCAAGTTATATTGGCTTTCTACCATTATAAACAACTTTTAAATTATTTTAAGGACGATACATGATGAGAGAACATCGAATAATCACTTCAATCACAAAAGAAATTTGTGATTTTTATCTGATAAACAATCAGCGTGCAAAATAATGCTGATTGTGATTTCTGCCTCCCAAGGACTTGCAACACTGTTAACCACTTCCTTTAAAATGCTACTTTATTGCATAAGGAAAAGAGCAACATTTCAAGACCAAACTGGTTCTTCGTCAGGTACGGAGGAATCGGTTAAGGACAGGAAGACAAATATAATTTCTCTTTACCTGACAAGGAGCCAGTTTGGGCTTGAAACACTGTAAATTATGAAGGGAGCGGTTAACAGTGTTGGGGTTCCTTGGAAGGCCGAAACCACAGTTCAATTAGATTCAAGCACCGTAGCTGCAAGCAAGTCTCAAAAACAAATTTTACATCGACTCACAAGCCACTTGCTTGTTACCCTACATCACAGATTTTCCCTCTGCAGTATCAAATTAAATCAAATTTCAAAAATCAACTGTCCATCAATCATTTAAAAAAGTTATGATTTTTTCCCTTTATCCTGAGGGCATCTATTCCAAAAAAGACATTTGGTTTGTGAGGATTCACGACGCAATTAAAAAACACTTCCAGAGTCAGTAAAAGCGATACAACTACAACAGACTGTCATCAGCTGATAAGAAGAGAGAGAAAGTCATCAGTTCAATATTGGTGCAATAGGAAGCCATCCCTGCGTTATTTCATGAGCAAATTAGGCAGGTCACATTCAGAGGTTATAAATAAGTCCATGTTCTTGTTGCTCTTCATTTAAGGAACTTTGATGCGATGCCCAGAGCTTCTTGGCTGAAATTAAGCATGTATTAAGAGTAACCTGGGCCTCAAGATTGTTAAGCAAAACCAAACCAGGTGGAAACTAGGGGAGAGACAGACTGGCTATATATCTTGCAGCCAGACCAGGTGAGCTCAAAGACCCGACTCCACCCACCAGGGAGAGGCCTGCTCCTCACAACTGACCCTCACTTGCCTTTCAAAGGTTTCAGCTAGTTTCGGATAACTTCTGGGTCTGTTTTTGTTATTTAAGGACATGCTGCCAAAGAAGGGTGAATTACACTTTGGCAAAACGACTTAAATGTCAAATTGGGCTGGGAATTCCCCCTTCAACTGGCTTTCTGTGAACTAATGAAGGGCTGAGGTTCAGCCTCAGGGTTCATGATGCTGACCAAAGAAGTTATCAGCAAATCAGATCTAATCTAATATGATTATTTCTGACTAACATAACTTTGAGCAGACAGAGAGGTCAAATGGTTGTCAAACTCAAGGGTTTTCATCAAATTTGTTAGTTTGAAATGCCACATCTGATCTTGTAGTAAAAAAAAAAAAAAAAATGTATGGCTTTGTTTTAAACCCCGATATGGCTCAATCCTTGATATATTACTCTCTTTGCCCTGTGACTGCACTGAGATAGCCATTTAGAAACTTTCTTTGACAACATCTGGGCTTCTAAATATGTCAGCAGAGTGTTTTCAAGATACCAATCCTTTCTCGTGAATTTACATTTTCATTTTAGGTGACTCGCTTTTTCAGAACAACTTGCAGTAACTCAACTGCAGAGTAAACCTAAAAAGCCACAGTACTGAGATAAGAGATACAACAGATGTTACAGTGAACATGAAGGAGCAATTAGTGGCTAAAGGGTCAAATATTATTCTCAGGAGTTGGACGAGACAGTGGTGGTACTTTATATGTTTAGTAAAAGTAGCAAGACCGCTCTCTAAAAACACTCTGTACAAGTAAAAGTAGAAGTACTAACAGCAAAATGTACTTAAAGTATTAAAGTAAAAGTACTTGTTGGGCAGAGAGTTATATTATTATATTTAGCATAATTGAACATGTTAGCAGTATTAACGTTACAGCTAGTGGAGGTGGAGCACATTTTAACTACTTTGTATACTGTTGGATAGTTTAATCTATATCACAGTATCATATTTTATAAATTCATATTCATCAAATTCAGTTTTGTTTGTAAAATCTTAATCCGTAAAGTAACTAGTTACTCCAGCCGTCAGATACATGCAGTGGAGTAAAAAAGTGCAATACTTCCCTGTGAAATGTAGTAAAGTAGAAGTATAAAGTAGCATAACATTTAAATACTCAAGTAAGGGAAATGTACCTCAAAATTGTACTCGAGTACAGTACTTGAGTAAATGTACTTAGCTACTTTCCACCACTGAACGGAGACCAAAACAGAGCTAAAAAGGAGAGTGAACATCGGACTTAAATTCATCCGCTGACCGATAGCCAGTGAAAATAGAAAGCCCAGCTAGTCTTCGTGGCTAGATATCGTGTTAGCCGTTTAGCCTACTAGCTGGTAGTTTACCAAGTAGCCCTACAAGTAGTCATACATCACCTTATTTAGCCATAATTTCCTTCACTTTCTGGTGAGACTGGCTCTTAATACTTAATAGTTGTGTTGTAGCTGTCATAGAAATACAACTCACACCTTCATTATTCCTGCTAGTGCTGTACATTGAGTTTGGTTGTCCAAATGCTGAAAAACTATACCTTTGCAACAGGTAGGCCAAATATGGCCGATGAAGGTCCTTTTGGCTGAAGCGTTGTATGAATTAAGTGTAGAACAGACTGTGTGTGTGGGAGTTTTATATTGGATTTGGTGACATTGTGTACACCAAGTCCTGGCTTATCTCTGCTTCTTCTACCTGAGGAGAGATCTAATCACCTGTGTATGTGTACATGGCCTTATAAAAATCCAGTATTGTCTTATGTTTTAATCACAGACCAGTTCCTAGAAAACATACTGAAGATACGACCTCAGTGTCTTCATTGGTAGCTATGGCCCTGCACACACACACACACACACAGAGCTTAGGTCCCCCAATATGGCCACTAGAGGATGCGTTACATCACCTAATTATACGAGGCTCACAAATACTCATTCACAACATTCAGTGTGCAGGATAAGGTTCAGGAGTTGATGGAGCAGGTTTGGCTGAAACTGTGACCTCTAACACAGTCCAGCCTCTAATCCTACAGATGAAACCCTGGATGTTTTTACCCAGTGAACCCTTCTGCAGCCTGGGGGGAGAGCGGCTACCGCTTCCCCACTGACTGACAGACCCCCGCAGTGAGGCCTGGAGGTATGGAGAGATATGATGATGTGTACAAGTGTTTGTGTGAGTGAGTTCGGATGATGAGGGCCAGGCCAGTGGACCAAGCAGGGGGCATTTCAACACCAGCATGTGACCCGCTAGGGTTTCATACTGATGGACGAACCAGTGGGCCCACTGGGGATGTAGACTGGTGCTAGAGTTTCAAAACAACACGCAGTATTTGCTGGTGTGTGTGTTTGAGTCCATATGTTTATGTGCATGATGTGGGCCAAGGCTTGGAGTCCACTGCGCGGATCTGATGTACGCGGATTTTCAACTATTAGTGCAGCTATTAGCATCTTCGTCAGTGAGTGTATCCAAAGTCCCTGGAACCCCCCCCTCTAACCCCTCGCACACACACAAACACACCCACAGATGGTTTCCCTAATGAGAGAGGATGCGTAAGAGTTTCACCTGACCGCATCTCGTTTTCCAAGGCCTGACCTCAATGACGCTCAACAACGGCATCTGTCTTCAAGAAAGACAGGAGTGACGCCTCCTTCTCACATCTTAAAAAGTTTCCTATTTTGGTAGCAAGTGACAGGGCTTTTCAGGCATTTTCCAGAGCAGATGCTATAGACAGTTATAATGTTATAATCAGATATGTATTGGAAGCAAAAGTTCCTGACCCTACAGAATAATGGCTGACATTAAACTAACCCTTGCCATGTAGAGAGGTGAAGTCCTGTTCCACTTTCAGGTTGGATTCTGTTCAACTAACCTTCAGTTGTCAGTCTTTCCTAAAAATAGGACATCTTGTCATTTTACATCAGAGCTCTTGTTGTTGAATGCTAACAAGATAATAATTGTTTCATTTTGGTTAAAGAATGAGATGTTGAAATTTTATGCTGGTACATTTAACTTATGTGAACAGAAAACCCAACTGTCATGTTTCAGCACTTTAGAAAGTCTGTGTCCGACATCATTCACTATAGTACCACCATACTACCATCATGCATTGTGCAGAAGGGTTAAAAAGGCCAATTTAGGCTCATAATATACTTGATTTTTATAGCATGTATGTACAAACAAGTTGCTGTTGTTCACATGCTTGGTGGTACCTTGTGTGTACCTGGACAATTGAAAAATATATCCTATCAGGAGGCAGATCAAGGCTGAATCATCCCTGGCCAACCGGGATATCTTTTACTATGTTTATCATACATTTCCAAAAGTGCCCCATTGTTGTTGTGTGGGTGGATGCCAACCGTCCTCTACCTCTATTTAATATCTAGGTAGGAAATTTGATTCATTCGTACGTGGGTAGGAGATTTCACAGACTCTGGGACATACCACGAACCTCTACAGCCACCACTAGTTGTTTTCTAAAAAATTCACAGAGATAATAGAAAAAATATATCCTTTTAATTTAAACCACCAATGCAATACTTATGCAATACTCAGTTCCCATCAGTAGATGATAGATTTTCTTGCCGTACATTGGGCTTCTCAGGTTTTTCTTCCCTAATAGGCTGCATACTTCACTGGAACTATTTACAGACGATTTTTCCATATAACCTATTATCTGAACTTTTTGAATCTTGGGTGAATATTGTTCAATTTGTGGATTCAAATAAGATGTTAAATGTAAGCATACATTGATATTAAAGTGTAAATATGCATGCTCATTTGGCTGATGCTCCTATCCTGAGAGACTTATTCTGACTGAGCAGGGATTCTGTATCTTGCTTAAGGACACTTTGGCAGGACACCTCAGCCTTTTAGCGCAGGGAACACATAATCCGTTTTTTGGTAATAGGATGGGCTCTCTTAACACCAGGGAACCTCCCAGCCACCACCAGCCGTGTGATGTAGCGTTGTGTGTCCCAAACTCACCTTTGTGCAGTGAACTGAAGCTGGGGGAAACACGCTCAGACAAAAGATCAGTATGTCTTTCCAGGAACCAGCAGGCAGTAGTAGCTCTAAACAGCTTAGAGAGCTGAGACAACAGGCCTGGATACACACACACACACACACACACACAACCCACCTCACCTCCGGTCCTCTCTTGTCTTTATAGCTCAGCCAATACGAATCAGGAAGTAGATTAGTCAAGAAAGCCTGTAGCCTCAAACGGCTTAGGAAACCAAAACAATAGCTGCAGCTATCACAGAGAGAGAAAGAAAAGGATTTCATTTCCCTGGATTTAATTTCTATAGTAATTTTATGTTTCTCTTTTGTTTGTGCATTATTCTATAAAAGCACATCAGTATTTGTTTACCTTTAGACCATTTTAGAAATCAAACTAAGTGTCCAACCAGGTGTGCATTAGATAGGAAAATGCAATTTACTTGATATTTCCTGAAACAAATATTGGCCATAATTTGTTCAACATCATCCTATTTACTTGAAAGTTTTTACTTCAAATATTCTTTTATTTATTAGTTTATTTCTCAGGGACAATGCAAAAAACATTGTAACAGGTTACAATAACAGGATACAGATGTGTTGCATAAAGGATTTCTAGCCAAGGCTAATTTGCAACCCCTGTCTATTGGGTCATTTGATATTGATAGTGTAATTTTAGACAATTTTTCCTTAATAATAATAATAATAATAATAATAGATTCCATTGTCCTGTTCTTCATTAATGAATGAAGTTGAAGTATGAGTTGTTTTTCCTTTAAGGTTATTAAGATATTCCAGGTTTGGTGGCTCAGATGTTTTGAGATTTGGTTCCCTTTTTTAATAGTTTGTTACAACCTGTGGCTTTAGTATAAAGATGTGTTTTCATTTGATATGAAGGCCACAAAGTAATGTGTGCATCCCAATATTCTATGGAGGTGTGATGGCAAAAAACCAAAACCAATATTAAGAAAAAAAAAAAAAAAATAAAAAAAAAAAAAAAAAGAAAAAAAAAAAAAAAAAAAGGTGCACACTGAATGAAAACTCTCAAAATGTAATGCTGCCATCTGCTGGTCACTGACTGTATTAGCAGACCTCTGGAGCCCTTTCAAATAATTTGGGAGTTGAGATTAGTTAACACTTATTCAGAATCAAAATACTCATTCTGCAGAAAAAAAATTGAGTTGAGTTTCGCAACAACGTACAGTAATAATTCATTACTATGGCTTATGTGTGCGAGAGGCTGGGCATCGAAAGAAGCCTCTGCTCTCCCTACCATCCACAGACCATTCGCCTTGTGGAGGAATTGCATGGCATGATACAGATGTTGAAGAACATTAAAATCCTTTCCTGCCTCCTCATGCCTGTACTTGAATAAGGCATTTTGAGGTCCCTGAACAAACTGGTGGCTGATCACCCTAAAAGTTGGGACCATTTTCTGCAGTCCACCATGTTCGGGCATGTGTGGCAGGGAGGCGAGGTTTCCTTCAGGAGGTGCCAAAGGAGTACAAACTCTCTAATGTTCTCATCCTTTTAAAATGTTTAATTTGTACCAACAGTCAGCTATTTCTTCTATGCCTGACTGATTTGTGGCAGGTAACAGAAGACATCATCAACCTGGTGCTCAAATAGGAGGAGATGTATGCATGATGAGACAATGTAAACTAAAGGAAAGACTCTTCTGTGTTTAGCAAATTATATAATCCATCAATTTAGGCAGCACAAGACATTAACTGGACCTGAATATAATAATAGGTAAAGCTAATTATTACAGTGAAGTATATCATTTCCATGTTAGTGTTCAATTCACACAGTCAACTGGAGGCTTCATAGCAGCAGGTTTATGACCATGAACCTGAAGTCCAGCACAGAGCGGCTGAGTGAACGTGGTCTGGACTCTGGAGGAGAGTCATGGCTTCAGAGACACTGTAGAAGTACTTGTACCTGTGATCCAGGTACACTCCTACTCTGGAGGACATACAGTGCATCCGGAAAGTATTCACAGCGCTTCACTTTCCACATTTTGTTATGTTACAGCCTTACTCCAAAATGGAATAAATTCATTTGTCCTCAAAATTTTACACACAATACCCCATAATGACAACGTGAAAAAAGTTTGAGATTGAAATTTATTGAAAATAAAAAACTAAGAAATCACATGTACATAAGTATTCACAGCCTTTGCTCAATACTTTGTTGATGCACCTTTGGCAGCAATTACAGCCTCAAGTCTTGTTGAATGTGATGCCACAAGCTTGGCACACCCATCTTTGGGCAGGTTCACCCATTCCTCTTTGCAGCACCTCTCAAGCTCCATCAGGTTGGATGGGAAGTGTCAGTGCACAGCCATTTTCAGATCTCTCCAGAGATGTTCAATCGGATTCAAGTCTGGGCTCTGGCTGGGCCACTCAAGGACATTCACAGAGTTGTCCTGAAGCCACTCCTTTGATATCTTGGCTGTGTGCTTAGGGTCGTTGTCCTGCTGAAAGATGAACCGTCGCCCCAGTCTGAGCTCAAGAGCGCTCTGGAGCAGGTTTTCATCCAGGATGTTTCTGTACATTGCTGCATTCATCTTTCCTTCTATCCTGACTAGTCTCCCAGTTCCTGCCGCTGAAAAACATCCCCACAGCATGATGCTGCCACCACCATGCTTCACTGTAGGGATGGTATTAGCCTGGCAATGAGCGGTGCCTGGTTTCCTCCAAACATGACGCCTGGCATTCACGCCAGAGAGTTCAGTCTTTGTGTCATCAGACCAGAGAATTTTGTTTCTCATGGTCTGAAAGTCCTTCAGGTGCATTTTGGCAAACTCCAGGTGGGTTGCCATGTGCTTTTTACTAAGGAGTGGCTTCTGTCTGGCCACTCTACCATACAGGCCTGAATGGTGGATTGCTGCAGAGATGGTTGTCCTTCTGGAAGGTTCTCCTCTCTCCACAGAGGAATGCTGTAGCTCTGACAGAGTGACCATCGGGTTCTTGGTCACCTCCCTGACTAAGGCCCTTCTCCCCCGATCACTCAGTTTAGACGGCCAGCCAGCTCTAGGAAGAGTCCTGGTGGTTCCGAACTTCTTCCATTTACGGATGATGGAGGCCACTGTGCTCATTGGGACCTTCAAAGCAGCAGATATTTTTCTGTACCCTTCCCCAGATTTGTGCCTCGAGACAATCCTGTCTCGGCGATCTACAAACAATTCCTTTGACTTCATGCTTGGTTTGTGCTCTGACATGCACTGTCAAGTGTGGGACCTTATATAGACAGGTGTGTGCCTTTCCAAATCATGTCCAATCAACTGAATTTACCACAGGTGGACTCCAATTAAGCTGTAGGAACATCTCAAGGATGATCAGTGGAAACAGGATGCACCTGAGCTCAATTTTGAGCTTCATGGCAAAGGCTGTGAATACTTATGTACATGTGATTTCTTAGTTTTTTATTTTTAATAAATTTGCAAAAATCTCAAAAAAACTTTTTTCACGTTGTCATTATGGGGTATTGTGTGTTGAATTTTGAGGACAAAAATGAATTTATTCCATTTTGGAATAAGGCTGTAACATAACAAAATGTGGAAAAAGTGAAGCGCTGTGAATACTTTCCGGATGCACTGTAAGGTGGGGGTCGGCAGCTGTGATATGTCTGACTACATCAAAGTAATCCTAACGTCAGCAAACTGACTGGCAGAATCAGTTGCCTCCTGAAATAATGTTCCAGTAATTAGCCTGATTGTTTAAGGTCTGATTTCACATCTAATCTGGGTTGGGACCTTTAATCTGTTATTTATTTATTTTATCAGATTATACAGGAAAAGAAAGAGTTTTAAGTGGCAAAAAGTGTCTTTTGATACAGTTTAAACACGTTTTATTTTCTCTCCGCAACCTGCAGTTGTATAGGTTTTGAGGCATTGCTGGATTATATAAAATTAAAATTAGTAATGTTGAAATAAAATCCTTAAAATGTACATGATGCTGCTTTTTCCACTGTCGGAGATTCTACTGTTCTCTCTTGGTGATGATACGTTTTCAGAAGCCAGCACTTTGGACATAATATTTATTTCAGTCTTAAAAGTTTATAACAACTTCTGGATAACATAACATGAAAAAAAAAAACAAATACACATTTTTTTCGCACCCCAGGTTGACAAAATTAGAATTCATAAAAGCAGTTTTGAAAAAATAAAAATAATAAAATCACAGGAAAACATCTCTTCCCCCTTAAACAGCTCTTGCAGACTTACAGTACCATCAGGAGTCTGAACACCTGACGAGAGACAAGTGTCAGATCAGGGAGCGTTACACCTGATTTAAATGTACAGACACTTCAACCTGTGTTTTAACAGGGTCGAGTGTGAACACTTCAGCCAATTTTGGATACATATTCAAACCAGTGAAAGTGGATTTGAAGGTTTCGGGGTGCAAAATGGGCCCCCAAAAATCTCAGGCCCTCTTTTTACAGCAAAGCCCAGCACCTGGAAATGTTAAAAAACACAAAACAATTATCACGGTTTTCTAATCAAGGAGCCAAGATTTAATTCAAATCCTTTTCACACAAATATCTGTAACATTCCCCAATCATTAGACTACCTAAAAGCAAATCCCCTTTATTTCAGTTCAACATTTATTAATTCTACAAATTGAATACAAAAGATTTAAGAGATTGGCATCGTTAATATCATACAAGACTGTTATGTTTCAGGGAAAATGGCTCTGTCTGTGCTCAGTAGTTATCTTTATTTTTGGGTGAAATGCCTGACCTTTGTTTGTGTTTGAAAACAGTGAACAATCTCCCCACAGCCGAATAAAGTTTATATACCTTTTATCCTCTTTTTTCAAATATATATTTATTATATATAAAATACTGTTTCATTCATAAAAGCCTTACTTTGTACAATATCTGAGTCGATGTGTGTCAGTGAGCAATATATGAGTGTGTGTGTGTGTTTGTGTGTGAATGTGTGAGTGTGTGAGCTAAAAAGAACCTGGAAAATTGTCTTATAACAAACAGCTGGTACAGATTCAGGACCTAATACACTAAAAACAAAAAAGGTGTTTTACACAATATACACATTTTATTACTTACAAAAAAAAAAAGTAAGAGAAAGAAGGTGTAGGCTGATAGTTAGAAGGCGGGCTACAGCAGGGTTAGTACCACCAAATGTAACGTTAAACGACAGAAAAATGATGGAGAAAGAGAGAGAAAGAGTGAATGAAGAGCTAATAATAAAACAAAAAGGCAGTCAGTCTCACTAAGGAAAGCTCATCGTCAGTGCATCTCTCATCTTGGATGTTCCGAAGTCAAAGTGCCGATTTGGTAACCATGGAGACCATCCACTCCTCATCAATAAGGCCAAAAACAAAACAAAACAAAGAAAAAAGAAGAGCATTTCTGTCTAGAAATGGTATCACATTTTTGTTGTCAAAAGTGATTTTTTTTTTAAAGAAAGAGAGAAAGGAAACGATGATCCTTTTGGGAAAGAAGGGAAAAGAAATGAAAAATGCACTTTTGTTGTCACACATCCATCATGGCACCATTTAGTGGATATTTTTCTGCTTTCATTTTGAGGTACTTCTTAAGAAAAACAAAGACTAAAGTTGGATTTATTTATGTCAGTTTTTTCTTGTTTTTTTTTTTTAAGCTGTGTTGCACAGTAGCACCATTGTTTTAGTTGTAGTTTTTTTTTTCTTTTTCCCAGAAGACAATGCACCATTGGAATTCCACCTTGTCACCATGGCGACGGCCTATCTGCTGTGACCACCACCCCCCTACTTGTCCCCCGTCATCCAATCATCTCGTTATCAATCGCTTGTCGCGTGGCTTTGCTCGTTGCCGTGTGCCGTTACGTCCTCTTCATGCAGACCACGCAACGGCTGACGCGCGTCCGTAGGTTACCCGCCTTGAGAGTCTCCGACTGGGGCTTCCTGTGAGGGCCGAAGGGTAAAGGTGGTTAAGATAGACAGATACATGTGAAAACATTTATATGTAATTATATTATTTTAAAATATATAATATGAAACTTTCAGGCTCCTGTTAACAGTGAAATTATTAGTTTTTATGTTTCAAAACGAGAGATTATTATTATTTGAAAAACATTGGGCCTCATTCTAGAACATTTTTCATATTCTCATCCTAAATCTCGGTTTTTCTGCGAGGCTTGCTTGTACAAATGCTCCAAGTCGGATTCACCACTTTACTACACAAACGTGTCATAAATTGGGCCATTTGAACTTGATGAATGCTACCTGTCGAGGTTCGAGGTTCATGAAGTTTGTGAGATTTGATCATTAGCATAATTGACACCTACAAATTGCTATTTAAGGCTACCTAAGAGAAAACTGGTCACTGCAAACAAATATGTTTTGCATCAGGCCATTGATCCATTCTGTTTTATTTATGGGTTTATAAATTTAGGAGTCTTTCACATTTGCTTATACGTATTTCATTTTTTTTCCATTCATGTCTTTTTAATATTTTCTGACAAATTCAGGTAGCAATTTATTTTCCAAAAGAGAAAAAATTTAAATAAATCAGTAAAGCGCACTGCTGGCACATGTGTCCGTACCTGAACATCTCATTGGGTTCTACAGTGGCCAGCCAGAAGCTGTAGGAGTTGCCATAGTAGTTGCACGTCCCTCTCCCGTGGCACTCTATGAAGGGGGCGCTGCGGAACTCCTCCAGGCAGGAGCCGGGGGAGGCCAGGGCCTGACCGGAGCCCTCTGCACCCGCGCTAGTGTGCTAGGGGAGGAGAGGGAAGACTGGTTATGTATTACACTGCATAGATGAGATGAGAATACAGAAATGTGTACAAAAAACCGCTGAAATGCATCAGTGCAGAAAGTCAGGGGGAAAGAGGGAATTTGGGTCTGAATGCATTTTATTTTATTTGTGAAGGGGGCGTGTTTAAGCTTTAACCAAACAAAAAGCAGCATTAGAAGTCATCATAAATAGTCACCACTGTACAATTCTGTGTATTGCCTCTTTTATTAACCTGATTCTCTTTTCCTGAGATTTCTTTGGTGTAAAACTCTATTTTTCTAGTTTAGTTTAGACCTTGAAAGTGAGGACATTTTAGAAAGTAAGGGCATTTTTGGTTGTTGGAGGGTTTAGACTTGGTGTTATAGCTAAGCTAAGTTGGGTTTAGGTTAAGGTTACGGTAAAAGTTAGATTAAGCATGTAGTTGTGATGGTCACCGTCAGGTTTAGGAACTAGACGATGCATTTTGAAAAGAAGGGTGCTGAGTACAAACGTGTGGGTGTGTATATGTTTAATTGTCCTACCATCATGAAGGAGTATCCTATCCACAGGGCTTCCCAATTCGAAGGGCAAGTGGGAATCTGGATGGTCTGACTGTGGACTGCAATCACCATGGCTGGAGCTTCACACACTGAACACCTAGACACACACACACACACACACACACACACACACACACACAGATATGTAAAATTAAACACCTTGCATTTTCCCACGTCCAACGTCTTTACTCGTCTCTTTCTTCTTCTTCTTCTTCTTCTTCCCTCTCTTCATCCCTACCTGCTGATGTGAGGCTTGATGCTCTCTCCAGTGATGGGGGCCATGGACATGGGCATGGGCTCCGGCGTGGACAGCCAGTAGGAGTAGTCGTTGCGGGAGGCGAAGTTGCAGACGTTGTTGATGTTGCAGAACATGAAGGGCATGGTGCTGAACCTGCGCAGACAGCTGCCGGCCGAGCCTGGAACAGAGGACAGAGGGTCAAATATATGCTGCTTATGATAAAACAAGATCAAGATCTTCCTGGTAAAATAAAGGCTTTGTAAAACACAAGGTCCGTACCAAGGTCCTGTCCGTGTGCCCTCTCGTTGCCCTGCACATAAAGCAGGGAGTAGCCGTCGTAGATGGGGTTAGTCCCGTCGGGACAGTAGGGCACTTCCTGACCCTGGCTGTGTCTGGTGATGAGGAAGCCATGGGGTGCAGAGCCTGATCCTGGAGGACCAGGAAGACCCTGTGGACCGTCTGAACCAGGGGGACCGGGGTAGCCACGCTGACCTAAGATCAAGGGAAAAGCATATGGGAAGCTTTTATGGTTCAAGTTTTACAAATTATTAGGCCAACTTTATACAAGATGAAAATGTCAACCACTAGGTGGCAGCACCTAAAAAATATAGCTTATTTTATTTTTTTTGGCTTATTGGTGAAAACAACCAGGGATGCTAGGCTGAACCAGGCGAGTTGTGTTGGTTTGTATGTCTGGTTCCTGTTTCACTCACCAGGCTGACCAGCGGGGCCGTTGTCTCCCTTCCTGCCGGGTGGGCCACTAAAGCCAGGAGGACCCTCCAGACCAGGATCCCCAGGTTCCCCAGGCTGACCTGAGAGCAGGGAGAGAGTACTCTTTGTTAGATGAGCAAACCATATCTGAGGCTGGAATTACTTTAAATTTAGACATTGGTTGGACATGGATATCAAAAGTTAACGTTAAAAGTGAACAAGTTATGATTTTTTAGAACAATAAATGTGCAACTTCTGCTGTCTCTTTTCTTATCGTAGGAAGGGCTCCCCCTTGTGTCAGTTGTTGGTTATTGTGATAAAGAGAGTAATCAAATGAAAACTTGACTATCATCAGTACAGTTATAATTTCTCATCCCCAACTGAAACTCATGCAGCTGCCCTGTGACCTTCATCAGGTCCCATCAGAGAGTCCACATTTACCCACCTGGAAGTCCCTCACGCCCAGGAGAACCAGGTAATCCCCGACCACCAGTCAGGCCCTGAGGACCAGGAGGTCCTCGATCTCCCTTCACCATGTTGACAGGTGGAGGTATACCGGGGTCACCAGGGGGGCCTAGAGGTCAAATGTTATAAAGGAAAATGATCAGTTTGAAATAATGTCTGACATTCCACAAGACATTGAAACTGATTTTTAAAGGCAAATCTCAATCTCACTATTCACTGTAACTGAAAAGGTGTGTTCACCTACCAGTGGGTCCGATATCTCCAGGATCTCCTTGAAGGCCACTGCTACCGGGGAGTCCTGGGTCTCCCTTTGATCCTGGCAGAAACACAAATGAAACAAATCTTTGGGCTTTGCTTACAATGAACGCATAACATCTAAATACATTTTTGGAGAGTAGAAAGAATCAGAAAATGCCGGTACAGTATTGTGGACTAACCAGGGAATCCGGGAACGCCAGGAAGACCGATATCTCCCTTCGCACCAGGACCACCAGGAAGACCAGAGGGACCCTGGTAACAAAGAGGCCCAGACAGTTACTTCTTAGCTGACGATCACATTTAATCCCTTTGATTGTCCCAAAAAAAGGTAGAAATTCTTTAACTTCAACAGACCAAATTTAGCAAATGTAACTCAATTATCTTACCGGGAATCCGGGAACACCACTGTCTCCCTTCTGTCCGGGGAAGCCTGGCTGGCCAGGAGCACCGGGAATACCCTTCTCTCCCTTCACGCCGCCACTTCCTGGAGGCCCACGGGGACCCTCTGGGCCAGTTGCACCTTCATATGCAGACGTCAAAAGTTAAAGGTCAGGTACAGAATGATAGAGAAATAACACAATAAGGTTGTACACATAAGTTTTTTCTCATTATTTTTTCACCAGGGTAGGGATCAGTTTGGTTTCAATTTATCAATTCAAAAGCGAGTATTTTTTCGACTATAAAATATGGTCACATCAACTCTATTAAGAACTTTTGCTGCCATCTAGTGGTTGAGTTTCTTGGCACAATGACTGGAAAAAGATGTAGTAAATCATATTCTCGTTTCATATTTTAAACTGTATAAATGGAAACTGAACTGACCCATATTTTGTTTTTTACAGTGTCGCCACTGAGAACATGAAATAAACAAAATGCGTATTATACATTTTCCCAGCCATTACAAATCACCTGCACTTACTATATACACTATGTTAAAATAATTATACCACATAACACACAAAGAAATATCTCATATCAACTTCTGTAGTTCAGAAATGTATTCTGCACAGCACCCATTCATTCATGGAAACCTTTGCACAAAACTGAAGAGTTTCGCTCCCAAATTTGAAAAATGTGGGTCAGAAAACCTTAATATTTATTCTGATAAAAGATGGTGTATTGCTAGAGGACTTTAAGTAATGTTACTAGCCATCTTGATCTTTCTACATCTACACATTTTACAGATAATTTCAGTCGTCAATTTTAAGTCAAGATTTCTCAAAGGCAGAGCTGAAGTTGTTCTTTGCTATTCAATTTTGCCAGTTTGATTTGATTTGGTTAAATCCACCACTGAGATCATTTGTTTCCTACAGAGCAGCTTAACTCAGAAAAAACATTTTGTCTGTAAGAAATGGAAAAAAGACAGGCAAGAAAAGGAAAACCAAAACACAATTTTGTTTCCTTAAAATGGTGAGATAACATGAGAATGAAACTCTTCATGTAAAGATGATCTTGTACAACAGTGACACAATTAGAATAAATGTGTATATGTTTTCTTTCACATATGTGTTTGGGTGATTATGAGCAGTCCAGCCTGTCCTGTGGGGTGAAGAAAGATTAAAACAAAACTGCCAAGATTAGGTTTTAAATATCAACACATTTAAACTGATTTTCACTCATTCTCACACACTCTCTCCACGTTATGCTCCTAATTAAACTACACAATGTATTATGATACAGATCAAGAAATCAAGGTTGGAATAAATGCATCTTCAAGGCAGTAAATCAATGTCTTTGAAATTCAGTGACTCATAAATAAAGTTTCAAACGTCCCCACAAATCCCATTTTAAGAGCATGTACCACAGCATGTATCAAAACCATCAAACCACTGGAGTCTAACCTGGAGGACCTAGGGTTCCCAGAATTCCCAGGTAAAGCGGACTCGGGTTGACAGCACAAGGCAAAAAAGAAGAGGAGGTTTAGACAGAAGCAAGCGTCAGTACAGACAAATGAGTTCACTTCAAAAGCTCCACCGCACACTACCATTTGTTTGTAATTTGTTGTTATACCTCATAGATGATTTCTATTAATTTAATGGTGAAGAGCTGGTATGTTAGAATAAATACTGACTCTGTGTAACTGTAGTTATTCTTAAAAATGAGCTGCTGCTAATCTTACTTGAGTAAAACTGATACTCGGTCATATGAGACCACTAAAAGGTACAGTACACCCCTGATTTTGGTGTAGCACCCCCAGCGCTCCCAAATCTCAAAATTAGCTCCAAGCTCGCTGCTGATGTTTTGAAATGTATAGATCCCACTGGAGGTCACATGGTAGAAAAAAAAACTTTTCCTCTAGTGCCATCATCAGGTTAAATTTTCCAATACTAGTATTATTGGAATAGTATTATCCAGTACTTTTGTTTATGATTAAATACCTGCTAATGACATTCCCACTAACAAGCTAAACTAACATGGTGAACATGGTAAATATTACTGCTGATAAACATCAGAATCTTAACATTGTTATTTTTAGCATTTAGCATAATAGCATTGCACTCAAATGTTTTTCCACCATGTGACCACCAGGGGGCTCAGGAGAGACTCCCAGATTTGGGAGATACTGCTGGTTGCTATAACAAAACCTTAAAGCTACAGTATGTTTAAATTATAATAGTCTTCAAAATGTTATGCTAATGTACAGATCTGAAAGAATTACAGTATGCAACCAAACTAGAAACAATGATTTAATGTTTCAGGTGAGTTAGTTATATGGTGTTTTTTTGTGCACAAACTGTATGACGCTATATGCATAACACATTCTGCATGTTAGATTTGTATTTGTACCTACATGTGATCCAGATGACATGCTAATTGTGCCAGAAAACTACTGTGAGTTTCAAAATCTCAGTTGTGTTATTTAAAAAAAAAAAAGTACAATTATGAAACATACATTTTTAAAAAGGTGCTTACTTGTTAAAGGTGCATTATACTACCATCAGTGTGCAGAGAAAGTGAAAGAAGACAGTCATCAGGGAAGAAATAAAGTGTCAGAAATGAGAAAATGCAGTGATTTCCCAACAGTTTGTAGGTGAAATTTGTTCCCGCTAGATCAGAGAGTGGGGTTAAACTCAGTCAGTGGTACTGTAAGGAACGTGCAGTAGAAGTCTGGACGCCGTTGATCTGACCTGAGGGACCTGAGGCGGCCGGGTGTCATCGCATGAAGAGGCGGGGCCACACCGCAGTGGGTGGGGCCAAGCCACAGGAAACGAGGGGTAAAATGTCTTAGCTTCACTTTGTCACCTTGACACCCAGACATATACTCAATTGTTTTTTTTTACTTGCCTAACACAGTGCTGGTGTGTGGTCAGAGCTGACATTTACTTTATAAAAGGACACGATATCATGAATGAACAGGACACTAGAGCTTACTGTTGAGGCTTACAGTGTCCAAGTTATGTCAGATTTGCCGTAAATATGAATTATAATCTGGGAGAAAACATGCATATCAGCCTAATTTAAATTTTAATACATTTTTTAAAAATGTTTTAATTTTTTTAATTATTCTTTTTTAATGAAACTTGTATAGCCTTATATAGCCTCCAACAACAATCTAAAATAATAAGTTACATATGGCCCAATAAAATCAACTCTACATAAGAAGAATTATGTTTTGATGTATTTTTACCATTTTACATGTGAACGCTGCCAGGTTGTAGTGATTCACTGACACATTAGACATTGCCCTAAATTACCCTAATTTACTGCATGTCAACTGTCAAATAAAAAACATGCATTTCCAACTTTGGTGATTTTGATTTTTTCAGATAAACTGAAGCCTAAAGTCCATTTAAAAACCAATTGGATTAGGTAAAAAAAAAAGCTTCATCACAAAGATGAAAACTGGGCTGTTTTTGTTAACTCATAAAAACTTTTGGAAAAGCTTTGCAGATACATGGTTTTCACAGGACAGCAATGATATGTACAGTAAATATTCATTGTATTTTCCCTCAAAACCATTGCAGTGGATACTTCATATATCATACCCTTTCGTAGGTGTGCGTCAGGATTGCCAACTGTTTCCAGCATTGTGTTAGGCTTGTTCTTAATGTGTATGTTTAAGTGTGTTTGTGTTGGGACAAACAGTGTCCATGCAGATGACTGATTGGTGGGACAAAACACACTCAGGACAGCAGAGCCAGATGCAAACCCCAATGCTCTCAACTAGACTCTTAAGTTTATTGATTATGGCAAAAGTAGGGGGGGTGGAGAAAAATTTGATGGCTAGACCAGCCATATCAGTACCATTACTGTTACCGTTAACCATTCATGTTTTTGTTAAAAACCCTAAAAACTTGTTTTCTCAATCATCTTCTTAATATGAGCAAGGTGGTGCTACATGAAGATGACAAATCTTCTGCCAGATTTAAAAAGGTTTTGGTTATTTTGCGTGAGATTTATTTTGATGTATTTTTTGTTTCATCTGAGCTCTTCTCGCTGGTCTGAAGTGGGCGGGGCTCTGTTGGAAATATGGTGATGTCACATACCTCTGAGCACCAATCAGGATTTAGCAACATGTGACTCAAACTCTCACTTGTGTTGCCAGCACTGTCAATCAAATCTAATCAAACCACATCCACACAGTCCTGATGAAGCAAATTAGCAGAGTTTTTGAGTGTTAATAAATAATAACTAAAGATGGGTTTTTTTTCACTCTTCCAACTCAAAGTTTGATTGTTGCTTATTTAGTCTGTGTAAGGTTTTAGAGAAATACTGAAGATCTGAAACCAGGTTTTCAGGGGCTAAAACTGTAATTGTAACTGAAATAAAAACTATCTTGAACTCAGTTTTAAAGATGCAGTTGAGAGTTGTTTGAGTTTGTCTCGGGCTCAGCTGTTTACACCAACATTTCTTTGTAAATTATTTAACACAACCACAAACACTGGACACACACAACGGTTACAACGAGCATACACACACACATATACGGTACTTCAGGGCTGTGGAGAGACGGATAGATTACAGCTTCCCCCATTATGGGATCAGGAGAAGAGGGCAAGGGGGTGAGGAGACATGAGGACAGATGGATTGGTGGATAAAAAAAAACAAACTGGATGATGACACAGACAACAAAGTGCCATAAACACATGCTCTTTTTGGGGGCGTGGTCAAACCCCGGTGACAAACAATGATTGGTGCGTGAGAAGCACCCCGACATTTCCTGGTGACAAAGGGATTGTGATTCGGGGGGTGGAGGAGTGTGCACGGCATCGCAAACCTTTATCATCCGTGCTCAGTGTACTTGACAGTGAATGGACAGGTGGTGCTCGTCCCATGCAAATCACTTGACACGGAGGTGAAAGCATTCACATTTAAAGTGCAGTTTCTGCCATTTGCTGTCTGGTTTTTTGCTGGCTGGGAGAACTGAATGACCTCAATTCACAATGTGCATCATTCAGCAGTCTTTCCTTTAGTTTGCATCTATAATGTTTGTGCTCGTGGATTTTTGTATGTTTTAGATCATTAACTATAGGCTGCATTTTCCAAAGCATGTTGTATTTCTTTTTTAGATGTCCTACCCTTCAGGTAGCCACCAGTTTCAGCTCATCACTGCATGTAATAAAAAACAACTTTCTGGAAGTTAAATTTTCTAGCAGCAGGTAACCAATCACAGCGAACACTTTAACTTTTCTCTTTAAGTGACATTATAAAACTTGGTAATGTTAGCAGGGACTATCCTGAAATCTGATTTTGTATTAAACTCCCAACAACTGAGATTCAAGCGTTCTTTGAAAAGACCAAATCATCTTCCAGAGTCACAGCTCACGAATGCAGTGCCATTTGGTGGCCGAATCTCAAAAATCAGCACCTCGTTGGTGGATTCAAGCTACAACAAAGACGCTTCATAACAGTCCCTGATTTCAAACTGCAGGTAATTATAACGTGACTGGCTTTCACACTTTCACAGTAAATGAAGACAGGAGCTGGCTGAAAGGGGCTGGTGTAGTAATGTAAAGTATCCATGAACTGTAGTTAATGAGTTAAGACATACAAAGTACCAGTATGGTTCTTTATTCTACTTGGGGATCCAGATGAATGGGGTTTATTGCATGAGGACCATTTGGATAATATTGTTAACTGAAAGTTGCTGAAAGTTCCCCTAATATTACTTGGAACGTACTACACAATAAACCCCACCAAGCTGTTACTGTAGGTGAGTAAAACAAACCATCTCTTAATCTAGGTTTGACGGAGTTTATCAGAAAACCAGGCAGCAATTTCTGGCAGTACATGTGCTGACAGATACTATATCCAAGCGCTTTACCTGCTCTTCCGGGTGGTCCAGGGGGTCCTTGGAGTCCTTTGGGGCCCTGCAGAGCCAGTCCTGGAGGGCCAGGAGGGCCACTGTTGCCTGGAGAACCAGGGGAGCCGGGGAAACCAGCCTCTCCTTTAATGCCGGGGAAACCAGGACTGCCAGATGGGCCAGAAAGACCTGGGTCTCCCTTTGCACCTTAACACATAAAGTAGAGATTATATCAGTGCAGAGACAATAATTACATCAAACAAAACTGTTTATATATATTTATATATATATATGGTGGGGTGGTTACTCACCTGGCAAACCTGGAAGCCCAGAGGGACCGGGACCACCGTAACCAGGAAGCCCTGGAGTGGAAATGAATCAGACGTTGAGTGAATCAAATCAAAACTAAGATATACTACATGAACAGTCAAGCAACACCAAACAAACATGTTAGACATTTTGAACATACAGTAAAGTAATTTCTTCTGAGCATGTTGACTCGTGAGTTACCTGGCTCTCCTTTGACTCCAGCCGGTCCTGGGATCCCATCCCGACCTGCCTGACCCTTCTCTCCTGGCAACCCTGGTGCTCCTGGTCGGCCGGACTCTCCTGGTCTACCGGGAGCTCCAGAGAGACCTGGGGCACCGGGCCCACCGTCGAGACCCTTGGGACCTGGGACACCAGGAGCACCTGACAGGAGAGCAGATGGAGAAGAAGGACAATACATCAGTCAATGTTACTTTGTTTAAGCGGGGCTAACAATGTTAGCTTCTGATGTTTGGTGCCCTGAGTGCTGAGGTCATGCTAAGTTCCCAGTGCTGTTAGAAGCATGTGATTCTCCTTTATAGCTATGTTAAATATATTTTAACATCAACATTAATTGCACACTTGCTTTTATGACTTCTGAGGGTCTTTCCTAAACCTGCTGTAGTCGAACATCAGATTTACCTTGGAATCCTGGGAGACCGGGGTCACCTTTGGCACCTGGACCTCCTGGTAAACCTGGGAGACCAGATGATCCCGGAGTTCCTTTCTGTCCTGGACTTCCTGGGAACCCTGGCTGGCCTGGTTCACCCTATGAGAGACATAAAAAAGTGTTTGAACCTTAATTTGCACTTTAAAAAGTTTTCTGAACAAGGAAATTTCAGTGGTTGTGTCCTGTCCTGTACCTTAAGTCCGGATTGTCCGGGTGGTCCAACTCCAGCAGAGCCTGGTTCACCTTTGGCTCCAGGGAAACCAGGTCCTCCTGGCTGTCCCGGGTTTCCAGGCCTACCTGGCTGACCTGGTAGACCCTTCTGCCCTGACGGACCTGTGACATCAAGTGTTGTTTATCATTAAAGATCCAGTAAGTCAGGGTGGGTGCAGGATGGAAAATAAAACCAGTATCTCAGTAGTAAGTGGAATTAAAATATTTTCCAAAAAACAAGAAGTTTCAACATTTAATCCTGATTTTGAAAGATTTTTGGGAAAAGCTTTCAGTAAGTCGCAAAGAACCAACTGGAAAACAAAAGACATTCAAACCCACCTGGAAATCCCATTTCTCCCATGCTGCCTTTTAGTCCTAGACCTCCAGGAGCACCTGGGCCTCCTGGGAAACCAGGATCTCCCTTAGGACCTGCAGCACAATGGAAACAGCATAGTAGATATCTATTTGCATCAGTATTTATGTATGCATGGGTGTGTTTGTGCTGGGAGGTAAACCCATACCTGGAGGTCCGGGGAGTCCAGGGCGTCCATCTGATCCTGGTAGACCTGGGTCACCAGAGAGACCAGGGATGCCTTTCTGACCCGGAAGACCTGGTGCACCTGTACAACACACACACAAAAACATAATGTGTATTTAATAATGCAGTGAGTAGTAACTGAATATGTTTACCTACTTTCTCATTCTTTATGAGAAAAATAAGATCTTAAGGCTGAAGACAAAATTAAAATCACTTGTTGAGAAGCGGTGAAGGTGTTTTCAGCTGTACCTGGTAGTCCAGGATCTCCTTTGGCTCCCTTTGTGATCGATGGTGGCTGGCTGGCTCCTGGGGGTCCCTGGACGCCGGGGTCGCCTCTCTCTCCTTTACCACCGGGACCGCCAGGTGCACCGTCTCTGCCTGGGAATCCAGGTTCACCTGGAGAGGAGAATGATTTAGATTTAGAAATTCAGTAAAGCTTGTGTCAGCATATTTTCCTTTAACATACTTGTTTTCTTGTATTAAAAATAATAGTGTGCTTCCCATAACTTGGGACATACTGTGTGTGATATGTGCCTTTTAGCGCTGTATGCAAGAGTCACTAGTGAGTTATGGAGTGTGCGTGTTTATGTGAATACCTTTAAGTCCAGAAGCTCCAGACAGTCCTGGGGCTCCTGGTCCTCCAGAAGGTCCTGGAGATCCCATGGGACCCATGTCTCCTTTCTGACCTGCAGCCAGTCAGACATTAGAGAGGAGCAGAGAGAAGTTAGAGCAGAAATCCACCAAGCCAGCGGGACAGTTAGCCAGCTAAATAACCAGACCGCAAATCAGTCACCTAAATATTCAGTAAGTTAGCTAGCCAGCCACCTCGGCAGTTGGTCAATTAGCCGTTCAGCTAGCGAAGCTACTTAGTTAGTAAGTTAACTTCTAGCTAGTTAGCATCTGTTCTACCAGCTTTCATCATTTTTCATCATTCTTTATTAAACACAAAATCAGAGGTTTTCTGTCTATATTCTCAGCTAAATGTATATATAATGTTTCAACTGCACTGGATAGTAAAATTCGAGCACCTCCTGATTTTAGCAAGGACAAAACCATAAACACTGACCATGTTGTTAGCATTTAAAAACTCCATCTCCCATGAGGCTTTGACAGCACTTCTGTGACTAATGCTGCTTTCATGCGATGTGGGCAGAATAGGAAGAGGAACATGAAACCTCCTGTTATTCCAACTTTTAGGAGCGTTCACGCATTGTTCCAAGACAGTTATCCCCATTGCTAGCCTTGTAGTCACAGCATATAAATAGCCTGAATTTTTATTGTGATCATGTGATGTGATTCCTGTGATCATGGGATAAATAAAATTTACATTTACAGTTGGCTAATTAGTCATGACTATGGATTAATGATGTTAGCATTATATTTTACCTGGCAGTCCAGGCAGGCCATCCCGTCCAGGTCCTCCAAGAGGTCCTGGGGGTCCGGCTTGTCCTGGGGAACCTGGGAAACCGGAACTTCCTCTGTCTCCTGGCAGACCTGGGATGTCTAGACCTGGAGGGCCGGGGTCTCCCTTCGGTCCATTTGATCCAGGGAATCCTGTAATGATGATATCAAGATTTCATTGTCTGGACACAGGAACTATAGTTGAACTCCAGATTTACATGTTATGAATGATTTGAAGACAAACTGAGTTTTTTTTTTACTGAATGCTGTCTGGGCTTTATTCCCCTGGTGAATCAGACTATTTTCTGGTCTGATCAAGATGCTGGTAATTGTGTGTTTGTAGCAGATAAAACTGCAAATCATTACACACACAAAAAAAACTAAAATCTATCCACACAAAACAAATGGAGTCTTAATATCACAAATTACACCTTTACCGTGTATTTGAAAGTATAACCTAATCATGCATTGTCGCGTGCAATATGTGTCACCATCACTGTAAATGGCCATCAACCAGCACCAGTATTGGGTTACAATACCTTTCTCGCATTGGCATCAGAGGGTCGCAGGTAAGGGAGGGGCGTGTTTCAAAGCGCAGAGGGCGGAGTGTTGGATTAAGTCGAAGATGAGATGAGGAGAACAAAGTATGATGCATTAAATGCATTAAAACGTCTATATGAAGCCGGTTTTTTGATCACTCTGAACATGCACCGAAGCTGTGTGTCACAGTGTCGTCCGTGTAGGAGCACTGAGTGTGTCCAGCAGCAACCAATGCATGCTCAGAGTATTCTGAGATTTTGTTGGATATGGGTTAGTTTGTGGTTTTTGTGTACTTTCGAAAGGAAGAGCGGTGTGAGGTTAAAGCGGTGAGGTGAAGAGGTTGACGCAAATACTGGTGAACCGAAACTCTGTGAGGTTAGTTTACGATCGGTGTGCTCAAATGAAAGCAGAGGCAAGACGAAGATTCCCAGATCAAGGTACGGTTACCATCCAGTAGTGCGGTAACCGTGATACACACATATTCTAACCCACCAACCAAAAGGGTGACTGTGTTTTTCAATCAATCAGACAAACGCGCGACACTCAGTCTGGTGCTCAGGTGCTCACATGGAAAACTGGTGATATATAGTTTGAACCCCTGTACCAAAACGACATCCAGACACCTTTACAAGCTCAAAACATGGACAAGTGGGGGATCATGCACAGTCCTGAGTGACTTTCAGAAGGCAAACAAACTAACATATATTTCAAAATTGTAAACACGTAAAAACACGCACAAAAACAGTACAAAATGAAAACCAGTGTCACAAACAAATCTCACTATTCTTCTTAATCAGATGTGCCAGGTAACAGCTGTAACTGTACACGTGTCAGTTCCAATCAACACAAAGACAATTTTTTGAGAAAAGCTATGCAGGAAAGAAACAGCCTTATGTATCTCACCTGGTGGTCCCATTGGGCCAGGGGGTCCAGGGGGTCCAGGTGACCCCAATGAGCCGATGGTAGGGGATCCAGGTGGGCCACGAGCTCCAGGTATACCAGGTATACCGGGCTCACCTGGACAGAGAGAGATGAGAAAGTCACTGTCAGCTCGGTGAACTGTTAGACAGCTTTAATGGGTTTTGGGTGGATAGGTGATTGCAGTGTGTGTGTGTGTGTGTGTGTGTAAGCAAGTGACATATGGAAATTGCTTGCTGCTTAGTTACAGAATTGCAGAGTACCTTTAGTTCCTGGAGTGCCGTCAAATCCAGATCGTCCAGGTGAACCAGGGCTGCCAGGGAAACCAGGATCTCCCTTTAGTCCGGGGAAACCTTTAGATCCAGATGCTCCTGGTAAACCTGGGGGGCCAGGAAGGCCAAAGCCAGGCTCACCCTGTCACACACGCACACACACACACACACACAGAGCGGCAAACAATTAATTTGGGTCAGTCAGGGAGGCAGCCATTCGATGTACAGCACAGTGTATGAGGTGTGCTTGTGCTTGATATTAACCCAGATCAAGAAAACAACAAGTAAAATTTGGATTAAAATATGACAATACAAAAGTCCGATATCAGCAATAACAATTCCAGTGCATCCACTCTGTATTCTGACCATGTGTAGTTTTGTTTTAATGAGTGGGAAGAATTCTGGTGGATTCCAGTGCAACTCATTCACATTTATTTTCCTTATTTTCTCTTATTTTACTGGAAGATTTTCTATACTCTTTTCATCACAAGAGAATCCTGTTTATTGTAAACTGGTCAGCATCTTCTTACAGCAATAAATGCAGAAACGTGTAGTTTCAGGTAAAGATCAGTGTAAATGATCTTGTATTTTTGTCGAAAAATCAGGAAAAAAATAAGCTACATTTGTTGGGTTCTGGCCTTGCATCATGTATCTCAACTACATTAAATGTAATTTAAACACATTACCTTTTTTTTTTTTTTTTGCCATAAACGTACTGTGGACCTGTACAGATTCATTGCATCAAGACATCTACTAAACTCTCATTTTCAAACTGTAGGAAGCATTATTTTATGCTCTATATATGTGTAGGATTTCACTGTAGGAAGTGTTTGGTCGTACCTGTATTGTATATATTTGGTTTCTAACGCTGTTATTTTATTTGTTATCTACCTTCATGAGTTTCCCCTGATGTGAATTTCCCATTGGTACTAATAAAGTACTTTATCCATCTATCTATCTACCTTGGCTCCAGGAAATCCAGGCTGGCCGGGAAGTCCATCTACTCCTGGTCTGCCTGGTCCTGCAGGAGCTCCTGGCTGGCCGGGGATACCTGGGAATCCTGTGGGGAGAAAAAAAAAGAAGGTGAGGGTGGAGGAGGAAGAAAAGGTGGGGGTAAAAGAGGTGATACGAGGTAGGTAAGATGCTTTTCATGCATGAGGAGGAGGTGTAAGACGTAGTGAGTGAGAAGAGGATGTGAAGGTCAAGGAGGGATAGAGGGAGGAGGAAGAGGATAGGGGAAGAGGATACCTGCAAAGGTAGACATATTAGGAGGAGGATGGATGGGAAGAGTATTCATTGGTGTCTTTACCTTTAGCTCCTGGGGGTCCTGGGAGTCCGATGCCTGGGAGTCCAGGTTCACCCTTCACTCCTGATAAACCAGGGAAACCATTCTGTCCAGGTTGACCTGGGTTACCTGATGACAGAAAAAAAAAAAGAAATCCAATCAGACAACAGAAACATGTGTCTCCTTGGTTACGGGTTACCTGGAGAAAAAATATGCAGAAAAAATGTAAAATAATAATAGTGTACCTGGTGAGCCGGGCAGTCCTGACTCGCCATCCTGTCCTCTGGGTCCTGGTAAGCCTTTCTCGGCCACCGACAGACCTGGTTCACCTTTAGCACCTGCATGGCAAAAGATCAGTGAGTTTAAAGGATCTCTTGCTATAAAAAGAGAGCGAAAGGGAGGACGAAGACGACTGGATAGCAATAAAACATCTTCTGTTAATGGACGGTGTCAGTGAGCAGATAAAAGGTAAAGCGTACTGGTATTTTGTATAATATGAGTATAAATGGACCTGTGGGAAGCATAAAAGTGTGAACTGACACACCGAGAAAAAGAATGTGCCAGGGTCGGAAGAGAGAATCAGGCCTTTATTTTTCCCTGTTTTATAAGTATATATTATTATATTTGGGCTTGAAACCTCCTCTCTTTCTGACACAGTACAGTTATTAGCTTTTGCTGCTGTAACATTTCCTCCATCTGTTTCACAATAAAGGCTTTCCAGCGGTCCAGGGGCCAGAATTCCTTCCCTTCCCCACTCTTCCCTTCCTTGGATGCTTTTATTTTGAAACATCCACAGTAAATGTTGAGTTGCAGTAAAACCATCTTTAAAAAAAATGAATGGGATCGACACTGTAAGTGATTAAAAACTCAGACCAGCAGAGTGGTGGATATATCATGCCTGTGTTCATTTTTTTTATTTATTACAGGTCATTATTTGTCTGGCCATTATGTTAGAGCCTGCTTTTAGTTGAGAGTTTACAGTATGTATCCCTTTTCTTTAAAATCAAAATTTTCAAATGTATGTGATTTTTGCGTCTATAATCTTAAGAGTCTAGCAGAGCTGGGCAATATAGGTATATTGATATACAACTGATAAGGTGGCTTGAGACTATATAGTGTCTTTGATTTTGGTTATCATAATATTATGATTTACTGTAGCTTGAATGTTGCCTTTACAACTGAACTGATTTGTTGATAAATCGGTTAATTAAAAAAAAAAAATCTGTTTTAATAATGGATTAATCGTTGATTGGTACTGGGGGTGTCGGTGTTGGTTTATTTGAAATGTTTTATATGTTCTCTTAAGTTGAAAATAAAACTAGTTGTTCACAAACAATAAAAAAAACTATTATTAAAAACAACAAGTAAATACCTTCTGTCACTCCTAATATATTGTCACATTATAGAAATTGAGATATTTGTTAAAAAATATTGTTTTATATATATTGTAATGTAGATTTTGTGAACCCCAATATGGAGGGTAGTAGGAAGATAGTTTTTTATTTGGATCATCACTAAATAAACCTAAAATTGTCTTCTTACCAGGTGCGCCGGGACCTCCAGGTCTTCCTGAGACGCCCTGGATACCTTTCTCTCCTGGAGGTCCCTGAGGTCCGAAGCCAGGGAGTCCTGGAGGACCCCTATCTCCTGGAATACCTGGGGGACCTGAATCACCGGAGAGCCCTCGTTCTCCTTTCACCAGCAGAGAGCCCTGTCGAACACATAATTAGATATGAACTGCATCACTGATGGATCGATCAATCTAAATGATGGACAGACTGAGTGAAAGCCACCTACAGGAGCTCCTTTGGGTCCAGGAGTTCCAGGCTGTCCATCACGACCAGGTCGACCGTCCAGACCGGGCAGACCAGGTTGTCCAGGGAAGCCGGTGTCGCCCTTCTCTCCCCTCACACCGTTGACTGTGATGGCATCGCCTGGGTCTCCCTTCTCTCCGGGGAATCCTGGAACACCTTGAGGACCGGCGGGACCCTGGAAAGGAAAGGAAGAAGATAACGTTTATTTAGATTATCAGATTTCATGTCCTGATTTTATTCAGCTCTGACTCTAGCCAGGCATGTGAGGTAACAGTTAACATCAGCAAGTAATTTAAGCTTTATATTATACCAACCACTATTGTGAGATAAAAGGCACTATGATTAATTTAAAGTTCAAAGAGTATCTTTAGAGTAGTATACTCATTTATAAATACACCAAGATACAACAGCAAAATGATAAGCAAGACATCACCCAAAGAAACTGTGTTCAAATTGGCGGCAAAATCTCCAGATTACAATCTTTATGTCATTAATATTTTAAGGAAAAGTACAAAGCACTCACAGGGGATCCAGCGGCACCAGGTGTTCCTGGATATCCTCTGTCTCCTTTGATACCTTGGGAGCCAGGAGATCCTGATGGAGGAGAGGAAAGGAATTACAAATACAGCTAATAGCTACGGCTATTTCATAAACCTACTTCCTTCCACAGTTTTCTACATAAAGCTCTGTCTAATTTATATACCAAATGACCACCGTGTGTGCAGAATATGCGTAAGAGCACTGCTGCATCTCTTTACATTAAAAGAGAAAAAGTACAAGAGTTTGTTACAGAAAATTCATGAACTTCTCAAAAGGTCTAAGAAACGTTTGCCCTCCAAGTTACCTGAGTCATGAGGCTAGTATTAGCTAAGATAAGCTAACATTTAAGTTTGTCCACATGGAAGAAAAATCACATAAAAAGGGTTACAGTATTTAAAAATACTTCTCAAATTTCAATTTAATTTTACTTCTAGCATGTGAACTAATTATGTGTGGCTAATTAAGTTGTACTCTACTTTTCTCTTAGCAGCAAACCAACCTGACAGCTGAGTCCAGTAGTACAGACTTGTAAAGTTACCAGGCTGATCCCAACAGCTGCATCTACTACTGAGGTACCACTGAGAGGGTTAATAATCCCCCTCCCTGCCCGCTCGTCATACATTAGTCTGAAGTCTGGACAAGCCACAATCAGAAGGTGTTAATGTCTCTGGTGGGAACGTGTTGAGTTGAAAGTTAAGTGGTGTTACCAGGGAATCCGGGCTGTCCTGGGGGTCCTGGGGGTCCTTGGATGGCACTGGCACTGCCAACGCAGTTCACACAGGTGTCGCCCTTCTCACCTGAAACAGCAACAGATCACTAAAGTCAGTGTTTTCTGTGTGGTGGTGCACACACAGGGTGACCTTCTTAAATTCAATCCGTTCTGACATTTTAGCTATTAGACCTGATAAAAACTACTGAACACATGTTCTTTACTTTGTTTTTATACCTTCGCTGTTAAACTCTATATTTAGCCATCATATACACAAAAAATCTTATTGCTCAGAGATTTTTGGGATGAACACCAGCATCTCTATATTGTCTCACCTTTCTGGCCCGTCTCTCCTGGGTAACCTCTCTCTCCCTGCACGCCGGGACGCCCGGGCTCTCCGGGTAAACAGTTTTGTCCTGCTGAGGAAAAGCCTGGAGGTCCAGGGAGCCCTGGTGGACCCGGGGCACCAGGATTCCCCGAACGTCCTGGGGGACCTGGCAAAGACAGCCCTGGAGAGCCAGAGTCTCCCTTCTGACCTCTTTCTCCTGGGAAGCCTGGAGGTCCAGGCTGACCACCGCCACCGATAGCTGGAAGTCCTGGTGCTCCTGCAGGTCCTGATGGACCTGATGAAGACAGGAGGGCAAAGTTCACATCAAAAAACACTTAAAATACCTTAATTTAACTCAGTTATTTAGGGCTGCAACTAAGAGTTTCATTATTGATTAATCTGCGCTTCTTTAGCTAGCAACCTGATTACAAATGATACATTTGAATGTTTTGTGTCTGTGTGAGTGTGTTTGTGTTTACCTGTTGGTCCTCTCTCTCCTTTGAGTCCAGATGCTCCGGGGAACCCGGGCTCACCTTTAGGACCCACCTGACCTCCTGTCTGCCCGCCAATCACCTGGTGGGGCAATCAGAAATAACATAAATTCAGAAGAAAAGCATCACAATCACTTAACTGGCCCAAAGGCCCCAAATTGATTAGCCATTTTTATTAATAAAGTTAAAATAAAGATTAATAAAATACAATATTAATCACTGCAATATAGTCAGAAGGAGGTTAATTGGTGATTCTAAATTGTCCGTAGGTGTGACTGTGAGTGTGAATGTTTGTCTGTCTCTGTGTGTCAGCCCTGTGATTGACTGGCGACCAGTCCTGGGTGTACCCCGCCTCTCGCCCAATGTCAGCTGGGATTGGCTCCAGCCCCCCGCGACCCTCTAAGAGGATAAGCGGTATAGAAAATGGATGGATGGATAGTCAGAAGGACGGAGGAAGATGCCACCGCCTAGTGGTCAGAAAAATGTAGTGCATTGAGCGCTTTTTCTTTTCTTTTCATTGTTTTCCCCCTTTTGGCTCAATTTTCAATTACAAAGTAGAGCTTGGTTCATTATATATATTATATTGGTACATCATTTAAACATCTTTTTATTAATACATAATCTAAAGGACAAGAAAAGCTAGACACAGAGAGAAATGTCCCCACCCAGTGGTCAGAACAATGTAGTGCAATGAGATGTCACGTACAATTAGGGAGCATTTTCTCTATATTATTATTACCTTTTTTTTTTTTTTTTTTTATTATTTTGTCAAATGAGAAAAATGTAGAATACACACCACTCCTGGTGGGCCCGGGTATCCACGATCACCTTTTAGTCCCTAGAAACAGAGGGAGAGGGGGAAGTTATTAAAACAACCCATGACATCACTGTATGACTTAAAATTCATAAAAAAAAGTTGGAGAAAACCTACCCTCTCTCCATCCCTGCCTGGAGGACCTGGCTGGCCTGATTCTCCTTTGATTCCCTAATAGTAAACAAGGAAAAAGGAAAGAAAAGAAAGTTAGACATGTGAATAAGAGATTTTAAGAAAGGACTGGTATAATTTTCCTTGTTATGAATTGTCAAGTATGTTGGTAGAACTCACTGGGAAGCCTGAAGGACCCGGGTCGCCGTCTTTGCCTGGTTTGCCCTGTAGATTGAAGAAAACGGGGATCAGGGTTTGAGGTCCAGACAGGAATTTATGTTCTTTTTCTTAGATAGAAGCATTAAAATGTGCGTGTGGTCTTGTAAGTGGTCAAGTGAGGACCGCTGACAAGAAAGTGTAAAGTGAGGACAACTCTTTTGGTCCGTCCTCACCTCTTCAAAAGACTTTTTGTTTTAGGGTTACTGTAAAGGCCTCTGTATGCTTCAAACAAGCTATAGGACAACATTTCGTACGAATACGTCTAAAAGTTCTGAATGGCCGCACTCAAAAGCCTACCATCTTAGCTTCCTTCTGGCTGCATCCCGCTACTTTTCCCAATAATTCAGTGTCTTTTGTGTGTCTTTATAGATCTGACACAATGAATTGTACAAATTGGGATAACGGCGCACATTTTCGGACAATCTCTCTCTCTGTAGGAATTCATAGAGTTGCACTTGTTTGCGTGCACAAGAATATAGAGCTTGAGACCTAGCCAAGCCACTTGCTGCATGAAGTGGGAATGATTGTTAGATTTCTTTGGAAAGTTACAAAAACTGTTGGATGCAACCCTCCCTCCCAATTCCGATGTTGTTGTTCCAGGTGCTCTTAGATGATTCAATAAGTACTTTGAAGCATACTGAGGCCTTTAGAATTACGCTTAGCTGTGGGAAAGGGTTAGGGTTAGACATGTGGGAGTGATGGTTGAGGTTTGGGTTAGGGAAAATATTATATCCTCACAATAATAATAATAATAATAATAATAATAATAACAATATAAGTACATTTGTATATTTGTTTACGTGTCAACTGTACTCACTCGTTTGCCTGATTCTCCTGGTTCTCCCTTCTCTCCTTTCTGGCCGCCTGAGGGGCCCTACAATGACAACAAAACATGGCTGTTAAGTACAGGGGCTTTTCTGTAGCTCACTAGTGAACTTTGATCTTTCTATGATGTGGCAACACTTTGCCTACAGGAATCAATAACATTATGATGATTATAGATACTTACAGGTGGTCCTGGATAACCTGAATCACCTGGGGGACCTGGAAAACCTGGGTCACCCTACAGAGAAAACACAGAAAAAAAGAGACATTTTCAAGAAAGCTTCAACCAAATAATTTGACTGATTGAAAATGGCCTCCAGTGACGGATATCTGAGCTTTACTGGTTGCTGATGGTTGCTCTTGTAGTAATCAGGGTTTAACTAGACAGCTGCTCATAACCTCAGAGATTTGTAACCATAGTGCTTGTCATTGCCGTCATATCTGTTGTAATGTGTTGGCTACAAAATGTTTAATACCACAACATGAAAGAATATGAACACAGGAATGCACCAGATCTATAAAGTGATTATGAAACATCACCAGAAAATAAACACTTCCAAAAAACAATATTGTACAATGAATGGTACAACTCACCCCTGTACTGTTATGAATGTATAGCCTTAATGCATCGTCCAGTACTCATTAAGGTGTAAATATGGGCAAAACAATGTAAAGAAATATCTAAATATTCTGTGAATACTCTGGGTTACTGTGTGGAGCAACAGGTGCATGAACTAACTGCTGCCATCAAGTGGCTGAAGTGAAAGTTGCAGCAACTCAGTCCATTTTTAAATTAGCAGATAAATGGCCTGACATTAATTATTATTATTATATTTATTCATGTACAGTATACCTAAAGTTAACCTTTAGCATTTGTTGCAATTTTTTAGTTTTTCTTTACATTTTCTAACATAAATGAGGTTAGTTTTTGCCTTACAACTGTCTAACTGCATTTTTTGGTTGTCACCTGTCAGATTAGTGCCAAACGAGCTGCAGTTTAATTGGAAACTAAGTCTTAAAGTTTGTATAAACAACTGAACCAAAGTTATAAACGCTCCCTCATTCAAATATGCCACTTGGTGTACTTATAATGCAAGGCTGGTGTCACTGTCAGTGCTGGGTTGGTAGCATTACCTTGTCTCCTCTCTGAATCTCTGTCTCAGGTGGCCTCTTCTGTTCCCCGACTTGTCCTGGAGGACCAGGAGGTCCTGGCAAACCTGGGTCACCCTGTGTTCACACACAGACACACAGCAGATGAGATGAAGGGTTTAAATGTGGAATACAGAAAAGGATGGACAGAGAGAGCAGAATAAAGAAACGAGATTATGCTTCTTATAAGCTTCTTAAGTTTTGAGCTTCTAATTGGTGGTAGATGATGACAATCACGCTTTTTCACTGGGAACACAGTAAATACCTTCGCTCCTTTGGGTCCTTGGAAGTTCAGTCCCATGTTTCCCTGTTGGAGAAAGCAGGGAAACATTGTGTCATTGAGAGACCCGACAACAAGCAGTCTCAGAATACTTCACTGTCAACGCGATGAGAAAATTAGGATGAGGATTCATGTAGTGTGATTAAATAAAAACAAAATCAGATCAATTTAAAATCTGTTTCTTTATTGACTCGTCAAGGTTTGAACTCACCTTTGGTCCAGGAAGACCGGGAGGACCTGGACGACCCTGGAAAACAACACCAGAAAAAAATATTGTTGGACTATTAGTTCACTTCAACAACTTTAACTGCTCCAATTGTTCATTCTACTGAAACGAAAATATACATGAAATACAGATTTTGGCAGTGATAGGATATTTTGCAGCAACTTTCTTTACCTCATAGCCTCTTGGTCCTGGAGGGCCGAGTGGACCTTGCAAACCGGGGGTTCCGGGAGGACCCTGTGACATGAACACACACAGATAAAAGGGCAGGGTATTTTAGATGTCTGGTGCATCATTTTTACACACATTTCCCCCAAATTCAGCCTGACGTATTTGATATCTTTGGAAACGTTGGCTGCACAGCACGAGTTTTAAGAGGTTAAAATACACGACGACTCACAGGAACTCCTGGCAACCCGGGTAATCCCACTGCTCCTTGTTCTCCAAAACGGTTGGTTGAGATCACATCACCTGGGTCTCCCTGTGGAGGAGAAAACACAACCAGAGGAAACTGTTAGACATGAGATGCCAGCTGCATGTGAACAAGAGGCTAAAAGAAGCATCCGCTATTTCTTTGAGCTGTTCTCGTCTGATCTTATAATCTGAACTGAAGGAGGAAGGTCTTTGCAGATTTCAAACAGCACCATCTTGTGGCAGAAACACAAAATTCAACTGGACAATTTTATATGATAGGAAAGGTGTGGCAAAGATTTTACCTGTTGAAAAGCTTTAAACATGATCCTGCACTTTTTTATTTTATTACCTTTGTTTTAATAACATTTTTATTTGTATGATTATTTTTCTTTTGAGTGAAGTCTACGTACTGCCACACATTTCCCTTTACAATCAGCTCTGTGTGCCCTATCTGTATGAGAGCACTGATTTGTTTTAATTGCTTGATTCTACCTACCTGTTTAAAGGCCCTGCGCACCCACACAGGTGTTTTGAGTTACCTTGGCTGATCAGACCTCTAGTGAGGTTGAAGTTGGATGGTGCAATGGTGGGAAATACATAAAACTCTGTGTACCAGTAAGAACGATAAAGGTGGAAGTTGTCCGGCCCAAACAGGAGAGTGAAGAGAGTTGACAATACACTTACCTTTGGACCTGGCAGACCAGGTGGACCCTAGAAAGGAGAAAAAAAGAGAAGAAGAAGAATGTTAAAGGAGAAGATTAATTAATTATTAATGAACAAACTTCCTCTTCATCGCTGCAAACTCACCGGCCGTCCCTGCAGTCCGGGGGCTGAGGTTCCTGGGAAGCCCCTCTCACCCTGGAGAGAAGAAGAAGACATTTAACACACCGTGGTTTGATCTGAAAATGCTCCAGAAAAAGCAAGTAAGTGGACCTTGATTTTAGATTTCAAGCTCATAAAAGGTTTATTTCATGGCGTTACATAAGCTTTTCCAATGTGAGAATAATACAAATGTGGCAAAAATAACTGAAATTCTCTCATTTCTTGGACAGAAATATGATCAAATGTGAGGACATTCAAAACTGGCACAAATAAGCTCCGTATTTTCCTTTTAAAATATTTTAGAGGCACCTTGATTTTTAGTTTTTTAATTTTTGCAGTGTGGCTGATAACAGGATGCTTTTAAAATATTGTCGGAACATTCAGCTACAAAACTTAAGTCATATTTGATCGGCAGCAGTTTTATTGTCATTTGTTATTTTCCGAAAAGACTTCTCATCAGATACCTTTGTCCCGTTGCAGCCCGGCACTCCCCTCGGGCCTGGAGGTCCGTCCTGCCCGGGCAGACCCTGGGAAACAGGAAGTAAACAGGAAGTTACATCACGCACGCTGTAACTGGTTTTGGCAAAGTCAGATTTTAGATGATGGGAAAACTCACTGGAAGTCCTGGCGTTCCTGGGAATCCTGGCAGTCCAGAAGGCCCCTGTTAGGAGGAAAAAATAAATACATAAATAAATAATAAATAAAAAATGCAAAATATGACAAACACAGAGGATTCAGCTTGTAGTTTCTTCATGACCTCAATGACTCTGGAGAAATGTGGACACCTGCTGGCCAGAGGAGGGTATTACAACCTAAAATCCTTAGGTGTTGTTCTTGTTTTTACTAAACCATGGGATTAACCTGGTTGGAGAGAGTTTTTCCCTCAGTATGAGTCTATAAAGTTAAGTGTTTGCGAGAGAAGAGACAGCAAAAAAAAGTGATATACTTACTCTTATTCCTTTAGGACCAAATAGTCCTGGCGGTCCATCGCTACCCTGAGAGGAAGAACAGACATTAAACCAGATTAGAGTTAGATTATTTTCAGCATGTATTGTTCTGGTGTTGATGCCGAAACTCAGGTTTTGCAATGGTACACTAAACATTTCAAATGAAAGCCAACACTAATTATAAGAGCGTATTAAACCTACAATTTCTACCTGAACACCTACATGGAGTGGCCCTACAAACTGTCCTCATCCTAACTAGAAATTTAACCGTGTGTCCTCTGCGCTGGAACCAAAGTGAGGTTTCTCTCAACTTTCTGACTCCTCCCTCATCTGTTGGAATAAAACCTGAACTGTTATTAAATAATACATTTCATTCAAATTGACCCCCCCCAAACCCACCTTCTCTCCTCTGGGTCCGATCGGCCCTTCAGGTCCGGGGAATCCTGGGACTCCTGGCTGTCCGGTGAGACCTGGGAAACCCCGCTCACCCTGCACACAGTGACACGGATACAGAACTTGTGGATTCTTATATTTAAAGAACATATTTTTTCTCTGTGCCTCATGTTTGTTTCTCCTCCCACATACTTGCATGTGTCCTATACATTAAAATATCTAACACTTCACCTTAACCCCCTTATTCAGCATTTATAAGCAGAGTTTACACTTTTAATAAATGTAGTTGTGAGCAGACCCATGAGTGGAGGCTAAACACAAGTTATAATTGTTGACCTTTTATATCTGCTTACAACATTATTAAAGGATGGTTTAAGTACCAAATCCAGCTCTTAACTGCACATCTGTGATTGTTTTGTCTGTGTGTTCTGTTGCTTAAATACTATATCTGTTGTTGAGCCTTGTGCAGCCTTTGCTTGTGTGTTCCTCCATATTGCATAGTGTAAATCATGCGTATACTGTATTTGTGTGCATTCTGTGTCATTTTAGCCTTACCTTGGCTCCTTTCACTCCACTGCAGTCACATTTGGATCCTGCACATCCCTGGCAAGCCTGTCGGGCGACAAGAGAAAGAGAGATGAGGATGTTTTGTTGTTTAAAAAAAAATAGACAGATAACCTTAAATGTATATATCACTGGATCAGAATTACACCATATAAAGAAAACGCATAGGGGTCTAAAACCTCAGCATCCAGGGTTTATGGATGCAGGCACCACATACAGTGCCCCCAAAAAGCTACTGCAGCATCCTGAAAATGCAGCTCATTGTGATCTTTGTTTGCATGTTTTTGCTTGCAGCTTGATGTTTCTTTAAAATCGTGCATATCTATGAGTGAAAAGTGGATTATTGCCACTAGAGGGCGCTCCATCATTGCGCTACTGCACCAGTTCACTGCTACAGGCAGCACTTCTTCCCACAGAGAAGGAGAAAGTGGGTCTGTGGATTTGATGATTTGGATGACGGGTGCAAGGTCAGCGAGGCAGAACAAGTTGACGCCAAATAAAAAGCTTTTATCTCAAATAAAAACAAAGTTATCTCCCAAAATCTTTCAGTTTTCACAGAGTGGGGAAGTTGTTTGGTGGAGAAGAGGGTTAAAGGGAAGCCGAGAAGGAAGGGAGGGAGGGATGGGAGTGCCAAGCTGTTGATTAACTTTTCCCATGCTTGTTGACACAGCGAATGCCAGACGGGCATTGACTGCACGCATGCCAGGCAGTTAGGTTGTGAGAAAGACCGAGAGGCAGAGAGCGCACGAGAGAGGACAGACCGGCAGACAAGTCAGCATTCTTCTGTGTCTGCAAAACCTTTTGTGTGTCCACGTTCCTGTTGGTGGTTTTCATAGTATTCCTGTTTTATTGGTCGGTGCAGACTGCAGGGCCGTGACTCATTCTCAGTTATCTGTTTACCAGTTTTCTGATTGTTTAGTCTACAAATGCCTTGTTTTGTGTGACCCAAAGAAGAAGACAGACAAGCAGCAAATCCTCACGTTTGAGAAGCTGAAACCAGCAAATATTCGTGGATGACTTGTCTGTCAAATCAAAGTGTTACAAAAAAGGGAGAGGCGTGGAGGACTTAACGGGGTCAGATTCTAAACCGTGGACACTGGAGGCACATGTCTGGTGTCTCAGCCCAGCGATTCCCACAGTAAAATCATTGGAGGGAGGTTATTTGGTTTGGTGAAAACATACCGACTCCCAAAACAGAGTTACCTCATGGGCACAGAATGTAAAACAAGCAGCGGTGGAGGAAGCATTCAGAACCGTAACAATACAAGTAAAAACTCCTGCGTTGAAAATGTCACTTGAGTAAAAGTATATAAGTATTATTGGCAAAATGTGCTAAAGGTATCAAGTAAAAGTGCTCATAATGCAGAATAAAATGCCCCTGTGAGTGTTATAGTATTACAGTGTGTATTATTGGATGCATTAATGTTTAAGTAGCATTTTACAGCTTGTTTTAACTCATTTTTGCACAATTTTGTAGGTTAATCAAACGTACATCATGTTTTATTAAGCAAAATCTTAATCTGTAAAGTAACTTGTAGCTAAAGCTGTCAGATAAATGTAGTGCAGTAAAAAGTACAACATTTCCCTCTGAAATACTCAATAAGGTACCTCAAATTTGTACTTAAGTGCAGTACTTGAGTAAATGTACGTAGCTAGTTTCCACCACCGAACATATCTGACGAGCAAATGTCTCGTTACTTCTTGTTTTGCTGTTCATCCAAATGACTTTCTTCATAAACGACGAAATGCCTTCATCAATTTACTGCCAATCTACTGGGAGTCAGCTTTGTAACTGTAGCTGCGTTTATATATATTCCACTAAGAATGAAAATGCCTCATGTGACCTCCTCGGTCGGAAGAGACTGACCCGATCCGGCCTTGTTGAGAGTGCTGGTGTAAACCTTTGACAATCTGTTCAATCGGAAAATATTAGCCCCTAATAACCATGTTAACGCTTAATCCGATCGTTTCTCTCTGGTTGGAATCAATATATTCTTTCTGCGCATGTTTGCCCCACATGGGGGGGAACATCAGGTGACGTGAACGAGTTTCCAGGAGGGACAGAAACATCAAAACTGCTCTGCGGCCGATACAGCTTAAAAGATTTAAGGATTGTTGAACGTCTCGATGGTCGAAAGGCTCCAGACAACGAGTTGTTATTGTTCTTCTGTTATATTTCAGACAGATTAGATGCTTCACAGCAGGGCGGAGCCGCTGTGCGCAAGTCAAGAGAGTTCTATTCTGATTAAATGCTTCAGGGCATGTAAACGCACATCTTATCGGATCACGTCATTTAGCATCCATGTAAACGGTTAAGTAATCTCCAATCAATGATTTCAATTGGGATGCAGAAAGGCCTGCGGAGGTGAAAACAACTGCTCACATCTGCAAATCTTTTAAGATGCTGGTATGTCTTTCTAGTCAGTGTGAAAAGCTCTGACACAGAAACCCAGTCTGCACACGTTTGGCATTACTTGTGTGTGTGGGTGTGTGTGTGTTTGTGTGTGTGTATTAAGTTGCATGCCTGTCTATGTATTTCAACACTTTGTGGTTGTGGTATCAGGATCCCTGCAGGCCTCTCTGCAGCTCTGCCTGACAACATTATAACACTTCCTCTGAACCAAGGGGAAGTCAAAGGTCGACAGCAGACCATGTCAAATGATGATGGTGTTAAATATGTAATGAAACTTAAACTTTCAGACATTTATATTATCTCACAATGTTAGTTTGTCTGATCAGATACGGCCTGAGACTGACTTTCCTCTCGTCTTTTAAATTAGTTCTTAAAATCAGTTTTGTTGCTCAAACAATTAGACGATTAATCGATAAGCCCATCGACAGCAAATGTGTCGACAACAATTTTAATGATCAGTTAATCGTTTAAGACAATTATTAAGCAGGAATGCCAGATATTAGCTGGATTCAGGTTCTCATGTGTGAGGATTTGATGCTTTTTCTCTGATTTATATAATTTTAAATGGAATATATGTATTGGTTGGTTGAACAAAACAAGCAGCTTTTTCATTATTTTATACACTTGATAATTAATCGATTAATCAGAAGGATGAAAATAATCAGTTGCAGCCTTTATTCACTTCTATAAAATTAATTTTGTTATGTTTTTTTTAAGTTCTGCAGGATGTGTCCACAGCTATAAACCAGGTGTTAACCACAAACTGACAGACCACGCAGATCTGTGTCCTGACAGACGACGACAGCACCGTCTGTAGCTGCTTATCTGTCCTCCTGCAAAGCCTCAGAGGCTGAAGCAAGGCACTTTATTCACAGCCAGACTCGAGGGTTTGATTCCCACTGAGCTCTCCAATGCCAGAAAGTACAACACACACATGTCAAAGTCAGGAGTTCTGGATTAAGAGAGTGTCGCATGTTGGCTGTAAACACAAAACGTGTGCAAACTGTTATGTGGACTGGAGGGTAGAGGGGTTACCAGCACACACATACATGCCTGAATACATTTGCACATGGTAGTCAAGTGCGAGTGTGTGTGTGTGTGGGCGTGTGTGGAGGTGTTTTTACAAGGTCTGAATCTCCAGATTAGCCTCTGGTCCGCTTCAGCTCAATGCAGTCTAGTCTCTCCCACGCCAAGGCCTGCAGCTCACACTCGTTCACCTCCATCTCTCTCTCATTCCCTTCATCCGTCTGTCTCTGCACTCAACCCTCTTTTCACCTCTGTCGACATGTATTTATCCAGAAAAGCACGACACAGCTCACTCGCTCTGATAAGGCTTTAAAACGCTCGTAGGTGCTCACTCAGAGTCAGAGCCAGATGGTGCCGGCTCTTCCAGGGATTCAAACTGGCAACTTTATGATCACTTGAACACTTTTTTCCTCTTTAACGCTGAGCTGTGTTCATGTCCTCAAATTTACCGCGAATGTGAGCCGCACACCCATATACACAGGTCATATATGGCTAAGATAAATGCATGACAGCACGTCATACCATTCTTAAACTTTATCCTCTCATCTTGTACTGGACAACTATAAGAGATAAATAAAAACAATTAAATAATAAATGAATTCTCTCAAATTGACCACAGATGCAAATATTGCTGTTTGACCTTATGGGGCAGCAGTTTGCAGCAAAATATGGCCCTAAAATGATAATTTTATCACATAAAAGTATTATATTAATGATATTAACAATCTTTTCCTGTCATCCCAACAAGAGCATTACAAATGTTTGCACAGCATGTGATGTGATCTTTGCATCGGGGTTGAAAATGTACATAAACATATCAGTAGGGATTATTTGTTGCGTTATAATTGTACAATTTTCTGATTAAAAATATAAAATATATATATAAAATAACAAAAAAGAATCACATCTGGCTAATAAAGGCAATTTTTGTATTTTTATTATTATTATTTTTCTGCTTTCCTGTTAATCATCTCACGACCCCTCACATATATATCTTGTGACCCCTGGTGGGAGTCCTGACCCCCAGCTTGGGAACCTCTGCCATAACATACATGAAAATGAAACTGTCCTAATAAATATTGTGATAATAATTTCAACCATGCGTTATATTGTCATTATCACTTCATCAGGTGGGTAAGATGATGCAATAATAAGACTAATGATATCACACGTTATATTGACATTCTAAAGTCCTAATGAAGGTTTAATTAATCAATCTGGCAGTTTGTTACGTGTTTGGTTGATTTGGAGCAAATCTTCTGGTACATTTAATCCAGTAATCATCATAGCTGCAGGCTGAGGTGTTGCACTGCGTACCGACGACCGCTAATCTGTTGCCCTTTGGGGTAAAATAACAGACCGAACAGAGCTGAAATTAATGAGTGTGGTTTAAAAAATCTGCCTAAATTCAGCGTTATAAGCATCTCTCTCTCTCTCTCTCCATGCGGCTGACTCCCTCTCTCTACCCTCTCGTTTACCCCCACAGCACTGACGGGTCATGTAATCCACTTAGAGAGGTCAGTGAGCTGCAGATATTTGCTCCACTCTCCCTGTCTGTTAGCTCTCTCCATCATTTCCCTCGCTCTCTCCTCACCTCCTTTTTTTCCATCACGCCAACCCGGCGATCAGGCCTGAGGAGGGGTGGGGTGGCGGGGTGGCGGGGTGAAGCCGGGCCCGCTCAGCACCACTGGAGGTCGGTATAGGACAGTCAGAGCCATGACTCAAGGTCAAGATGAGGCAGTAAATGACCAAAAAGTATCCCAAATGTATCTTCACATTGGGTTGATTTTGTGGTTTAAAATGCCAAAGGTGCTTCAGAATTAAAAGCTAGCTCTTATTTCATGCTAAATCTGTTTTAAAAGCATCATTTTTGAGCGTGTATATCAAAATCCCTCTGTTTTCTATTCCTGTGCAACATTTTTGATGACTCATCTTCAACTCTGGAGCGTTTACATACAGTAAATGTGTCCAGTCAAATGTGATTTGGGGTGACTAAGCCAAACGGCCGTTAGCCAAACGGCTGGAAAGCACTGATCAAAGCAGACGTAGAAAGAGCTGGTTGAGAGAAAGTGGGACTACCAGAGTGTGCTAAATGTCACTAAAGAAGGGAGGGAAGACGACGTAGGAGCTAGGTGTGTGCAGAGTGATGGAGAGGTGAGGTGAGGAGGAGGAGGAGGAAGAGGGGGAGCGAGCGGAAGGCATGCACCCGGGGATTAGACTGGCGAGACTGGAATTCCCCCGCTCATCAAAGACCGATGATTAGACTCCTATACACACTGCCCTGCCCTGGATAACACACACACACACGTTTGTATTTCTATACTTGTGAGGCTCATTGACATAATGCATTCCCTAACCTAAACCTAATTCTAACCCAAACCTTAAAAGCAGGTCTGAACTCTCAAACAGCCCTTTGAACCAAAATGTCCTCACACCCAAGGTCTAACACACACGCACACGCGCACACACACACACAGAGAGAGAGAGAGCTTGTCAAACTCCTTGATTTGACCACAACTAATAACTTCTGCTTTCCAGCAGTGATCGCAGCTCAGCAGTCAGCAACCGCAGCCTGAATCAAGAGCCAACATGTTCACACCAGCTCCAGAGTGACGGACATGCCGCGCGCGTGCGCACACGCACACACACGCGCGCACACACACACACACACACACACACACACACACACACACACACACACACACACACACACACACACACACACACACTTCTCTAGTAACTGTTGAAATACTCTGCTTAAAGGATGAGTCTGTGATACATTTCACCACATACTGTATATAACAGGTATGTTTGCATGCATGAGTGAGGACATTGGCCCCAGTCACACTTGTCATTATAATCCAATTTAAACACTTTAATTTACACTTATGCCACATTATGTATGCACCTCCATCAGCAGGGTGCAAAATCAGATTTCATGTGTCCTAGTTTTCCCTCCAGATGTGAATCTGTGTCAGACATAACACACACTAAAAAATGAGGATAAGGAGATAAGGATATTTTTTATTGTCATTCCAGGACAAAAGGGAACAAAATGACGTACTCAGGTCCCGGTGCAGGTAACAGCAATAATAAAAGCACACAAGAAAACTCCATTAAAATACTATTAGTAAATAAATATATATAGAAGAGTGTGAGAATAGGAATGAGACTGTCTGTTTATCTAAAAGATAAACAAGGTGGTCCACAGTGCAGCAATGGCCTGATATGAACAGCATAATGATGATAATAATTATAATAACAATAATAGCAGCAATTGTTCAGCGGATAGATGGCAGAAAAAAAAGAGATGGAGGAGGTGGTTCCTGCAGAACGTGCTACAAAAACACTTGTGGATACCGAGCCAGAAGCTAACCAGCAGCTAACACAAGATCACATAAACTCAGAGTCACTGTTATCTAGAAGTGTTGCTAGGATTCAAATCAGATAGTGACCTCTAACGCTCCTTGGTTTCAGTCACACTTTGCGTTTTCAGTATCGATTAGCTCTCTGATCTGCACCTGAGACATGAAGGGGCTAAATGTAAATGTGGTATTTGAGTTATTGATGGAAAAATCAGCATTTAGTTTGTTTCCCATTTCTTCATAGTTTGAAATATGGGCCTGATTTCTCCTGATTTTACAAATCTTACTCATGTAAACAATCCTTAAACAGCCTTAATTTGAGAACATCTTTAATTAGATTTAGTTGCTGTTTAGTTACTCTGTATTACTGTGTTTGCTGCCCTTTTGTTTACATCTGGGTCGCACCTTTAATGGTGAAGATTCTTTTTGGGAAAACTTTGTCTTTAAGGGTGGCTTTATACTCTATACCTCTTACCATTCCTGCAAAATTAGCCTAAAACACCTATCCAAGGCATACCCAAAGTAAAGTGAAACTTGAACCATTTGGAGCACATGCATGGCCTTGGTCTCTTTTGAAAGGTAACACTCTGAAGTTTTTTCCCCAACAGTCAGAATCGCTGTAAGTACTGCTGGCATTGAATAATAGAAGTTTGAACACACTGACGTAGAAGGTTTTTATTTCTACCTGAGTATTTCTTTGCATGTTATTGTAATGGCGTCATTTCATGGCTCAGCATCTTTCTCTCTCTCTCTCTGTGTGTGTGTGTGTGTGTGTGTGTGTGTGTGTTCCACTTCACGTGTTGAATATGTGTGTGTTTAAAGTGTGTGTGTGTTTATCCCGTTCTGGAGGGTGGCACTCCAGGCGCCGAGCCGCTGATCCCCTTCATCGCGGCTGGACTTTGACTGCTTCCAGGTGCCGATCCCCCGAGAGCGACAAGCAAACAAAATATTTTCACTTCGACAGAAAACCAGAGCATGTGTGCTTTGACTAACCGGCTCTTTGGAAGAGGAAGACCCCCCCAGACTGGAGGACCCCATGTCACATGCACACACATGCCATCGTGCCACAGTGCCGGTCCAGGAATTCCACTGATATTCCCGGGAATTCTCCATCTTCTCAACACAGAGCTTCTCTCCTCTCTTCTCTTTTCATTTGGTGTAATGAATGTTGACCCCTGTGACCTCCCACTGACAGATACCTGCAGGGAAAGCACTTTGAGGCACCGGGCAGCTGACCACCACCTCTGCACCCCCTTTCAAAACTACTTCAGATTGCATTCGTCTGTGCCTACTGGATAATGCAAAACTGCCCTGTTTTGCCTATATTCACAGATGAAATGCTGTTTGCAATAAAAACATACAATCCAGTTGCATTAATGATCACTCTGCAGGTCAGTGTGTCCCAAATCTGGTTTTTCACACTCACATGTGACTTAAATTTGATGTTTTTTAAACAAAACAAGTTACATTTTTTTAATCTTTCCTGATAGTCTATCTGGATATGTGGTACAAAAGAGGATACAGGAGGAATATTAGCAGCATGTGTGGTGTTTTAGCACACAAATCAGAATTTATCAGGACAATAAATACTTGTTTAAAGCAGATTTGTGCAGGCTATTAACATTTCTACCAACTGGATCCCACCCAGACGACAATGAATTTAATACAACATACAGACTGCGCCAAATTTCACCAGGAATGTCTCGTTTTTCTACAAACAAAAACATAATCTTTATAATCACATAAAGGTCCTACACATATTGGATTTAATCTGACATAAATCAGCCAATGTCAGCATCAGCAAGACAAGTTCAGTGGAAAGACCCTAACCTTAACTAAACGGACAAACTGACCAGAGTTTCAAGGAACCCTTGACTTGAGCCGAAACTCAAATACCGCCCGGCTGATATTACATGTTTGAGGCTCACGCCAACAGCAATATTTGAGAGTTTAAACATCAATATATCAGATCATAGTCATTTTTGTACATAAACACATAATATGAACAAACATTTTTGATAAATTTGTTTTTTAAAGAAGTAAAATCACCGATATGTACAGACGACATTTTACAGTTGAAAAAAACTTTGCTCTCTGGTGGAGAAACTACGTAATGAAGATGCAGTTTCTGAATGACCTCAAACATATCTTTGACATTTCTGTTCTGCAACTTTTGTTATTTTTCGTTCGATATATATGCCAATAGAGATATAAGCTAATATAGACTTGCCTGACTTATCTGTTAAGCTCTTCCAACTAAGCGTAAAGCCCTATAAGGATAACGATTAAATATATATATATATATATATATATATATATATATATATATATATATATATATATATATATATATACATATGTGTATGTATACATAATGAATGCCACTTCAGTCACTGTATAAGAGGTTAATGGTCAGTGATGATCATAACCACACATGTTAAAACCAGCAGCCTGCAGAGATCACTGGATCCTCATAAAGCATTAGGGACACAAACACACATCTGTAAAAACACGCCTCGCCCTCTGTGTTGAGCTTTTTCATCTCTCTCTTCCTTCAACTTTCAGCGAACCACAAACGAAACATGCAACGCTGAGTTTGATGCCGTTCTAATAATGAGTAAGCAGATGGAGGTGCTCGTTTTTTAAGGGTCTTGCTGCAGGACCCTAAAACAGGACATGTATGGAATCAATTTTGTGTCAAAAAAAAAAAATCAAATAAAACTTCTTAAATATCAAACAAAAAAATAAGAACTTGAGAGAGAATTAAACTCACTGAAGCAAACAAAATGTCATCTCAAAAGTTAAAATGTATAACTTGCAAACAAATTATTTGTCTTATACTTTTTTGAACGCATGTCCTTTTGTTTACAGCTCCCTCTGCTTCTTTCTCACTGATCAGACTTTTTTCCAAGTTACAAGTTTCACTTTTGAGATGAAATTGTTTTGCTTCTGTGAAGTTTATTCTTATTTTTGTTTGATTTATTTTGACACAAATCTGATTCCACAAATGTGCAGCTGCTGCAAGGATTCAAGCTGGGGGTCTTTTCAGTTGCAGGTCGCCCTGCTGGCCATTTAACAGCTCTACAGTTTGACAAGTAACGTTTCTCTCAGGGAGGGAGTGTCAGGAATTCCTAAAACTTAACCATCCAGATGGGATCTAAACAGTTCCTGAGAGGCAGAGGTAAACACACTCTTAGTGTGTCTGCATTACCGATGTTCTGCATATGTATGTGAACAGAGTCAGAGATGAAAGCAGCATCAGGTGGATCTTGTGAGCAGGGGAGGGGTTGAACTCCTTCCCCTGGGAGATATGACAACCCGCCCTAGCCCAGCCCTGCCTCACACAGGTTTAAACATGCCCGTCTACCTCTCGCTGCATCGCTCCACATACATCACCACTTGGCACAGTGCGTCGTAGCTACGGGCAACGAGAAATTAGAGAGGGGCTGCGGCGGCCTGCCAGCTGAATACCTGGACGTGTAGCCTGGGGATAGACTTGAGAGGAGGCGGGTAGGAGGAGAGAGAGAGAGAGAACGGGAGGAGGGGAGTAAAAAGTTCTAGAAAGGAAAGGAGGTGACAAAGAAAGAAAGACAGAGGAGAAGTGAAACAGAGGGAGGAAGAGAGGGGAAGTTACCAGCTTCACTTTCTAAATATGCTTTAAAATCAGACTGATTAGATCGGGACTGTGGGATGTAAGGATGAATTCAGAAACAACGCTGTGTGGTCCGAATAGATTTTGCTCTTCCTTTAGACAATCACACAAGCACAGAGGTGTGGCCAGTCTGTTTCATACACTCATGAACCTTTTCATGGTTTCAGTCTAGTGGTCATGGCATGAGGCGCCGCAGTAGAACAAACAAATCTATGTTTAAAGAAATCCCTCAGCTTTTCTTTGAAGTTCCCTGATTTGGTCTCAATCTGTGTCCCATCAGGACCTAAAATATGTCCAGCTGCAACTCTGAAAACCATGTTTGTATCTGTAACCACCTCCTATCGTCTGCTCTAGAGGGATTTTTCACAGAGTGAGCCAAAAAATATCAGCTAAAAACATCAATCCGAACAAATCTTACTAATAAATAAGCCTATTTGCCTTTAAACATATCAGACTTTGCCGTGACAGTGTTACGAAGTTTAGACAAACAGCAAACTGCTCCCATAAACCAAGCATGGAAACCTGCATACTGGAGGTGTATCGCTGTTTGGATGAGCCACAGGTTAACCTTAATATTTACCCAGGAGCCTCTGCTGTAGACAAAACAAGCGCCGGACGTCCTGATACTGTATCTGTGAGCTGGAGGAGGGAAACACATGACCGCTCTGAGCTCAGGACTGTGGGAGTGATTTGCGAGTTCAGCTGATAGAGAGTGTGTTTATGATGCAAAGTGGGATTAACAGTTTCTTTTATGCTGAATCACCTCCTTTAAACTTGGACTTCTGACTGAAATCTGAAGGCGGACTTGACACATTATGTTTGTAATTATTTGTGGCATTTTGTGCATTTGAAGCTTATTCGACTCCTGAATCGTGAACCCTTTGCACCTTATTTATATGCTGTGTTGAACGTTGTCCTGTCTGTCCTTCACTATGAGCTCAACAAGGCAGGTTCCAGACAGCGTTTACTGTAATGACAATTAACTAAACTAAACTATGGTCTGAAATGTCACTAGATTCTGTAGCATTAAGATTTACCTTTATTGGAACTAAGAGGCAAAACAACCCCAAAGTGAGCAGCGGGTGTGTCCACATACTTTTGGCCACAAGGTGTTTTGTGCAGACCATGCTTCTACCCGTCCGCCTGTAGTTCCATGTGTTCACCACATGAGGGCGGTAACAAGAGCAGGTAAAAAGCATCTCAGCCACAATGAAGATTTTAGACTAAATGAAGACTTTCACGAATCAAAAGTCCAGCAAAACAATAAATAAATCTGTCCTTCTCCACGTTGGCTGCGACTCACTTTGGTTTATGAATGAGTTAGATTCACATTTGAGTTGCCAAACGTGTTTTCCAGCGGTAGTTTGGTTCGGATCCTCACACCTGAGCAAGCTCTCTCTTGCGTCTCCGGCCCTCGGTGTTCTGATCTGATCTTGTGAAGAGGCAGGTTGCAGCAGGCTCCTGCCCTGCATGCCTACATTTCTCCTAAATATCCTCACTTTAAAACAGCCTCTAATGAGAATCTGAGCGCAGCAGCTGAAGTGCTGAGTGTTACAGAGCAATTCCACTGTGCAGCTTTCTATCAGGTGTTTGCACTAAAAAAAAGGAGGAAAAGTGAAAGAGGGGGAAGCGTGGATGAAAATGTTAGACAAAGCATTTGCTGTTTGTGCTACACAATGTGACAGACTAGCTTCTCCAGATTAGTTTTTAGCATTTTACCAAGCTTTAAAATGGTGGATATTCAGTCATTTAGTAGCTTATCTTTCCAGAATGTCGCCATCAAGAAAAACAGCCTTAATAAGCTTTGGGGCTCTGGGTTTTTTTTAGCATAAGACAGGATTTTCTCAACCAAACAAATTAGCATTCACTCCTATTTTTTTTTTTTTTCTCCATAATACAACATTTAAAAGCGAGTTAGAAAGTCACCTAATCACAACTAGCAAAGCCAACTTTTGACAAAAAATATGGACCAGTTCCTCAATAAATATTTCACTCTTTCTGCAAAACTTCAAATCTATTTTGTTAGCTTTTGTTAAATGAGAGGACAGGAGGGGTCCTCGATGCTCTATGGCTGCCCGAATGTTTGCCTTTAATATTGTCCTCTTACATCAACTCCTTCAGTTTCTTTCTTTCTCTTCCTCCTTTTTCTTTTTCAGTTTCAAAAATGTTTGTCTTTTCATTCTTTTCCCACCTCTCTCTCCCTCCACCCCCCTCTTCTTCTTCACCATCATCATCTTCTTCTTCTTCTCTCATTCTGTGCTGTGACAGATGTCTGATATTTCCTGTTGTTCTGACTGATGGGGGTGTGTTTGTCTAGAGGAGACGAGAAATGCCCTGCATTCGGCGTTGACATGCACAAACACACACACACACACGCCAAAATAAAAAAGAAGGTATGTGTTGTCTTCATATTTTAAATGTCAGTGTGTATTGCACTATATTGACAATAGAGATGGAAAAACAAAAGTGGACAAGAAAACACAACTCACTCTTGTGCACACACACAAACACAAAAACACACACGTCTGAGGACATCATCTGAAACTAAAGCATTATTCCTATTATATTATTCCCTTCTGTTAACCCACTATGTACCCAATAAAGGAAATTAAAGGAAAAACACAATAATACAAATTGAATACAGATGCACTGAGCAGGTTGATGAGTATGAAAATGACATCAATCATTCGCTACGGCCTCCACAGTCACCAGATCTGAAACCAGCTGGACACCTATGGAGATTTGTTGGGCAGCGCACTCCTCCAACATCATCAAAACACCAAACGAGGGAAGACGTTTCGAAAGAATCGTGTTCATCACTCCAGTAAAGTTCACTGGAGCTGTTCTGGAGGCCTTAATAAAGACATTTTATGGCAATTTTACTGTAATTTGTGACCCATCTCTACATCTACATCAATAAACAGAAAGGAAACAGGCCACAAAGTCATCAAAAATATAAAAAGACACCACGAATTACTTTGAAAATGAAGCACAAACATGTTGCCTTGAACAGAACGCAGTACTGTCCCTAAAAACTTTCCTAAACAGGTATTACAGGCACCAGGAAGAAGGACAGAGAGAGGATAAAATAAAAGAGAAGAAGAAAATAATAATAATAAACAAACGAGTGCTGGATCAGGTGATTTTGTCTCCTGCCTCCCTCTGTGCCACTCAGCAATGTGAAAAATGCTCCAGCAGAGACCTCAACATGCACCTCGCTCTGCTGCTGAACACTATCCTGCGACTGCGAGCTAAAGGCTTAGCCACATACCAGCCAGCACTCTGACCTGGGATTAACTAAGACCAGACTCCACCTGAGGAACACACACACACACACACACACACTGAAACACAGCGGTGTACGGCTTAGTGTAAAGTACAAACAGTATTCGTGACTATTGTATGTATAGTTCAAGTTATTAGGATTTGACCGAACTCTGATCTGATGTAGACGGAGGAAAAGTGAGCGGAGGAAAGAAAGGACAAGAAAGGAGGAGACTTTGAGGCAAATTTGTGATTTGGGGCGATATGAATAATTACACTGAGTTGACTTGAAGGAAGAGAAGAAACTACAAGTCCTCTAAACTAAACGACAAAATCAGTTGCTTGTAATTTTCTTCCGAAATGCATGTTACAGTTAAAATAGTAAAAGTATGACTGCCTTTCAGTCTGCCACCTCTATGGTTAAAGCTGCACTCATCAATACTTTTTATATAAACAATGGATCAAATCACTCTGTAGAATATGTAATATTATAATAATAATATTTAGCTTCTTTTCCAGCTTTGTTCCAGGTTTTAAGGCCCTCAAATGTACCGTTTCAGTTCACTCTTGCCGCATTCATCAACCTCATTTCCAGCAAAAAAAAAAAACTCTAAAAACTCACTGTATCTGTCTATCTGCTGTTTGGTGCTGAGCAGGTAGAGTAAAATTAGCAACTAGCTGCTGAACATAGCTGGAGCATTTAGCAGCTAAAGAGCCAGATATTTCTCTCAGGAGGTGGTGGAGACCAAAAACAGAGCTAAAAGGAGAGCAAATATTAGACTTGTATTCATCAGAGGGACACAAACACGAGTCCAAATGAAAGGTAATGTTGCTTCGTAGCTTCCGGGGCACGGACAGCGGTCTCCTGTGCTGTTGAACCCCTCCATCCACCCCGACCTCCTCCTTACGTGGACTTTGGCGCTCTTTATAGGTCGCCACCTAATAATAAACATAACTATGGCTCGTAATAAGCTGCTTGTAAAGACGATCGTATTTTTGGGGACGTCAGTCTCGTCATGATTACTTCGGCCACTAGAGGTCTCCACCTAAATAAACGTAAATATGGGTCGTAATAAGCTGCTGCACAGACGACCTATAAGGCTGTATTTTTGGGGAGGACAGTCTCAATATATCAGATGTTAACATGTGTTTACAGTGTGTCCTGATGCCCTGATGAAGTGGCAGAAAGAAAATCAGTTAATGCAGGTTAAATTTAGGTGCTAAAACTGCTCGGTTACAGTCAGGAAACACCATCACCATCACTCTACTTTCACCTTTGCTCCTGAGAGACAAGAGTCTTTATTCTCTTGTCAGGAAAATGTAAACAAGCCTCGATTGTATAGCTCGTAGCTTTACTTTTAAGTGGCTCCGTCTAGACAAGTATATAAAAGGTAATGCAGTAACTCTATACTCTGAAATATGTAATATGTAACACAGACAAAGACACACTCGCTCATACCATCGGCCCACCGATTGTCCCATGTGGTTTTTGGGAAAGCCCTGTTTCCTCCTCGGCAGTGTGATGAAAGAAACAGGTGCCCAAAGTGGAAGAGAGAGCTTTAAAAGTAGTGAGGGGACATGAGAGAGAGAGAGAGAGAGAGAGACAGAGGCAGAGACAGAGAGAGAGACAGAGAGAGAGAGAGAGAGAGAAACAGAGAAGAAGAGAGAACCAGACGCCCTCCCACGCTACCTAATTCACCCACAGCGAGGCTCATTCGTGTGTGTTCAGATGCACGAAGCGGGGCAGTCAAAACAGCTTTCTGCCTCTTTGAAGCCGCTCTGATGACTTCATTCTTTCGTGTATAAGCAGCCACAGACTACACTGAGCTGTGTGTGTGTGTGTGTGTGTGTGTGTGTGTTTTATCGCTCCTCGCCATCGCTCTCTCCTGGGCTAACGTGGGGTTGCAGCGGTTCATGTGAGATGAACTGATAGAGGGGAGTCTAAAGATGGAGGCCGAGGGAAGGGAGGAAGGTACAAGGAGGAGGACCTAAATAGTGTTGCACCCACTATTTAGGTGCAAACTGATTGGGGGGACCTCGCTGTCAATCCACATATCAATAGTCCTGTTCCTTATGAGTAAAATTAGTTATCATGCTTGGTTGTAACCCCTCCTTGTGTATTGTTGTGGCAATCAAAGCAGCATCAAGGTTGCTTGTGTAAAGAGTTCCCTACTGCTGAAGTTAAATAAATCACATTGCAGGTCTTGACACATAAACCCAATAGATTTTGAAATATTTGTTGAATAAGTTGAATGATGTCGCTTTGAGAAAAGGTTTGTTGTTGTGGGTTATGATGCCGTTGTATAGTTTGTGTCAGCTACACCAAACTCCTCACAGATTTAATCGGTTTTAGTTGGGTTGCTGTTTTTGTAACGAGCATATATCATATTTGACAGCTTCACAATTCCAATAAATGCATTTTGTAACTTTAGATTTAGACAACATAATAGTTGGCTAAATGCAAAAAAACATTGTGAAATGGCACAAATTCCTGATCCTGGATCATCCCCAAAAGCTGATCCCAGAACCAAATCTTGCAAACTGGAAACACAACTTGCTGCTGGCAGATGTGCTGATAGGTAGGCTACAGACCAAAACCAGATCCAATCCCACTGAAAATCCATCTAGTGTTTCTGCAGGTTTCCACTTAAGGAAAGAAAAACAGTCTCTGAGTGTGAAAAGATCAAAAGAAATGTCTTGTAGAATAAGAGTCTGACGAGAAGAACAAGATGAAACAGATACAGACGCCTGTATAGGTGCAGCTCAGGAGATCTTACAAAGAGTTTATTCAATATTTATTAAAAGTGCTACAAAATCAGCAGGACTATCTTCAAATTCAAGCATTAAAGATGCTCTTCATGTAGATAATCCATCAAAACTCTTGAATTGGTGTCCTAAAAAAAAATTTGCTGCGCATCAAAGTTTTTTAAACTTTTGAGGGAAATCCAAACTGTCTCCTAAAGGTTTGCGGTCGCATTGCACATGCTTTTAACTGCAGAGGACGCATTATGTTTTGAATGTTGCTTATGCATTTTGCACCATATTACTATGTGCACTTTGAGACCCTCAAGATGAAAAATGTAATATCTGAGGCTTTTTCTCCGACCAGAAGAGCAAATGGAAAAAAAATGGAAGAAAGTCAATAGTACTCGTTGCTGTTTGACAGGAATGACCACGACATTAAAAAATGCCGTCTGGTGGAGAATTGGTGGGACACTTGAAGTTTCAGGTACTTTTTCGGGAATTTCAAACCATTACCTCTTGTCTTGCTGCCATTTGGAGATGCTAATGTGCAAAGTTGCCTTGTGGCGTGTGTTTTTTTCAAAATCTGTTGCCAGATTTTACAACAAAATTCTACGTTTGTTCGGGATGACATGAAAGAAAATGGAAATGGGGCCAAGAGAGACTGGAAAAACCACCAGAACAGGACACAGCGAGGTGTGTGTTTTACATTCAGCTTCCCATTTCAAAAGAAGAAGAGGTGAAGAGACGCCGAGAGGAAGATACAAGGCTAGAGCAGTAACAGGAGTCAGGGGGTGGATGCGCAACAGATAGTAATAAAAGGGCGTTGAATGATGTAAAGACGAGGCGAGTCAGCTCGGGTCAGACTGCATTCACAAATATTTGTTAATAAGTACTTCAGCCTGCTGTCAGAGAAGCTGTACAACACATAACTGAACACAGTTTAAGCAGGTAAGACGGAAAGAAAAAGACATCTAGTGGACATTTTGTTTCCTACTTGAAGCTAAATTTCTGTTTCTTTCACAGATTTTTCTTGCTTCGTCCCTAAGCAGCACTCTGTTACCTTTGGGCTGTAAAATTTCCTTTTTTTTTTCCTGAGAAAAAACAAATCATGAAGAAAAAAGAAAGAAAGGGATGATGTTCTTTCAGAAAAAGGAGGCCAGGAAAACACAAGAAGAAAGCGAGGGAGGTAAGGAGGACGGCATGTCTTGTGACTGCTCTGTGTAGGTGGACTTGTCAGGTAGCCCACTGGATCGCAGCCACACACACACACACTACAAGAGAACAAAATTCAGTTGACGTTGCTCACAGGAAAAAGTCCATACTGCCCTACTTCTAAAGCCAATGTTTGACCACGAGTTTAAGCTCGACCCTTCTCAAACTAGAAAACACCAAACCGGTTTGGACAAACACATGAATCAACAGTGTCTGGTGTTTAAAGTTGAAGCTTCAGATATCTGATTTTCCCATTAGCACATGAACACAACATAATAGTTGGCTAAAATGCAAAAAAACATTGTGAAATGGCACAAATTCCTGATCCTGGATCATCCCCAAAAGCTGATCCCAGAACCAAATCTTGCAAACTGGAAACACAACTTGCTGCTGGCAGATGTGCTGATAGGTAGGCTACAGACCAAAACCAGATCCAATCCCACTGAAAATCCATCTAGTGTTTCTGCAGGTTTCCACTTAAGGAAAGAAAAACAGTCTCTGAGTGTGAAAAGATCAAAAGAAATGTCTTGTAGAATAAGAGTCTGACGAGAAGAACAAGATGAAACAGATACAGACACCTGTATAGGTGCAGCTCAGGAGATCTTACAAAGAGTTTATTCAATATTTATTAAAAGTGCTACAAAATCAGCAGGACTATCTTCAAATTCAAGCATTAAAGATGATCCTAATCTAACTACAGATTCAAATTAGCCACTATAAACTGAAAAAGTATCAGAAGTAAAATGGTATTTACTGTTGATGGTCATGAGAGCAGGTGTCACTCCTTGATGCTTTCCATAGAAAAACTTAGAGAACCAGCTGCTGCTCTTCATCAAAGGTTTGGGAAGTTAACCACATGTACAACTGACAAATCAATCAGTTGGTTGTTGTCCTCAAAGTCTGTTCTCCTGTGAAACTGAAAAATCCTCTTTTGATAAAGCATAATTCTTATCTTTGTTTGTTTCCGTGTGGCATCGCGTAATGCGCTCGTCGCTGCCCTCTGTGGCTGAAGAGCAGAAAACACCTGCTGCAACTACTGATGGTGCGAACCACAAGGGGCAGCAAACAGCCCATTCAACACTCAAAAAACAAACAAAATGAGCCACACAACAGTGAGATATATGCTTTATAGGAAGAGTACGTTTTGGTTTTACAAGAGAGAAGACTTCAAGGGCACGAGGGCCTGAAGATGCCAAGGCCCTCGTTAGTATTTGGGAAGTGGAGTCGGTGGTTGCAAACCAAAAGGTGCACCATAAGATTTCTTAGCATCTGACAGATTATATAAAAATAAAGGATCCCAAACTGGCTTGTGTTGGCCTGGATACTCTGTCACCTACCAAACAGTTGGTCCTGCTCATCACCTTTTAAACTGATTGTACCTGAAACGTTGCGTTTCTTAAAAATACAGCGGAAAAGCAAAGACGGACCTGCTTCCAAAGCCTCACAATGTTCTTAAAGTTCAGGTTATGGGAAGCCATGAGGTTACCTGTTGTTAATTTCCTGCATTTGAAAAGGACTATAAATACTGGTGGGATGTTTCATGGGTAGAAAACAGTAAGAAAAGGGAAATATCTCCTTACCACAACTAACTTACGGACAGAAATTGCTGGTTAAATCCGTCAATATGCCAAAATATGAAGTCCAACATGCTGACTTAATGGTGTAATGGGGTTTGAATGTAAGTGACAGAAAAATGATATCTTGTGCAAAGAGATTAAATGAGATTAAAACTCAAATGAAAGTCCAAACTGTCTCATTTGTGTCGATGAATTTGTTTGATTAGAGACATCTTTAAGATCAATAAATGACATCAGCTTTTACTACTGACACTACTACTACTACTACTACTACTACTACTGCACTATTAAAACTACTGCTATTACTACTAATTCTACTACAATTGGTACTTAAACTCCCACCACCACTACTGGTGGGACTATTGGTACTACTACTACTACTACTACTACTACTACTACTACTACTACTACTAAATACTACTACTGTTACTACTATAACTACTGCTGCTGGTACTACTACTGCTACTAGACTACTGCTATTACTATTAATGCTACTACAACTTGCACTGAAACTACTACTACTATTACTACTACTACTACTGCTGCTGGTACTGCTGATACTACTACTACTACTACTACTACTACCTCTACTACTGCTGCTGTTACTGCCAATGAAACTACTCCTAGTACTGCTAATACTACTACTACTACTACTACAACTACTACAATGGCTATTACTACTGTTGCTGCTAGAACTTCTACTGCTACTATTATACTACTGAAACTACTACTACTACTACTACTACTACTACAACAACAACGTCTACAGGTACTACTATTGCCTCTGGAACTACGAATCCTCCTCCTACCACTACTACCAAAACTCTACTGTTGTTACTCACTACTACAACTTCTACTTCTAATACTACTACTCCTACTGCAACTAGGCCTACAGGCTACTTCTGCAGCTACTACTGATACTACTAGTTTTAAGAGAAATGGTACTCCTGCAACTGCTACAACTCCTGTTGCTACTTCTACAACTGTAACTGCTACTACTAGTAGTATTTCTACACCTACATCTCCACCTTAATACTGCTACTATTACTACTTCTGTCGCTACTTCTACTTCAGTACTGCTTCCTCCAGCTGTAAAAGGAGAGAATGAGTGAGAAGGTAAATGAAGAAGAGGAGGAAGAGGAGGAGGAGGAGTGTCAGTACTGCATAGAGGTAATTAGCTGTCTAAACATTTGGTGTTAGCTCTCATACTTTTGTCCACCTGTTAATCCTGATGGCATCTTCAGCTCATTGACACCTCAGTGTGAGTTCTCCCAGGAAACACACACACACACACACACACACACACACACACACACTACAGAAACCTTCCTTTCTAATGTGTATCTATATAAAGGAGGTAAATACGATGTACATGCTCGCGTGTCTTGAGAGTTGCCTGTTGAAGGAGCCCTCCTCTCGGAGCAGCGGAGATAAAGATGGAATTTGCCTTCGAGAACAGACACAAAGGGGGAAGGGAGGGAGAGAGGGGGAGAGATGGGGGAGGGAGATACAGACGGTGGGAGAGTCAGAAAAAGGAGGAGGATAGATTGAGAGAAGAAAGAGGAAAAGAAAAAGAAGCTTTTGCCCCAAAAAAATATACTAAAATATGTCAGTTTTTAAATATTATTTAAAGATACATTGCTGTAATAAAACTGCAAGTCAACTGTAAAACATGCATGATGATCTTGATACATAATAAATTACTGTAAATCTCTAAGAATTTCAGGAATACTCTGTTTGTAGGCATTTAGCCAACTAGAAAAATTCCCAATGGGTACTTCCCCCTCCGAATTTAGTCTGAAAGGCAACCGAAGGCTGTGCTGCAGCACTACCGAAGCACTTCTCTGTCAATCAACTGATTGTTGCAGATCTAGTTTTAATTATTAGATTAGGAATGGTTCGGGTTTGTTAACTTCAAAAATGGCGAGTTGGAGGAGATAGTCGGAGTGATATGAAGTTTGGGGGGCAAGAACTGCCTGAGAAGACAAGTTATTGGGAAACAAAGTCCCCCTCTAACAGTTACAAGGAGCTTAGTGAAGATTGAGGCGAAGGCTTTTTACTTTGGCTCTCAAAAAGTGCTTCTGAATTGGATTATTTTTCAGCATAAAACAGAAAATTCTTACAATTCAATGACTTGATGCACTGAAAGATCTCCCAAATATCACATGGATTGGCTGAATTTATGTTACATGTTGCAAAATTCCAGGAGGGACAAGTTATTACTCTTCTGTGTGTTTTTTTTTTGCACTCAGAGAGAGAGAGAGAGAGAGCAACAGATGGGAACAAAGAGGAAAGAAAAGAAGAAAATCATAACAAATAAACAAATTAGAGACAAAGACGAGAGAAAACAGCAAAGGATTTGACTAAACAATGAGCTCCTCTCTCTCTGCAGCTTTATCTCTGCAGTCTGAGGATGTTATGGCTAGACAGATAGACAGATTCCCTGCTCCAAACTCCACCTGAGATATGGGTCACGTGAAAGGTGAGGTGTGTGTGTGTGTGTGTGTGTGTGTGTGTGTGTGTGTATGTGTGTGTGTGTATGTGTGTGTGTGTGTGTGCGCGCGCGCACACGCAGGGAAGCATGCATCAAATTAAGTGTGTGTTTGTGGTTCGCGCGGCATGACGGGTTCAAAGGAAAACCTCCAGGTATACATTACCGCTGCACTCCCTCACCTGGCTGAATGCAGAACAATATCAGGGCGAGGATTAATACTGCACACACACACACACACACACACACACACACACACGACTACAGCTATGAAACAGTGATGTATGAGACGCTCTATTTATAACAGGTTAATGATTTCAAACTGAATGGACAATGAGAGGCCCTCTGCATGTGTTTAAGTGTTTATTCAGAATTTATGTTGTCACTGTCCTGCGAAAACCATGTATCTCCAAATGTCAACTTAGCATGAACTTAAAGGAAGAAAAAAACAGCCTTTTTAAGATTGTGAAAAAGTATTTTTGAAGTCATGAAGAGGATTTTAAAGGATTTTAGCAGGACAGTTTTACACATAAGTGGCATAAATGAAACGTTAACTCCATGTTGGAGATACATGGTTTTTAGTGGACAGTGATGATAAAGGCAAGCTGAATTCCAGAGGAAATATTTTGAGTTTTGGGTCATAAATACACACAGACTCCACTAGGGGGCCTCAGTGAGAGACTGGTACAGCTAATGTAACCAGGAATACTGGGGATGAGGGGAAGAGTGAGTGAGTGAGTGTGTGTGTGTGTGTGTGTGTGTGTGTGTGTGTGTGTGTGTGTGTGTGTGTGTGTGTGTGTGTGTGTGTGTGTGTGTGTGAGAGAGAGAGAGAGAGAGAAAATGACAACAACACCTGCATCATCCCTCCATCTGCATCACTTTCACTCACTTCTTCCTCTTAATTATTTTTAACTAAAGGTCCATTTACTAGCTTTTTCCTGAGCTTTTCAACCACATCTCACAGCCCGAGCAAACTCCATTTCCTGATGAAGGCCATGAGATGTGGTTGAAAGCTATTAAGTGGACCAAACTTCTACTACTACATCAAGAATGGACTTTTGTTTGTCCTATATGAACCTCAGCTTGATGTTTTTTTGCTCTCCTCTATCCATCTTCACTCTCCCTCTTTCTCTAACCCTCTCCCTTCTGAACCTCCTCTTCCTCCTCATCCTCTCCAAGAGGGTGGGGTCAGCCACATTCCTCGGTACAAAGTGGACCCCCCCCCACCTCTGACTTAACATCTCCATGGCAACAATAACAGCCACTCTGTCCGCTCAACAAGTCGCACCTGAAACAGTAAAACCAACACCTGTAAACATGCCTTTATACCAGATACCTTAACTTGTATATTTTTTACTTTTCTTGTACTTGTGTTAGGAGTATCCTGTGCATGACAACAAGAATTTAGTCTTATTCCACAGCTCTAAATCATCAATTATTGACTGTTTATAGTCAAGCTTCTCATGAAAGATCAAATGAATTTAAAGGTTTTGTTCCGTAAATATTCTACTAAGAGAGCATCTTGAATCCTTAGTTATAGACTAACCATATTTTAGATGGTATAATTTTGTCATTATAGGACATATTTACCTCTAGAGAAATAGATTTAAAGCATTCAACAAGACATCTATGTGCATCTGATTATGTCAAAAAATATACGTAAGCGTCCTGCATTCACTTTTCCAGCTTCCATATCTTGAAGATTTAATCTATTTTATGCTGCAGCAACACCGCTGCCAAAGCAGGAGAAAGTTCAGATGTTCGGTTGTATATTTTGTAGACAAGATGCATGAACTCAGCGGAGGCAGCCACACATTTTCTCTATAAACCTTGAGCAGACTCGCTGTCCTCTTGCAGACTCACCCTGAACTTATTAAAAACGGACTTACATGCTCTGTTAGATAATGCAATACTGCCATAGAAACATGGGATGCAAACGTCTTTCAAGATGGAGGTATAGAAAAGTCTCCTGCCTGATTTGGAACATTTAAAAAAAAGTCCTACAGGCTCATACCATACATACTGACGAACAGCAAGTGTGCAGGCCTGATTGGACACGCCTGGTGTGTGGGCGGGGCCACGCGCAGCAGCGCGCAACTAGCCCTCATTAATTATTAATGAAGGGTGAATATTCATCAGATACATAGCCTGCTGGAATATTACATGAGACTCATCAGACGCAGAGTCTCTTCCACTGATTGACTCCGCAGTTTGATGATACAGCTGCGTCATACAGGGATGTCAGAGGTGTAAAGCTAGAGAGCGGCAGCTGGGATGAGGAGCCACTAATTCAAACAAATGCAGGGTGAAGAGGGGTAAAGTATGCGCAAACACAAACACCTCTCCTGGATCTCTGCTCCTAATACATCTCAAGTGCAAAGAGAAATGTCACCTAAATGCATGTCAACTGATAAAAGAGCCACTAAAGTCATGTTTCTGTTGCCCTGTCTGCACAGAATTTACGCATGAGTGGTGTTAGGAGCAAAAACAACCAGTAAAGATGTATTTTATTTATCTATACTTCAATATGCACCAGCAACCAGGTGCTGTCAATAAAAACACACACCTGCAGGGGAGATACACCTTAAATAATAAACACTGCTAAAAATCAAATGTCCTCTCTTCTGTTTCATCAGGATGTTACCAAACTAAATGAACGCACAACATGTCTTAATAAGACAGGTAGCAGACCGTGTTATCACTGACAGAGCAGGAATGTTGCAGCTAACTTTTAATATTGAGGGAGGCAACTGTGCGCGCTGCACCGCCGCGCTTCTTCTCCAGACTCCACAGCTTTAATGTGTCGTCTGAATCTTTGAAAATGATGACACGAATAAGAGACACATGCAGGCTGAGAAAAGCGCCCAGCGGCCGGCGTGTTGCTACAGGTTGCCTCCTGCTGCAGGGAACAGGGAAGAAGAAACGTGATGCGCAGGGGAACAGGACATGGAACCGCGTCCGATCTCCCGTGAAACTACAAAGCAGAGCTCGTGAAGGTGCTCGCCCTTAAAAAGTGCCATAAAAGCTCAGCAGAGCGGCTTAATTACGTTATTATTTTCATTGCAACAAACGGAAACGACGACTGGATTATTATTAGAGCAGGAGGATAAACACTTGTTATAAAGCAGCCTCTCTCTATTTATAAACCTCAGTTGAGCTCGCTGGGAGAGCCGGTGGTGTCCCGGCGCCGGCTGAGTGAGAGCGGCAGGTCTCTCGGGTTCTTCATGCGGGTTACCTTGCGCCCCGAAAGCCGCTGGAAGGCTCTAAATCTGTGCAGAAAGAAACAAACTTGAAACGCACTTACCGCAGAGTCGGATCGCTGCACCGCGACGCACAGGGCGAGGAAGAGCAGAGGCACGGCGATCTTCAAGTCTTTATTCATCTTTGGGGGGGAATAAAACAAGGATCCGCCTGAGTTAACACTCACAAACTCTACGGCTCTCTACTCGAATGTCATAGCCCTGTTTCCCCCCCAGCGCACTTGCCCTCAGTGAAATAGAAATAATAAGAAAATCACTTCTTCTTGTCGGCTGTTGTTGCGCTTGCAGAGGCTCCTGGTGGTCCTGGCTCTGGCACCGTGCGCCTCTGCAGTCCCCCTCTAACTTTTTCTCTCCTCGACTTGCAAACCTGCCCAGCCGGATCTACTTCCCACACCAATGCGCACTGATATCACCCCCTTGCACCTATAACAAGACAGATAATTCATCTCAAATAAAGTTTCTGCGCGACTCGCACCTTAAAAGTTGCGCCCAAAGAGACGATCAGTGTGTGCCACCTCAGTCCAGGTGACGATTTGTTTCTGCTCTTTTAAATTATTTTCCAATTAATTAATAATGTTAGGACCTCGCGGATGGATATGGTGCCTCCCTCCTGCGTGCAATTCACAATCCTACCAACGCCTGCGGCTGCACAAAAAAGCTTTGACATTAAACCTTTATTTGACATTTTCTATACGCCCGGACACGTTGCATTCCTGCCAGATTATTAAAGGTCAAATATCCACTTTTGACTCCTGATAAATGGACGCTGCTGGCAGAATGGAAGAAAGTTAAATTAACTTTTTTTTTATTTAAAAAAACAAACAAACCCAAAATACTTCATCCTCTCCTCATTTTACTGTTAGATTCTTTTAAATGGGGTGTGAAACAAGAGGGTTATTAGATTAATTGGAAAAGTCATATCAACATCTGCTGATATGAAGTCAGGAGAAAGTTACTGACTATAATCAAACTATATGGATGAGATCATTAAAACTTCCTGAAACACACAGGAAATTGATATACTGACATTTCGGCTGCAGGTTTGTTTTTCTTTTCTACTATAACAATTTTAAGTACTAAAACACCTCAAATGCAGATGACATCCTTTATGGGGGCTGGTAGTTGTAAAGTAACCAGGAGTTAATGATCACTGATCTGTTTTACAAGTTTCACTCCCAACTTGCATTTTATGTCTTTTAGCTCTTTTTTTTCTAGTGGGCTTACACACTTTTCTTACTGTATTCAGAGTCATTTGCAGACCAGAGACAAGAGTGCAGAAGTGGAAGAAGTACTTAGATATTTTACTAAAAGTAGCAATACCAGAATGTAGAAATACTCTGTTACAAGTGAAAGTCCTGCATTCAAAATCTTAATTAAGTAAAAGTACATAGGTGTAAGAAAAAGTACTCATTATGCAGAATAGCCCATTTTAGGATAATATTCTGACTAGATTGTAGGCTCTGTGGTACCAGGAGTTAGAATAAGTTAATATTGCATATTTTTATTTTAAGCATCCACCACAAATTTAAAAAGAAGATCAAATTATGGCTGATTTGAAACTTGGAAGTGTAAGGTCATCGTACTAGTTCAAATTCCTTCTCATAATGTCAAACAAACTAATAACTAAACACTACAGCCAGTTGCCAGTTTGGTAAACTAATACAACAGTCCTGCAATAAATCCAACCTCCATGAAGATTATGATGTTCAGTTTTTGTTTTGAAACTGTTTTTAGAGAGGCGTTAATTCAACTTTAGGATCATTTCGGAGGATGTAGTTGGTGATGCTGTTGATCTGTATATTTCTTTATACTGACAGGTGTCTCTACTATTTTGTCCACCCAATTTATATCAGTGAGGAACCACAACGACATTTGTCACTTCATAACTGGTAAAGACAAGATCTGGCAACTCAAATTAAAAACAGTGCAACTTTCTGAGATTTCCAGGCAGTTTTATTTAGTGTGAAAGTTGCAAAGATGATCATGGATTCAAAATTTGAATGAGCCAGTGTTGCTGTTACTTTGAAGAAAGTTTTGAGCTTCTTAGGTTTGAACTATTTCTGCAAGGCAGTGGGTTTAGGTTAGGATACGGTCGAGCTACATCAAGCTACAAGGATGTAGGTCGCGGTGCACGGTAACAAGTAAAATCAATTTAACACTCCTCCAATGATAAAAAATCTTCTTATAATGGGCTTAGGATAAGGGGTTAGGGTTGGGGATGTAGTTAGGGTAAGTAATAAACTAATTCATGCAGCAATGACAACAGATAGAATGCCTTCAAATTCCTATGTCAAAGTGCAAAACTAAAAAGGCCCCAGGAAGGATCCCTGTGGTACACGGCAGCTAAAAACAAAGATGCCTTTATCTAAGGGACATTATATGATTTAACCAGGAACATTTCAACAAAATCTATCAGAAGATAAATTAACGTGATTAATAGAGCTGAGGGGCTCACTCAGGTCAAGTTGAACTAAAATAGAACATTCAAGAGCTAAAAGGGGACCATTTGCAACTTGAGTAACTCAGTGTCTGCAACATGTTTAGAGCAGAGATCAGGACAGAGGCGTTCAAACAAAGTTTTTAATTTTATCTCATACTTAAGATAGTTATAACCCTTATGACACAGAGCTATGATAATCCTGTAGGATCCTTTTTTAAGTTAAAAGAGAAACAGCTTGTAAGTTTATTGCAAATTTATGAAACCCAACACAAATATCATGCAAGCAGAAGAGATTAAATAAAGGTTGCTGTTTAGTATCACACTTAATAGAGTTTAATATGAACATTATATTGATTAAATGGGTGTTAATGTTGCATAAGGTCACTTTAAACTACAGTAATTATTGAGAAACTAACTTTTTAGGGATTTTATGTTGATACCACAGGGGATTCAGTAAGAAAAACATAAAAATGTTCATTATGGTGTCTAATCATAGACATAAAGGTCTTTATAATATCTTTAATAGTGATATATTTTCTTTATTTTTTGCCTTTTTTCATGGATTAAATCAAAATAGAGACGTCCTCGGGACAGAAGAGTCTCCTTTGCTGCACCAAACTGTTTGAAAAGGTTACGGTCTGTGTGCGTGGGTAAAATCTCCTGCTGTAGCCAAAGGTATGGAGGCATGAATGACATGTGTTGGCCCCTCCTCTCCTGCTGCTGTGGTGCGCTGCTGAGTTGAAGCGCAACAACCCGGAGAGCGCAGCAGCGACTTCACCGCTGCAACTTTGGTGAGTTGGATAAGCTCTCGTTTTTTATGAAAGAAATCACTTACAAACATGGTTTCCGCGCTGGTTGTGTTTTAATGCTTGAAGCTGTGCGTGTGTGTGCGTAAAGACAGGTTTGTGTTTGGTCGGTGGGACTACTTTATCTCTCTCTCTCTGTCTCCGGGTTAGATGACAGGGTTTTTGGAGCAGTCGATGAGCGCGTTTGAAGTGCCTTGCTGGTGAAGACAAGGGAATCGAGTCTCGACCTGTGGTTCCCTCTCTGCCAGTCGGATCAAAAATGAAATTCCTGTAAGCCCCGTTCCTCTTTAAATTAATTTCTTCAAAGTTGGTTTTCGGCTGCGCAAGGAGCCGCAGCGCTGGCCGCCGGCTGTGGGCTACATTAGCAGTTTACCTGCCAGATAACGACTGGAAAATAACACACCAACGATTATGTTTATTTCTCTGGCAGGATTTGCTTGATAGCCGTCGCCTGGGCGGTGAGATCTACGCACGGAGTAAGTCCCATTTGTTTACTATTACACTCCTGCATCTGAAGTGGCTCTCCACTCACTCCGATACAACACAGGCTATAAACGATGAAGCTGAATATGTTTGTTTTTGCACTGTGACTGTTTAATTTTCATGAAACAGTAAATGGCTCAGCTGACCTAACGTGGCCAAACTGGGAGTCCACTCTGCTTAAAGCCACTTTTAAAAATACAATTTAACGCCACAGCTGCCGCTTGTTGCATTAATTGCATGGCTTTCACACGTATGTTGTCCACAGCAGAGCTAACCTGCACTCTGCACAGGTCTTCTTACATGCCTTTATTCCTCCATGCGTCACGCTGTGGGTGTCTTCAGCCTGCCGCATGAGGAGACACATTTCTGAATATCTTTTAGTCACTCCACAAAACTTTACGCACACTTCAGTCAGCGTTTTCTGGTATTTTTTAGTGTCATTTTGCAGAAAATTCAAGCTCCACGTTCAATGTTGCGCCACTTGTGCCAAACACTTTCTAAACTGTGTGTGTGTGTTTTTTTTTTTTAAAGCTTTGGTTGAAGTTTGCATTTATAAGTAGCTCAAGGGACCGAATAAAAGCAGTTCACTTTTGAGTGGGCCCGCTCAGTTATTTGCAATTCAAACCCCGCCCCGCTGATGAATATTTAGGATAAGGAGATTATTGGGGCAACGTGCCTTTTTTATTCAAGCCACACCTTATACAAGACTTCCTGCTGCTGAGGGACACATCTGCTGCAGTGAGAGACAGTGCAAGCAAACAGGGATCGTCTTCTTTCTTTTCACCACTCAAAAATCACAAATTGCATTCTTTAAACCTCTATATTTTAGGGCTGTTTGAAGGTATTTAGCATTTTTAAACTGCTGTAAGTATTTTTCTTAGTTTCTCATTTCTTCTCAACTCTGAACGATCACTTGAACTACCAATATCAATATATCCACTTTTATTTCTTTGTATCAGACCTTGTCGAGGCTTTTTTCTCTCAAATCTTACATTTTAAAACAATAGAACCCACCAGCCGCAATGTAGTAACAGTTTATTAATCCATTATTTGTACAGGATTAATATGAAAACTTTTTGCAGTCATGCAGTGAAAAATTAAAGTTTATACTCCACAAAAAGAAACCCCCCATACTCAACCATGAAAGAATATAGTGACACTGTCCGGTGAAAACCAAGTATCTCCAAAGTTGACTTTTTGGTAACACTTTAACCCTCCCTATATTTAGCATTTATAAGCACTATATAAACATTTAATAAATGCTTTATGGCACACTATAATGTTGTAAGCAGACAAAAGGATATTAAAATACATTAATCTGCTTACAACTACATTAGTGTGTTATAAGTGATTTATACTTATAAATGCTGCAGTATATAGAGGGGGTTAAAAGTAAAGTGAAAATTATCTTACTTCATAAGCTAAATAAACCATTAAAAACCCCATGGATCATCTGAAAAATGCATTGTCACATAGCCGTTTGCTCATGAAAAGGTGACATATTGGAGAGACGTGGTTTTCACAGGACACACAGTAGTGAAATGTACTCAGTTACATTCCACAACTGCTTATAATATCATAACTGCATGCGATTTCAAGCACAAGTTGTCCAAAATCAACCTTAATCCTGTGGCGTCTGTGCCAAACTTTATCAATGAACTTTAGAGGCAATCAAACCCGTAACCCTCGCTGTGTTAGTGCCTTGCTCTACCAGCTGAGTGAGAGGAAATGCTGGCAGCAAAAAGCTTCCTGTGTCTCAATAGCTGATGGAGCTGCGTTGACTTTGAATTGACTCCTCCACCCGCTTTCCACCTCCCTGTTGTTTCGCGTTGTATGTGTGTGGGTGACTGGGTGGCTGAGTGGATGGATACGTGTGTGTGTGTGGGGGGGGGTTGAGTGACTAACAGATGTGTTCATTGGGTGGTCTGGGCTGTCGTAACCTTGGTAACCGTGTCTTTGGGTGGGTATTGCCGTGGTGCGGCAGTGGTCCAGCCCTGAATCAAAATGTCAAGTTCGACTTCTTTCTGCGCTGCTGTACGCTGATAGCATATAAAAAAAGGCCTGTATCAGCTGTTATCAGTGCCATCAGATAAGACTAAACACACATTCTTGTTTATCTCTCAGTCCTAGATGACACAGCGATGGCAACGTAGCAAGCACGAGATAACGTTTGGTTGAAGTACATTTGTAATTGACAGGCATAAAAATATTTATGACTCTGTCTGCTAAAAACACCAGGATTTATAGAAATTGTTGTACAGAAGTGTCACATATCGTGATATGTGCTGTATAAATGTCCTTATAATGTGGAAATGAGTGTTACAGCAGCCAGGTCATACACTGTAATAATGAATGGTCTTGAATTAGGTGACAGTGTAAACTGGGATTATTTTGTGTTTGAGTTACTGTTCTCAAATTCTGGCTCTCATTTTCCAAGAAACGTGGTGCAGAGGCTTGCACACATTAGTGTTACCATGCACCAAATTGCATTAGCATTTAGCAGCAGCTCCCATTGGAATTATACTGTAATATATACACATACCATAAAAAAAGTTCATCTTTAGTTGCCACAGAGGGAAAACAAATTGTCACTTGTTGTGTTGTCACTAACTGTCTTGTAGATACGCTCAACAAAAATGTCAAAGTATGTTGATAAAAAGATGTAATTACATTTCTTTCAAAACTTAGTTTATTTCTTTGTTGCTTTGGACAAAAACCGTTGAATTCTGTGTTTATCTTGGTAGCTAACTAACTAACTATAGTGTCGGTTTGCTGTTGTTTACCGTCTGGTTAGTGCGTCTACAAGAAGCTAGTTTGCTAGCTAGTTCTGATGCTAAAACCATCAGTGTCTTCAGGCTAATTTAACTGACTTTTCCCAAGCTACAAGCTACAAGCTACAAGCTGCCAAGAGGTAAGAGCTAATGCACAAAGCTTATTGAGCCATATTAACCTATAGTAAATTTAGAAATATGTATATATTTTGGACTTAGACGCACGCTATAACAATTATTTTAGCAAGCTCGCTTTTTTTTTTTTTAGCCTGATTCTTATATTTATGGATTATTTTAACTCAACATCCATGTTTGTAAATTATGTTTCAGTGAACATACAGAGAGAGATAAGTGTCTAAGGGCCGACACAGCTGTTGGCACAGGGAAAACATCACACACAGGTGAGGAGGAATGGCGAGCAGAGGGGAGGAGGCATGACGGGAAGGAGAAGAGGGAGTCAAAGGTTGGAGCGAGTGATTCTGTACTGCACCTGGACGTGTTAGGAAATCATCCAGAAATGTACTCTTTACATTTGTCTTGACCCAGTTGGCATGCAAGATTGGTGGGCTGTACACATTTGTACATACTGTTTAATCTCTGGTGACAAATGAGGGTTTTAATAACAGGACTGACGCTCTTGGATATGTTTTATGAGCATAGTTCATGGCAGAAATTGAGAATTTTTTTTTATTTTTATAAATTAAGGCTTGACCGATGCTTTTCTGGATCTCTATCTCTGGTAGAAATCACATTTTTTAGCCTTAAAGGATCATACCAGTGTTTTTGCAAGTTTTATCTCCTTTAAATACAAATCATTTATATATATGTTATATTTTTGCTGATAAGTTTGAATGCTTGCTTTGCAGTCTTTTTACTGTTCAGCACACCCATTATCTTGCATTCATTTTTGTGTGATATGATAATCAATTAGCAGACTCTTGAAATTTCCCTAAGATGTCATCATTGTGATCATCAAGTCTGCATACATTTATTGTTTTGTGTTAGATTTAAAAGTTTGCTATTTAATTTCCATACTGTAAACAATGGGTGCCAGGAAAAAAGCACATGCAAATTTCTAAATTTATCAATGAATCATTTTTGCCTTTTAAATATGAGAAAATAGTGAAAAATAGCCAATTTAATTTACAAGAGCCCAACGTGAAGTGTTCAAATTGCATGTCCACAAAAACAATGATAAATCAGTTTACTACCATGTATAACAAAAAAGCATCAAATTCCCACATTTGGAAAGCTGGAACCAGCAAATTTCATTCATTTCCTTTTTTGAAAAATTAATGAAATTAGCTGTATATGGTCTAAAACATGCAAAAAAAACACTGGTATGGTCGTGTAAAGCAACTTCACATCTGTGGAATACTAATAGTTAAGACGTACGATTTGTGAGCATATAGCTAGATACCTCTCTTGTAGTTTGAATATTTGGCTTCCTAATGTGGTCACTTTATTGCACAGTCTGTAATTCTTGGAGATAAATCGATGTGATAAAGCTGCCGAGAGGCAAAACAGCTGTATAACATGTATAGAAGTGTTATTTAACTTGATCTGTGTTTCTTCAATATTGCTGATATTAGAGATACTAGAGGTGGTTCTGGTGCAAAAATTATGCTGAAAACTTGCAGACTTTCATGGTACAACGGTGCAGGAACAACCATTTACTCCCCCCCTGTTGAATTCCTCCAGAGCTTGGCAGGACTTGTCAGGCTGTCTCCCACTCTCTGCAGGTGCTATAGGCTGGAACATTCCAGAAACGCTAAGTGAGGCAACTGATCACTGCTTGATTTGTGGTTGCTAGACCCTCCCCAACTCAACTGAGTCCCCCACCTCCTCCTTCCTTTCCCTTCTGTCCTCCTCCCTCCCTCACCCGATCATTACCCCCCTCACGCCCCCCTTTTCCTATCACTTTTTGCCCTCACTGCTTCCACAAGTCGGGCAATCCATTAACAGTTGATTTGTGGTTTGATTTGCGAGTTGTGGTCCACAGCCCTATTCTTTGTGTTTCTGTTTCGTTCCTCTTTTGCAAAGGTTGGAATTGTTACGGTTTGCCATTTAGGCAGCAGGGGAAAGGACCCAAACGCAGACAGACGGCAGGCTGAGTGGTGCAGATCGATGACTTATTAAACACAAAAATGAACTTGCATGCCGGAGATCCAGGTTCGTGTGACAAAAAAGGCTCAAGGGAAAAACGAAAGGCAAAACGGCAAGACACGAGGAAATCAGGACATGAGACAGAGAACCAGGGACAGAGAAACTGCGACTCAGAGAGAGAGAATGAACCGACAGAGAACAAAGGGAGAGGACCGGTATATATAGAGAAGGGGGTTAACGAGCGAATCAGGGGCAGATGAGCACTTGGGAGCAGGTGTGGATAATCAAAGAGACATGAGGGCAGGAACTGAAGAAACCAGACAGGTAAGAGAATTTCAAAATAAAACAGGAAACAGAACAAAACCCTAATAGGTCATGACAGAAATCTTATAAATCAATCACACAATGTTTCTGATTCATTATGTGCATGAAGCATCAATTACATGTTTCACTCTGCAAGAAATAAGCTTAAACCCTTTGTTGCACGCTAGATTTTCTTTCTTTTTTTATTTTTATTTCTGTAACTCCCTTTTTGCAGGGTGGAGATTTAGTTTTATAAAAATGTGCCTTCAGGGCACAAATACAGTCAAACCTCATTGTATAGACATGCAAATTTTGTAAGCTAACCTGTGCTAACATGATTGTATAGCCCAGAGTCAAAAGCAAAAAAAGTGCCACAGAAAATATTACATGGAGCTTTAGTCTTGTTTCCTACTTCATATAGTCTACACATACTAAGGAATCTAGGCAAGCTAGTAAAGGTTTAGTGTTCAAATACACCCTACATTTCCATTTCCAGTTGATTAAATCACTCTTTAAGGGTTATAAATCTAAATCTTTACTGTGTGAGTGAACCCCCCCCCCCCCCCCCACACACACACACACATAATTGTAGTCTAGAGAGACCTGCAGAGAGATCTGTCAAACCTAATTTAACACGATTTATGACTTTTAACCTTTTAACTCAGGTTACAAATATTTCAGGGTTTACGCGTGTTGAAATATCAGCATGTTCCTGGATGTTTGGAAGGGGCTGTGACTGTAGTTTACATTCCCTGAAGGCTTTTGTCCTGAAAACAAGAATGCACGCTGATGATTTGGGTCAGGATGAGATTAGTCGTGCTTATGAAAAAGTTGTGACGCTGTTTTGAAATGGGATAGGTAAAGAGCCGATTGGTGAATCCGGAGAGAGAGTGTGTTTGATGTGACTGGGTCATGCTGCTCTGTCTCAGTGTCGTGGGTCTGGAGGATGCAGATGGCTCTTTCTTCTGGATCATTTTATCCCTCCTTTGTCTTCTTCTCTCTCTTTCACTACCTCTCATTCACCTTTTTTTTTGGTCACTCAGCCTCTCTGTCATGCTCACTCTCTTGCCATAAACGTCGTTTCTTTGCATGTTTTCAAAGCTGGAATAACCCTTTCCCCTTTTTTTCCCCCCTCCAGTTTCACCCTTCTTTTCTCTCTCTGTAGTTTCCTCAGAGGACGGCTAACATACTTAACAGTAAGTGCATTAGGAAACCTATAAACCACATATAGCAGGTTTAACATACCGCTGAAAAGCCCCTGCTGTTCCTCTCCCACGCCCACAGTTAAGACTGCTACCTGTGTGGTGCTTACATGCATTCGTGCATGTTTCCCCATCCACATAAAATCGTATAGCCTATCTCTGTTTGTGTATTTTGCTAGTGCAGGTGGGATGAAAGCCTTTTCTGGGAAAAGGGAAATACCCTCGCCAACACTATTTAAGAGGACACACTGGCTTCTTCGGCTATTTAATCCCACAGCAGTGTACACAAATAAAGCTAATCTGGAGTCAGAGGAGACCAATGAGTGAAACCCAAATTCAGGCTAAAATGTCACCGAATGCACTGCGGCTAAATACAGCAGGAAGACCAGAGAGCGCCTGAACACAATACAGTCTGTCTCTTGTCTCTAGTCTGTTATGTCATTAAATCAAACGGTGAAACATTGCTAGTAGTTCTTCTCCAGTTGGAACTGAAACTAAATGATTTAATGCTTTTTTTTTATGCTGCTTTTCTGCCTCAATTAATGGCTGCAGCTAATAATTATACCTATTGACTACTTAAACTAACTAAATTTCTTTTTCTATTAATTTAGTCATTGATTAGTCTGTAAAATGTCAGGAAATACTGAAAAATGCCCATCAAATGTCTTCTTTTGTCCCCAACTAAAAGATATCACTTAACAATGATATAAAACAGAGAAAAGCAGCAGATCCTCTCATTTGAGAAACTGGAACCAATATTTGTTTGACATTTTTGCTTCATGAGCGACCTAAACGATTAATCGATGATCAAAATGCTATGTTGATTGACTTTTAGCATCATATAATTAATTATTTATCAATTTAAATAGCAATCCATATCCACACACCTTGTCTGTAGCTCCACAGCAGTTTTGGTGATTTGAAAGTATTGATAACTGGGTAGATGCAGTGATGTACATCAGTTTATTATCGTCCCTCCATCGTGTGTCATCCTCTCTTTCTCTTTACTTTCTTGAGAGGTGAAGAAATCTATGTTTTGTACTTAAGTTTGGAAGGTACAAATGTTTGGCTAGCTTTCCACCCTAAAACCAAGAGCCACCTACACCTACAAATTCAAACCCTAAATGAAAATGACCTTTTAGATGTACAGAACCTTGCATGGTCCAGGTCTATATCTCTGAGGAATGTCATGCAATATCTGTGTTTTACTCTTTGGTCAAAATGAGATTTGTTAAAACATCCAAAAACAACAGAGTGAGAGCGGTGCGTTGATGTAACTGCTGACAGATGCTGCCTTCTGCCCTCCCTTTCCATTCTCTCAGTTTGTGTGTTCGTCTTCAACTTGGTAACGGTGTTTGCGCAATCTTCCCAAAAAGCCTCCATGTCATGCTCTTGCATCCATGCATCTTTCCATGTCATCCCTTCAAACGAAGCTGTCATTTCTAGTCATCTTTACTGATATGGTTAAAAGGCATGAAAAGTCTGTTATCTTTGGTGCAGATGTGCAACAGGATGATTGAAATGATGTTTATCTCCCTGTAATCAATCTGATAAAGTTTCTTCAATAGCTCCTAACTGATTGATTAGTCATCTGCATTTCTTCTGTATTTGTGTTGCATTCCGACTTTGTGTTTTAGCAGCTGATATGACATTCATGGTCTTTATCAGGGGTGTGATTGAGATTTGTGTGAGAGATTTGGCAGCTGTGAAGCGCTGGTACAAACTGTGATTTCTGCTGAACCATTACATTTATCGGTCAGATTAAAGGTTGTTGGCAACAAATGGACAGGACAAGGAAACAGTTACATGTCACCACAGCATCCCCCTCCATCTGCCGAGCCTCGGCGCAGCCCCCCTCCTTCTCTTTTGACGAAGCACACGCTGTGAGTTTGTCCCCCGATTGGTCGCGGTGAACCCTGGGGGTCAGAGGTCGTCCGAGCACAAAGGCAGCAGGGGCTCTCGGACGCGGCGGCGGCTTAACATTCCATCGCCCGTTCTCTAGATTTGTTTATCGTACTTTGTCTTTTGCTTTTCTGCCTCTCATGAAAGGAGGACGAGCAAAAACAGCACAGATGGAGAGGGAGAGCAGGGGGACGTCAAAAAAAAGATGGGAAGATGGGGGGGTTATAGTATCTATCTGCGGGCCCCGGGGGTGTGTTTGTGAAGATCTTTAGGTCTGTCAGAGAGGAGCTGAGGTGGGGCAGTGTTTGGCTGCCTGGATGCTCGGTGGGAGTGCTGTCTTAGCTTGTTCGACGTGCCCTGTCCCTTCTCCTTGATGCCATCACTGCCCTTGGGGCTGTTTGCACTTCAGAAGGATTAGACCTCCAATCTACTCTCCCCATTTGTTGGGTTTTGTCTGTCTTGTCTTTCATTCTTCCTTTTCTTGCTTCATTTTGTTGATCTTGTCTCTTTCAAACTCCCCACTCGCTGCTCCCTTCTTTACTTTTCACGTAACAACCCAGCCAATCACCCCATTTTACCCCCAAAAGTCGCTCATCTCTGTTAGATTTGGACAAATTTGGCAACTTGAAGCTGCACTAATCAATATTTTTGTATTAAAAATAGATTAAATGGAGAATTATCACCTGATTCTGCACTTCCCTTCAGCTCTACAAGGCGTTTTAATGTCTTTCAGGTCATTTTTGTCCTCATAAACCCCGTTTCTAGCAGCAGCAACAGGCGTTTTCAGTGGAAAAGCTCTGATAAACCCACTTTACGCTGCCTTCTCAGCACCAAACAGGCAGACACAGTTAGCAACTAGCTGGTGAACATAGTGGAGCATTTAGCAGCTAAAGAGCCAGACAGAGCTAAAAGCTAAGTGAATATTAGGCTTAAATTTGGACATAGACACGACTCCAAATGAATGATAATGTTGCTCCTTGTCTGCTTTGCTAACAGGTTAGCTGTAACAAAAAAATCTGTAAATTAAATAAAGTTTTTTCTTTCTTTTAGTTTCATCGCAGATTTCTAACCAGGTTTTACAGAAACCTTTAATTGCTAATGTTGATTTTAAAACAAAATCATGGAAACTTAACCCCCCTGGAGGACTTTCAGTTTGTTTTGAAGTCGGGAAGCCTGACGGGTTCAGTTCCCGCTTCGCTTTGATGCTCCACTTTTCCCCCTGCGACATCATTACTTTGGCATTAGACACCAACTTCAGGCCTTTAAGTCAAACATTTTTCCTCTTCACTGCAATTATCATATGCATGCCTGTGCAGAGGGAACACATCTTCTTTTGTTTGTCAGTTTACCGTGGTGGTGGTCTGAACAGCCGCCCCTGTAGGGACAAGGTGTGTTTGAGGGCTTTGGCTTTTTAATTACCATTAATTACTTTTTAATTACCATTAATGTTCTTTAATTGAGACGTTAATTACATACTTGAGTCCACATTAATGATATTGTTGAGGGTAGTAAAGGTGCAGGTGCAGATATTTGCCCATTTTGTAGCAGCCTGTGTGCACAGCTGTAATACCCTGTTTAACTTTACCGTTAGCATGGCAGCGTTAGCTTTAACTTACGAAGGAGAAAAGCTTGGCTGAAGCTCTTTCTCTAATCCTGAAGAGGCGCTGACGTGTTGTTTTGTCTTTCTTTACTTTTTAGTTAAATTGTTAAAGCTTGAAAGTGATTTAGTTAACTGTGCAAAATGCTAACAGACCAGTAATTACTGTTAGTTAAGCTTTTTAACATTTGGAGAATCAAATCGTATTTTTGTAGTTTTGCAGTTGTGACATCGGAAGCAAAAACATATGTCAATGGCAACACCTGTAGCACAGACAAGGACACAAAATAAGTTTGAAGCAAGAAAATGTTGGTGGAAAACGTGAAATCAACCGGTGTTTCTTCACTCCAGAAAATTAGACTTTTAGGTCTCAGTGCACTGTTGTTATGAAGCTGTTTTAGCTAATCCAGTGGGGTTTTAAATGGTGTATTTAGCCCAGTTTAAAAAGTAGATTTTTTTTCAGCCCATAAAGGAACGGGACTGTAGGCGAACTTCCTTTATTTTTTTCTGGTATTTTAAAAGTGTACTTCACTGATTTAGCATTGCACTCCTATAACATTGTCGGACTCACAATGGACAGTAAAAAAAACACACAAAAAAAAACCGGATCATAATCAATGCAGCAGAACCATGCCAAACCCCGATGCCTACATTACCCACCATGCAACTGGATTGATTTGGGTGTGTTATGCTAGCAGCGGCTGATGTATCGTCAAGCCGCTATCCTCAAGCAGAGTTTTCTTTATTGCCTAATTTTTCATGGTTGACAAGAGGGCAAGTTCCCCCCTGCCCTGTCCGTGTATCCATGGTTACCGTATCTGTGGTGAGCTAAACCCCGGCCGCAGCCCACTGACGTCCCGCTGTGATAGGAACACTATTATTGGCACATCAGATGTGTCAGTTATTGTGTGCTATTACCGCCTCACTGTGTCTCTGCCTGTCCCTGTAATTACGGATACATCCGCTCTGTTTTTCCACCTCTTTGTCTCACACTTATCCTTCGCTCCCTCCTCTGTGCCAGCCAGGTAATCCAGGCAGCCAGGTAACTACCTCATCCCCCTCCCCCCTTTCCTCTCTGAGCTTCCTATAACTTTGGGACATTGGGCACCTTCTTTATTGGATGTTTGGCCCGTGATGCCAGCTTGTCTGTGTTCGTCTCTATTGGCTTTTGTCATAACTTCACCGAAGCGGCTGCCAAAGTTAATGATGCCACTCCTTTGAAGAAAATACAGCCTCTGGCTATGGAAGTGCCACAGCTTATTGCGGTATAGCAGACATATCTATGTAGGCCATAACTTGTAGCCTTCAAACCCATTTTTGTAGAGCTGACTGAAATACTGCTCTGTACTATTTTCTTTATGCCTTTTTTCTACTGGTTTTGTATGATTATTTGACTACCTACCATTTTACCTCACTTTTACAGATATCTTATCAATTATTCTTTCTTTGTGTCTGATTTTTGTTGTTTTTTACTCCTTTTTTACTCCTATATCCTTTTTACTCTCCACTGGAAAGCAAAAGATTGCGATTTAAATAAGATTATTATCATATAAAGTGGAGGGATACGTATAGAAATCAACAGTAAACAGTGAAACTTACGGTTTATTCTGCAGGTTTGTAGATACATTGTATTACTGGTTATTTCCATGCACACAGTTACTGATAATACTGAATTAGAAAGTACATTTAGAATAATTTTAGCCGACATGTACAACAAAGTTCACACAAACCTATATGATGTTCTGTGGAAACTTTATGACTTTCATATCGAATGCTACGTAAACGACTGTTCTCTTGGAGCATCGCTGGGTGGTCACACTAACGACGGCTGTTTTTCTTCGCTCGTATCCACTGAGTAACCTTTGTCAATCAGCGAACAGTCATAAATCATTAAGGCTTCCCAATTTGTCTTCTGGGCCTGTCCAGAGGGGTAAATACCACATCAGTCAGGTGTAATTTACTGTGCTTTGTGTGAGTGTGAAGCTATCACCCATGCCCTGCAGTTGAACCCCCACCAGCACTATTCACCATCCGTGACAGGACTGATGAGCAGCAGTCAGTCTTTTCTTTTTTAAATCTATCTTTTATGTAAGCCTGTGATTGATTGATTGTCTCTACAAAGCACCAGCTAAGTCCTTATCGGCTGGTGTTTTAGTAACTTTCGTCGTCTTAACTGCTCTTTTATCTGTGACAGCCTCCAACTTGTATTTGCAGTGTGTGAAAACCTCAAAACTCATGAGAGGAACTCCCAGAGCGATACAGAATCTTGTTTACGAGGGAGTAGTGGCTGCTTTTAAAGGCCTTGGAGGGGATATTTTCAGGGACTGGGTCACTTCGTCCTCTGGCACGCGCCCATAAAACAGCCTTAGCTCGCTGCCTTGACCTGCTGCTGGCGGGACTCCCTCCTCACACGCAAACGCCTGGCCCAGTTTATCCTGCGCTAGCTCAGCCCTGGTACCTGGCTGTGTGACTGGAAGCAAGTTCAAGACAACTTTTGGCAGGTGTAGCGCCAACGTCACATGTAACAAAGAGCTCTTGTTATCAGGTTTCTGTGCCAGGCCCCCTTAAATCACTGTCAGATTCAAAGAGCTTTCTAGAGAAATTCAGCTTCACTTGACAAATAGCCTTGTCCACACCTTTGTTTATGGAAGGTTATTATATTGTAGCTTTCAAACACAGAGGCACTTTACAGAATAACCATTTAAAAAAAAAAAAAAGGAATGTGTGAATTTCATGTTTTCATCTGTGAAATATGATATTTCACATGTAAAATGCCCAAAAACCACACTTACCGAAATGTGAAATATTTGCATGTGAAATGTGTTTCACATTTGATAAATTCACATGCTTTATTATGATTAAAATAGTAGACAAAAAAGTACAAAAATAGATAGAAGCACTTTATTGTGACAAAAAAAAAGAAGAAAAGTTTATTCTCTTCAGAGCTGCACACGCTCACACCATGTAGTTTTGTAGCCTTGAAAACATCTATTTAACCAAGTATTAAAGGTTGGCCAGCATAGTGTTCATTGTATCACCCTGACTGAAGTGCCTTGCAGCTTAGCACTACCTGGCACCGTTCCCTTCAACTTCACCCTGAGCCTCGTGCTCTTAGCTTTAACTCCATTCATTATGGGGTGAAGGGCCCCAGCTAGTCCTCTGGCTCTCTTCCCTGTTGCCCACCGTGGCCCCAAACGGCCACTAATGAGGGGGGACAGATGATCATTGTGCCAACCTACGCTGCAAAACACAGCCGCTTTCGGGGGCGACTTAATCTTGCATTTGCTCTTACCGTCTTGATTTGAGATATTTCAAATACCTCACATCATTAGAAGCTAAGACCCCCGCCCCCCGTTGCTGTATGATGGTCACTTTTTTTGTACTGTAAGCCGACAGCGTCCTGTAACTGGGGTCAGTGTGTTTGTCAACAGAGTGCAGTTGCCCCTCATATTTATTTAGCTGGCTCCTCTTGTTCCTAAAATAGCTCTCTTGCTCATTCACTAGCTGGCCAGAGAGCGGCTGTGTGTGTGTGTGTGTTTGGGCCAAGTGGAAGGGGGTGAGGCGAGGTTTCATTATTTCTGTGAATGGTCAGCGTGCTGGTGAGTGTGTGTCAGCACATGATTTATTTGGCCATAGACCTGCATGGGTCTATGAAATTCTTTTGCATGACTTAATTCTGTTACACACCTGTCTACGCAGTGTGCATTAGACAATATTCACTTTGAGTAAAGTTGAACTACTCATGCTTAAATCTACTTAAGTAAAAGATACTGATTCATTGTTTTACTGACAAAAAAAATGACAACAACCTAGCTGAAACGTGCACCATTTAAAGCCCTTCGGTTTAGGGGTGCAACTAATGATCATTTTCATTATCGATACATCTGCTGATTATTTTCGTTTTGTCTATAAAATGTCAGAAATGTGTCGTTTTGTCGGACCAACAGCCCAAAACCACAAGACGTTCAATTTAAAAAAAACTTAATGCAGAGAAAAACAGAACATACTTGCATTTAAAGAAGCTGGTAGAGTATCAAAAAGTATACTTGCTAATGAAGTTTTGATTATTCGACTAATTGTTTCAGCTCTAATTCGGTTAATTTTCCAGCAAGACCAGCACTGCTTTAAACAAACTGCCCTTAAAACACAATTTATGTGCGAGTGTAAGTTGGAGAGAGGATGAAGTGAATCAGTGAGAGGACAGTGAGAACAAACACAGCGTAGATAAAGAGAGCATCGAGGATCAATTAGATAACAGAGAAGACATTTATTGGCCTTTTAACAATCTTGTTGGCTTCAAGCTATGACACGTTGTAATACTTTGCTTCAGCATGTTGCCATTAAATGACTCTCAGCTACAGGTGTGATTTGCGTTATTTCACTTTAACTATTAATGTTTAGCTGATGTGCTCTGCCATCTTCACTTTACAAACTGCACAAAGTGACAGCAGCACTTTCATTTCCACTTCCATTACATTGCATGGCATGAAGAACTTCTCCACTATTGCGTTATATATCTGTCTCATCATCCATCATCTCATATGACTGAGTGCTTCACTGTCGCAAATCTTTTTAACCTTATTAACTGTTTGACATCGCTTAAAGATTCATTGCTTGGGGGCCCCGACGTTTGAACATAAAGGTCCCGAATGCTCTTAAAACACTGAATGACACCGAGGTACACACACTGGATAACCCTGAGCCGTAACCTAAAATTAAAACCTGCAGGCCCAAACACACTGAAGGAGATGGTGTCGTTCGTTCTTACTGCAGGGTAGAAGATGAACTGATAAAAAGCTTTGACTGGCGCAGTGTTGTAGTAATTTTGGGGCCTGCAGGAGCATAATATACAGGGTTTGCACAGAAGCTCAGATTGCAAAATTTAAGAAAAGCACTTTACTTATTGTAACTTTAACTTTTAGGTTTACAAATCTCTTTTTAGCCCAACTCTTTGCCCTCATATTTGTCTTTCTTGTGCCTGAAACTCTTTAAACGGTGACGTCAGTAAGGAGCGATAACTTCTACATACAGTACATTTACCCCCTTTCAGCTGGTGTAGTGGAATCAGCAGGTATGTGCAATATTTTGTACACAGTATAAGCTTATTAAGTGCATATTTCAAAACAATATCTGTAAGAAAAATCCCTTCACGGGCCACGCTGACCTTCCAACCATGCCTTGAAACTTTCTTCAACTTAAGGGAGGACCAACAAACATGAAAAAGCTGATCGACAGAAAATGAATCGACAACTATTTTGATAAATGGATATCTCGTGTAAGTCATTTTTTAAAAATCATTTGACAGTTCCAGATAAAACAAGACATTTCATGATGTCTTCTTGGCTCATTTAATATGAATCGGGGGGGATCACATTCAGACTTGTTCAGTTTTGCTTCCTCCATGTACGGCATATTTCTAAAATTAGAACACTACCTTTTGACTTGAAAAGAAGAGGAAGGTTTCATGAAGTGTAACAGAGAAGCTGTTGTCATGACGCTTGACATTTCAGCACCTGGAGGTCCTTTTCCTAGATCGCCACATCCCCCCCCACCCCCCGGGTTTGTTCGGTGCGACCTGCAGGCGGGCGTCGCAGCTTTTCCTTCAGGAATGTCCAGGCATTCCCCGATCCCACCGGCATTCCAGATGACATTTAGGATCATGGAATCCGTGACAGACAGTGGGGGGACAGGTCTGGGCTTAGGACCCATCAGCCTGTGAGGGCTAATAGCTAATGAACCGTTGCCAGGGGCGACATGAACATTCCATGTCCACCTCTTCTTTCCTTCATACCTCCCCCTCCTCCCCTCCTTCCCCTTCTCTTTCCTCTTCCTTTTCCTTATTCTCATTTGAACTCAGTGACCTAATTGATTTTTTTGTGTGTGTCACAAAGGGTTTATTGATTAATCTGTTAATTTAAATGCCATCAATGCACAATATAATTTGTACAGCAGGGGACACGTTTCATTGTTAGATTATTATGGATATATCTAACAAATAAGACATGATATTAATGAATAACAGTGGTTAAATCAAAAGTATTTATACGCAAGAATGGACACGGGAGAAAAGGAAGCAGACGTTTTGATTTAACCTTTAACTTCTTCACTGTTTAACACTAGAAGTTTAGAATATGCTGACATGTATTATACGTCTACATGCATACACACACAATATACTGACACACATGCATGCATATATATACACATGATACATGTCCTGGAGGAATTGATTGATTAATCGATGGACAGACAATTCATAAGCAACTGACCTGATAATCAGTTAATCGTTTAAGTTATATTTCCAAGCAAAAATGCCAAACATTTATTGCTTCTCAGTTGTGAGGAGTTTCTGCTTTTCTGCTGTTTTATATAATTTTAAAGTGTATAATTGTGAGTGTTGGTCGGATAAAACAAGCAATTTGAAGACATCATCTTGGTTTTTCCGCCATTTTCAGTTAAATTTATAGACCAAACGATTAACCAATTATTTGAGAAAATAATCCGTGCATTACTCGATAATGAAAATATTTCTTAGTTGCAGCCCTGACATACTGTACATATACACTCAGTTGCCAGTTTATTAGGTACACCTGGCTAAAACTAATGCAATCTAATACAGCAGTCCTGCAATAAATCCTCCCTTCATGAAGGTTATAATGTTCAGTTTTTGTTGAAACTGTTTTAGAGAGGTGTTGATTCAACCATATGGATGTAGTTTGTGGTGCTGTTGAACTGTATTGTATTACACAGAGAGATCTTTCTGTTATTTAGCCTACCCTCATTGATATAAAGGTTTATATCACTGTTTATTTTATGCGGGTCTTATGTGATTTCTACTCCGGCAGTAGAAATCTTAAGAAGGCCGATATCTACTGTAGATATGCTCACATGTAATGTCAGATATGTAAACCCTGTAATGGCCAAAGTAGCAGAAAAGGCAAAATTTCTAGTGTTTGCAAGTTTTGCATGGACGCTTGCTTGCTGCTGCAGTGAATCATACGCCAGAATTTTTATTTAGGCAAATGGAGCAAACATGCAACGTCTCAGTCAGTAAGGATAGGATTCTTGTCTCTGTTAAAGCTGCTGTTGGTGATTTAAGCTGAGTAGACAGGTGTAATGTTACATACAGATGTAGCTTGAAGCTTCAGAGTCAGTGTTGTAGTGAGTCAGAGGCCACTGGACTTGATGTTTAGTCTTGAAGATGTTTCGTCTCTGTGTGGGAACCTAATTTCTGGATCACTGAGAAAAGCTGTGAGGGGTCAGGGTGGGAGCTGGAGGTCAGAGGGTGACCGAGCGCCAGCAGGTAGGCTGTGTTAAAAAGCAGGACTTCAATTACTTAACGTTACATGGTACCTTCAGGAATTTGTTAGCGGGATAGGAGAGCACACGTGTTTTAGGCTTTACATTGTACACACAGCATGCCATAAAGGAAAACCGCCTGTTATGACCTTCGCTGAACTAAGCAGAGGTCAAAGTTTTATCTGTTTGAGTTGGAAGTGTGTTTTCTTTGGGCTGTAGCTGATAAGAGGAGAGATGAATGAAACCTCTGGGTTTATTAGAGCGCAATAGGAAGTGACCATGGATTCACCTGTTGACTGGACAGATAAGAGAGGCAGTAAATCTTGTTGTGGTTGGATCAAAAAATATGGTTTTCTGCTATTTTCTTCCCAAAATGAACTGTCCAGAAAAACTACTTTTAGACAATTGCTGAAAGTGACAGTTCCTGGCTGTTCATGGGACTATTATTTTGTGAAAAAAAGGCCCAGCATTCTTTCAAAAGCACCATCATTTGTTTTAGCACAGTGATTTGCTGCTGTCAGTCTATTTCTGTAAGAGTAAGGTTCACTTTAGTTGAAGTTAAACTCTTTAAGAGGAGGAGTTTTTGTCTGGACTTGATTTCCAGCCATGGACTAAGAAAGGTTAAAGCAAAAATAGATGGAAAAGCAAAACTAAGGCAAGGTAATGACCACTTTAAATGGTCCAAGTGACCATGGTTGACCTCGAGATAGAGAGGTAAAAGTGAGGCCAAGACATGTCACTGCAGGTGTTTGACCTGGAGGAACTCTGACCTCTTGTCCAACTTTTAGAAATGGTCATGGACTGACCTTTAGCTGGAGGTCTGGAGATGGCATCACTTGAAGAGTCGGTCTAGACCTGCTCTATATGAAAAAGTGCCCTGAGATAACTTTGTTATGATATGGCGCTATATAAATAAAACTGAACTGAATTGAAATTGAATTGAAGATGACAATAATGAGTCTTTGGAGATGATTTAAGGCATTATGACTCCAACGACAACGCTCAAGGCTCAAGAGTTTGACAAGAGAGTTATTATAGAATCAGCAGCTGCTTTGCATAAGCCAAGAAGGAATTACTTTGGCGTTGGATGCAACTGGTGGTTCTTCAATGTATTTCGCCTCATGCACAATACCTTGTACTCCTTTAACACGTCTAGTTACAAGAGACAGACCCATGGCCCATTTTTCTTTAGTATCCATCCATCTCAGTGTTCGTTTGGCTAATGGTCTCTAAAAACCAGACACATTCAAGATGTTCTTCGGCAAAAACGGACTGAGCAAAACAGCGAAAGAGGTACAGAAAGGTGAAAGGAGTTTAAAGAAGTTAGACGGAAAGAGAAAGTCAGAGAGAAAGAGTTTGAGAGGGAAAGTTAAATAGCTAAATATTGCAATAAAATAGCAAAAACATGCCCCAGATGCTGTTTTTAACCCCTTGTTCTTTTAACACCCCAACTTTGTCTATAGAAAGAACACTAACAGAAAGCAAAATGGGGCCTGGGCCTCTTCCCCATAACTCAGACCGTTTACGACCAAATTAAACCGATGCTCTGCCTTCTTTCTCCTTAACAGACTTTCCCATGATGCTCTTTCACACCATAAGGTCATTGTTTACGCTTCAACACTCATTACAACCATCGAAGATGGCCAACATTCCTGCTTCCTGTTCTTGATATAAATCATTGCTTTTAACATTTAACCCTTGGTTTAGCCTTTCAGTTTTCATGCTAATGGTTGAGTTCGTCACTGTTCATTTGTTCAACTTCACCCCAAAGCTTAAAATATTGAATGTTTGGAACATAAAACTCCTGTGTTTGTTATGGAGTGTTAATGTTAGTTTGGGAAAGTTTATGCAGTTTAACATCCGTTAGTCAGCTAATGGTCATTTAGGAGATTAAAGGACAGAGGATGCAGCGTAGGTGGCCCCAGAGAGTTAATGATCAGCTGAAAGTCGATTTTACCTTAAAGAAAACCAACAAGAAAGAAGTCGCCATGTCATAGTACATTGGTATCAAGCAAAGATAGTTTGTCATGATTTTTCTGTGTTTCAGTCATAGGTTCATTAAGTCTAAATACTCCTCCTTTTCACACAGGCCATTACAAGATCCTTTCCTAATGTGCTTTCAGTGTACAGTAAACGATGGGGGACAAAATCTGTTAATCAAATTAAGTGGGTATCTTCCTACAGTCTTCTTACTTAAAATTTCCTTCCATTTGTTTTCAGCAAAGGAAACGCTCGCTGTATCCCAAATCCAAACTGAGTCTAAGCAGGTTTTAAGTATGTAGTGTGTTCACACTGGGAAGGATACTCAAACCAGACTGTGTGCAAGCTAAATATGGTTGATTTTCGTGGATGGTGGTGAAACTGTTCCAAAAGATCTTGGGAAACTAAGACACAAGTATTCAATCTTAAGACATCATCTTATCTGACGTCACATATTGTGTCATTTCCTGTTGGTATAAAATGGTAAAGTATGTTGATAAAACAGTATACTGTGACGATTAGTATGTACTGTATACAGGCAGTGTGTAGTATGGATTTGGGACACAAAGAGGGAATGAATGGAATGAAAAGAGCAGCGAGCCACAGAGCCATAGTTGTACATTTACTCGCCTGGTCTCTCTCTCTCTCCCTGTATTGACCTTATGTTGATCGACCACTGAGCATTCCATTCCTTCCACTTGTCTCAACCTCTCCACAGATAAGGTCAAAGGTCAACCAGAAGAAGAGAGGGGAAAGGAGGGGTGGAGGTGGTGGTGGTGGTGGTTGGCAGGGAGTGTCCTTTATTTTCCCTGTGTGTTGTGTTAGTTTTGTCTTCAAAGGTCCGTCATTTTTCACAGAGCGAGGGAGGGAGACAGGGACAGTAGAGGGAGAGAGAGAGCGAGAAGGAGGGAAGCATGTTTTTCTTTTTCTGAACTCCCCGGGCATGTGGGTGCACTGACATGCAATGCTTCATGGGTAATTAACCCAAGCAGGAGGATGGGTTTGGCCCATGGTCAGGATGTAGAAGTTCATCGGGGGACCCAGTGTTATTAGGTAACCAAGTACAGGAGCCTTTTAGCCTCAGCGCTAATTTATGAACCAAAGGAAAAGAAAATCTTTAAATTACAAAGTCTGAAAATCCCTGTGTGTCCTCTGCAGTGTGTCCTGCACAGATGTTGGTTAAAGGCAGTTTATGTAGTTTACAGCTTCCTATATCTTGACCTTGACCTCTGCCTCTCCTGTGTGTGAAGCACTTGACCCTCCGTGCAGCGTCCCAAACAGTCGTCCTATGTTATTTAAATACGGTTGAACTCAAAATGGCTTCCATCTGGACGTCAAACACCTCTATAATTTTATCTGCTGCATCACAGTAGTGGCCTCTCAATGGGGCTGCAGCCTGAAAATATTATCTCAGTAATGCACAATATTGTTTCAATGTCTATATGTCTATTCGTCATCTTTAAGTCCCTCTGTACATCACTGTGATGATGGGTGAGCTGTAATGGATCCCCAGCGGGACACTTAACCCCAGTCTGTCTGTATTATTTCACTGTGGTTTGATCCAAAATGGCTCCCCCCTTTATGGGATTCATCACGTCTGAGCCCCCCCCCCCCCGTGCACCATAGCAGAGTGGTGGTTTCCTGCAGTGAAGAGGGAGTCGGGGGGGCCTGACGGCAGGCGGCTTGTTCAGGCAGGACTCGTGGTGTGTGAAACCGTGACGCCTGCCAGCTGTGTAAAGCTCGGCTAAGTCCCTGCATTTATTTTAAAAAAACGGGACAAAAAGGCTGTCATTGCACAATGCAAAAAGACGTTCATCATCTTCAGCCTCGTTTCAAGAATGTTCTTTAAACGAATGGTGATTTTAAAAGCAGATCACTCCACTCATCTCCAGGGATCGATGCTATCTTTTAATGTAAATTCTAGGAGCTGGTTTGCATTGCTTAACCATTATTTATATATATATATGCAATCCCAGAGAAACAGTGGAAAAGTAGGCAAACTGGCCAGACAGCTCAGCAGTACTGTCGGGAAGTCGCTCAGTGCAGATTTCTTAGTATGCACCATTTGTACATAAATGCAGGCACTAAGAGGCAAAGTTCAAGCTTTTTTACCCTTTTTGGATTATGTATTTGACACCATTAGATTGTGTTTTACTAATATTGAAGGTTTTTTCCATTGAGTATTTAAAGAATAATTGACTGAATCCATCTTCAGCTGCTTTCAGATTTGTACCTCGTTACGCAAATGTGATGGCAATTTTGCAAGTCAGACTCACAACTTCAACGGTACGTGGGGAGAAAGAGGTTTCAGTTTCCCTCCATGCCAACTACATACATGTTGAACGTGGCTAATCACCTGGTCTGAACTTGCTCTTACAGTGCAGATTTTGGAGCTTCTAGTCGCATTTTAAATGACTTGTTATTCCCTATTCGCTACCTGTTACGCTGCATTTATAGCGTAGCAAAGTGGCCTTGAGTGAGGAGAAACGTTGACCCTGACCTCTGACTGTTCTGTGGGTGGGAAGAAGACTAATTTAACCCCCTCAGGGATGAACAGAAATAGAACTGCAAAGAGAAAGACTTTTAGAGTCCTCTTTAAATCTTCTGGTTGTCAGAGTTTGTTCCGTCTTTTCTCAGAGTCAAGACATCTTTTTGTTTCCAAATGGTTGATGTCTTGAGTGAAACTGTTGAATTGAGATTGATAATGATGCATGGTCAGTGTTTAATTTAACTTCTGGATTACCTCCATATCCCTCTATTTAGAGGGGAGTCACTTATCACCTCTTTTTAAATATATATATATATATATATATATATATATATATATATTGACTTTAAATATGATGGTACCAGAGTCCCATAATAAAACAAATAATTTCTTATCGTCTGTCACATCTTACTGCACTCTCTTTCCTCTGATGAGCTCACGCCATTTATCATATTTGACCTTTTTTTGCTCCTGCCATCAGACCTCGTAGACATAAATTCATTGTTTCTTTAAACATGCATAAACTACCAGATGGGCGGGATGTGATACAGTGGACATACAGTTTGAAAGAGGGGCTGAAAGTTTCACACAAGTCTGGTATTTTTCCTTGAAAGTTAATGTTCAGTACTTGCAGCCGTCCATATCTAAAAATTCCTGGTGATCACATGGCAGTTAAGTCTAATGTTGGTCTTTAAAAGCAATAGATTGGACTGGTTAAAGTGTTACTCAGGCTGACTACTCTAACTAATGAGTAGTTCCTTTAATGATAAATGTCCTGGTTATTTTCCAAAATTAATAATCGACAAGTTTTTTTTGACCGTTAATTAATTGTTAGTTAATTAATTAATTCTCTTGTTCCTGCCTCTCAGTTTTCTTTGTCTCATGTGATAATAAACTTAATATCTTTAGATTTGAGGGTGTTGGTCAGACAAAACAAGTCATTAGACCAAAACATTTGTCAAATCAGTTGAAAACGTTTCATCAAAATTGCAAAAATTAAGTTACAGTTAATTAAGGATCCGTCTCATCTCAGTATGTTCTCTAAGCTCTGTTTATAGTTTCCAACAAACATCACACGTTTGTTAGTGATAAGCCATTAGATTCGGTAGTGAAAAATATGGCTAATCAATCTGTCAGTTGTGTTAGCTTTATAGCTTCATATTCAGCCTGTCCTGTAACTAATCATGTATGTATTCATGAAAGTGTGGTGTCTTCAGTGGTTGCAGCAGCTGCCTCCTGTCGTAAATTACACAGTGGTCTGCGTCTAACTTACTGAGACAAATCAGAAATATCTCTGTGGATTAAACGGATCATAGCACAGGGCGCTGCATGGTGATTTACTGTGTGTGTGTGTGTGTGTGTGTGTGTGTGTAAGAGACAAAAACATATCTGCTCCTGTATCGTCTGTCTGACTGTCTGATTCTCTGTCTGTTGCTCTACCTTCTCCTCTTGTTTTAATACCTGTTGCTCCTGGAATAAGGCCTCTTCCGCATACCTACCTGATGGCTTCTTGGCACTGTGTGTGTGTGTGTGTGTGTGTGTCCAAGCACCCAGAGGACTAAAAATGGACTGTGTGTATCATGTGTTAGGGGACAGGTTTGAACAAAAAGGGATTTGTTTGTTGAATGGGGTATTATGAGGGGAAAAAAAGTCATGTATTTTGCAAAAACAGCTGAAATCAGAGCTCCTGCGACGAGAACAGCTGATAAAGCGTAAAGGATGGTTGCGTTACGCTGACAAACAAATCTTATCTCGAGGTAATGACTCGAGCAGAAACGTCAGGATGGCTTCTTAGTTTACACAAATCTGTTTAACTGTCCCGTTATTTTAAGTTGAATCATTCGTCTGCTGAGACACCGGGACGACTCGGCGTCCGTGGTTAACTTTTTGTTAAACTCGACTCCTCTCTCCGAGGCCCTGCTCTATGTACATGGTTGCCATGACAACCGCTTCCCATCACAAGGTGAGCAAGCAGAGGTGACGTTTGAGAGATTCTTCCCACCAGCTGTCCGGCGTGTACACACACACACGCACATACTGCGGCATGCATACATTTCATTGAAGCACACACCTACTCTCTCTCTCTCTCTCTCTCTCTCTCTCTCTTCTCTGTCAGTGACTCTCTGTCACTCGGTCGTCCTCATCCTTGACAAGCTGCTGTGACATTGCTGTGGCTTTTCATGTCCAGCCTTCACACCGCCCAGCCAACTTCCACAGCCACATAGCTCAGCCACTCTCTTTGTGTGTGTGTGTGTGTGTGTGTGTTACATAGTAAAGGATTCATGGGAGTAAATGGCTGCTATTTTTATCCTGCTCAAGGTGTAAAGTTTTGACCTGATAGTTCCTTTCAAATGTGCAATGTTTCTCTATTTTTTTTTTTTTAAGATTGTTTTCATCCGACATCTTGTCTTCATTGGACAGATGACAGGAAGTTAGGGGACAGAGACAGGGGTATGACATTTTATGGTATGTGTCTACCAAAAAGGCAATTTTTAAACTACTGTTAAACAAATATACTCAAGGAAATGACAAAATTACCTTCTAGGATGACATTATTTAATTTCTTGGTCTTTATGTCCGACTGGAGAAAGGTTTTCTTGTTCACAGTAGGAAGAAGGAATCAAACAAATCTGCTACCATCAGCCTTCATCACATCGTCTCCTTATCAATACACCAACTTTTCCATCTTAGCCAACTGTAAAACGTCCAGAAACAGGGGGATGGAAACCAAACTCTTGATCTGAATGTCAGATTTATAAAAAAAAAAAAAAAGTTCTTGTTTGTCCATCAAAGTAGAGCTAGTCCAAATTGACGAGTCAATCAGCAGAAAATCATTCAGCAACTATTTTGATAATCAATTTATCGTAATTTTTCAAGCAAAGATGTCAAAGATTTCCTAGTTCCAGCTTATAAATGTGAAGATTTGCATCACTTCTTTTTATTATGTGATATTGAACTGAATATTTTTATGTTTTTGACTGTTTATTGAACCAAAAAAGACATTTGAAGACGGCACTTTATGGCAGTTTTCTTCATTCTGACTCTCAATCGCCCTCTGTACCGCATTAACACAGAGAGAATAACTATGTAATCACATGTATAAACACAGACATGTGTTTGGTCGTGGCAGCTGATTTGCTGGTGGCGGCTGATGTTGGTGGTCCAGTCTTCAGTTTATACGTATTCCCTTTATGTCTCTGTTGAGGACGTCCATGACTGTCGCAGAGCGGCGTTTTAGGATGAGAGAGAGGCGGAGAGTGTGAAGGAGTTTGTATATGCTGTAAGTTTACCTGAGGTTTGCAGCGTTGTGAAGCTTCAGGTCTGTGGAATGCCATTAAGTGTGTGGTGACGGATTGCTGTGTAAACAGAGGTATACAAATAAAGTTGGATTGAAGCCAGTTGGAGGGCTGAGGGGGGACAATGTAAAGAGTCTGTGTTTCTACAGCCAGGTCTTTTGCTTTCATTCATGAAGCATTCATAAGTCATTTTTTTCCCAGTATTTTGGCAAAACTGCTATTTCACATCATGCACATCAGGCTTGAAATAACAAAACAGCCTTCATATGAGCATTTTGCCATCATATGAAGATTTTAAACAACGCATTTAGGAATTTTCTAATTAGGAATGTAAGTACTTCTAATGGGAAAGGCTGCATTTTCCCCTACTTTTACATCTTTTATATCAGGGTTCGTACAAAGTCTTGAAAGTTTGGAAAATGCTTAATTTTAACCATTATGTTTTCAAGGTTAGGAATATGCTTGAATTCGAATACACTCCTTGAAAAAATGCTAGATTTTTCAATCTAATCTGGTGTTTCATCATCGACACAATCACTCATGTAAACCAAAAATCTTTTAATATTTGAAATGAAACGATCCCGTCACCATATTTATTTGTTTTCTCCTGGAATTTATGGTAACAATTAAAGTCTTCAAGAGTCTGGAAATTGTTAGTTTATGTACCTTGAAAGTGCTTGAAAAGTGCTTGAATTTTACTCTTAAAAGGCTGTAAATTTGTAAAAATATATTTGACCCATTTTTAATCATGCAATTGTTTTTTCTGCTGAAATTTTCCAAATAAATAAAGGATAAATGAATGTTTGCTACACAATCAAGTACATTTTAGTTTTTAAAAGTTCATTACAAAGCAAATTCACAAAAATCTACCCTCAGAGTGAACCCCAAACCATTTTATATCCTCTTAAATCATCTTATATACAGATGCCGTTTGCTTTGACATAACCAAAAAGATGTAGGCCACCAAATATCTCATCCAGCCCCAAACATTTACCTCTGAGGGCATGTTTTTTTTATTTTTATGGCCGCTATAAATATGCCACAGCTAAATTCAGTGCTGCAACACTTGTAGCTAGAAGGAGCAATTTGATACTCGCTCCTACACGTTCACCCATGTGGCGTTCCACCGAGATGTTTGCACATCAGTGAACATATGATGTGTTGGTTTGATATGTTGTTGGTTTTAAATAGCAGTAAAAAAAAAAAAATAACTAAACAAATTGTGTCTGGTTGGAACGAAAACCTGCATACTGTTTGGCTGCTGTGCCACAAAGTCCCTGTTGCATCTCCTAAAAAATATAATAACTCTTTGGAGAAAATGTAATTGCCTGGATTATAACTGAATTATATTATCAACCTTAACTTGGTGCTTTGAGTTGCATAAACATATAAAAACATCATCATCATGAAGAGTAATCTGAGCAATTTTTCAGGAGACTGAAAACTCAAACAGCACTAGCGTGCTCTGCTCCTGGCCACACCCCAATGAGCGACATCGCAGTTGGTGTTGTTCGGCAACTATTGATGGCAAAACACCTGCTGTGACATCACTGATTAGGGTGTGGCCAGAAGCACGACACCAATAATGGTCACTGATTAATTTTCCGTTGATCGTTTTTATGTTAAACTCTAACATGGCTAGTTTGAGTGAGAGGAGGACTCTCTATCTCTCACACACTGAGGTCTTACCTCTCTTCTTAAGTCAGAACAGAGGTGTATGGATGTGGGTGGAGGAGAGGGAGAGTTGGTGTTTTCATCCCTGTCCTCGCCTCGGGGCAGCCAACTGACAGCTGTACCCGGCTCATGATGGGAGGAATGTGAGGAGGACAAAAAGAAAGAGGGAGAGGAAGGGAGGGAGGTGGGTTCAGGTAGAGAAAGGAAGTAAAACATTGCATCTTCTTCTGCACCTCCTTTCTTTTTCCTCCATCTCTTTCTCCCAATTTTGGTACTCCATCCTTCCCAGCTTGTCATTTTTAACCAGAGAACAAGTTGTGGATTGACGTGCCTTATAGACTACAAACACACTGGTCGCATTCCTCAGCTTTACACACACACACACACACACACACACACACACACACACACACACACACACACACACACACACACACTCCTTCATGCCCTAACCTGGCGATTGTCAGCGTACGCTACCTCGAGCGTACCCGTGCCTTTTTACTGTCAACAAGATAATGGATTTCACCCCTTCTTTTTGGAAGTAAACACGCTACTTTTACAGTTCCTTGTAACTGCAGTCAAAGGCTGCAAACAACCCGAGACAGGAATTTCTCAGGAGAAGCATAGTGTGGAGGAGGAGGAGGAGGAGGAGGAGGAGGGAGATTGGAAAAGAATGGCAAGGAGTTGGATGAGGTGTAGAAGTGAATGAAGAGAAATAGGAGCAGAAGAAAGCGGAGGAAGGGATGACAATGAGGAGGAATTGGATGGTATGGAGGAGGTGAAAACGAGGGGTTGGAGAGACATCACCAGAAAGGGAAAGCTGAGGAAAAGAAGCAGGGGGGAAAGGAGGAGAAGGAAAAGGGATGGGAGAAGGAAATG